>JACAXG010000331.1:60607-229466 GCA_018881555.1 Amblyornis subalaris
GTGCGAAACGAGCGTGCACAGAGTGTCCGTGTGTGAACAGGGGGTGTGTGACTGCCCCTGTGCGAAACGGGTGTGCGCGGAGGAGGGCGGAACACGAGGGTGTGACTGCCCCCGTGCGAAACGGGTGTGCACAGAGTGTCCCTGTGCAAGCAGGGGTGTGTGACTGCCCCYGTGCGAAACGGGTGTGCACAGAGTGTCCTGGTGCAAAACATGGGGGGGTGTGACTGCCCCCCTGCAAACAAGGCGCGCACAGCGGCTTCCGCGCGTCCCACAGCGCCCAACGCCAGGAAAAAAAGAAAAGGGGCTTCGCGTTCCTTAAAATCCCACAGATGCATGGAGCATCCCGCCCTGGGGTTGCGCTGCTGGGATGTAGGGTTAGGAAAGGGGATATCAGGAGAATCCACGGAGCAGGACAGGGAYGGATGCAGAACGCACCCAGAGATGGTGGCCACCGACACCACAACAGTGGCCATCTTCTGTTGGAACACCCTTTGGAAAAGCAGCTGAGCAAGAAATATCGGAACAGATGGGTCCAGGCTACTCGAGCCGCTGCTCTTCCCACCCCCTCCTTGTTTTTTCCTGGGTTTAATCGGGATCTGATGATTAAATTTCCTCTTCCTGGTGCTGGCTCCTCCTGCGCCCAGCGCGGCAGAAGGAGACGGAGTTTTGGCCGGGGTAAGACCAAAGTGGGGTGGCTGCGAGTCCTTGCRTGGCCAGACCCCATCCCGGGGGGTCAGCTGGGTCTTCCCAGCCTCATCCAACCCTTTCCCTGGCTTTGCAAAACGAGCCCCATAGAACCACTTCAAAGCACCCTTGAGAGCTCTTTTCTGCAGCGTTATTTTGGGGAGGTTTGGGTTTTATCCAGGGCGAGCTCCCTGGAGCTGGATAACCCGGTTCTCTAATTGCAACGGGGCATTTCCATCCTGTTTTGCCACTGGAAACCATTGGGATGGCACCCCGGGATGCAGCTGGGCTGGGTGCTGCTCCCRTCCGTGCCTTGGCACTGAGCCTGGGGCACCCAAGGTGCTCCTGTGCCTCTGCTCCTGCAGGTGTTGTGCGAAACTCTCATTAAAATGAGTATTTGAATTGCTGGTTTATCCCTCTCTTCCATCCCTCGTGTGATTCCCCATCTTTTGGATACTGTAAAGTCCAAAATTACTCATATCTGGGGCTGGATCATCCCAGACTGACACTTTGAGTGGCTTTGGGGACGAAAGTGCCTTTTCCAGTGGGATGGAGGAGGTGTGTGTGCATCTTCATTTCCAGCTCAGCATCCTCACTATCCCTTGAGTAAAACCACATCTCCAGGTGGGAAAACTGTACTCGGACTCCGTTAAAAATCAGCAATTTGTGCTCCCATCCTGGGAGCAGCCAAAATCCATGGCTACGGAAGAGGTTGCTCCCACCGCATCCTTCCAGTGGGTGCTGAGCGCCCCTGGGTGGGCTCCTGCCTCCCACCCTCCCTGCCCTGCTCCTGCCTGCAGCTGCCTCCTGCTGCCACATTCCCTTTGCTCCCGCTGGGATAGAGCCAGGCACAGCGGCAAAGACGTCCATCCCACCTTTGGAATGGTGCCACTCCTGTTTCCCGTGCCAGGAAGCGATACCGGTGAGCAATTAGTCCCGGACAGAATGCCCTAACGAGCCCAGGCTTTTATATGGTGCCGGGAATTCGTCCTGCAGGAATTCCATGGAAAAGTTCATTTTTCTGTGCGTTCCCCTGTGGTGTTTCTCAAGCACAAATCTGAARGGAAATTGCCTCTGTTTGCCTGAGCAGTTCTTAGGAAAAGGACTGGCCTGGGATGTCATTCCTATGACTCAGGTACATGAGTGTAGCCAGCTTTTTTTGGGAATAGAAAAGCTCCTTTTTGCTCTGATGCTGCTTTGGAAAGATCAGACAGGAGCTGGACATCGGGACCMAGGTCCCACGAGCCCCAAACTCAGCGCCACCAATCCCCTCAGGAGATCAGGAGGATCATGGAATCTCAGAATCATGGAACGGTTTAGGTTGGAAGGGCCCTTCAAGCCCRTCTCGTTCCAACTCCATGCCACAGGCAGGGATGCTCCTGCAGGTGCAGCAGTGGCTCAGCCACGAACGCCAAGCTCCCGAAACCTTCCGGAAGGGAGTGTTCCCAAACCTAAGCCTAATAAAATCTACTTCCACATGGAATATAAGAAAACTCTGGCCCTTGGTGGGAGTGCCTGACCTCTTGAGTTTGTTGCAGCCTGTTGCTACGCGCYGGAGGGAGCGCTTTTTCCATGATTTGGTAGGAATCCAGCAAATCCCTTTGCCTGGATCATGCTATGGATGGCTTTCCGGAGCTGGGGAAGCGCGTGCTTGGCTGCCAAGGTACGTTTAATAACGCTCGGTGAGTGCAGCAATCCCAGCAAACTCCCTGGGGTCAGCTCTTCCCGGGCCAATCTTCGCCTTGCTGCGAATTAATTACAGCCGTGATGGTTCATGACGACGGATAGGGATAACTGGCAGGTTTGGATGTCCCTTTTCTCCTGTGGAAGTGGGTGGCTGAGTTATTGACGCATTCCCTGGAAGCAGCAGCTCTTTATTTGCATCCCGAGGCAGGGATCAAGGCTCTGGAGCATTGCTGACACAGGCAGCGCTTCCAGGTGTTTGAGCTCTGTTTGCTCAGAGGTACTCGGGGTTTAGGAGCTGGATAAAGCCAATAAATTCCAACAAGATTTATTTTGTAGGTATAACATTCCCGCTTCCAAACCAATTACCCACAGAAGTGTCTAATAAATGAGGCTCGGTGCGTTTGGAACTGGCAAACAAAGCATCATCTTCCCTCTGCCAGGCTCCCCAAGTGGATTATTTCCGCTTCATTTTCGGAATTACGTTGTGCTGGGCTGGAAGGGAAGCAGGGCAGATTTACTCCTCCAACACCCATCTCCACAGGCATTCACCTGATTTCTTTTTGTAGCTGGAGTCCGGAGGATCTTTTTCCCGTTCCATCCGTTGCAATGGCTGAAGGCAGCAATTCCCTACATGGCATTTGCAAGCCTGGCCTYGGCCTTTACCTTTCCTTTTGCTTTTCCTCGGAATCCAGCATGGCATCCCCAGCCATGCCCACCTGGAGTAGGAGAGTATCCCTGGGATGAGACAATTGGGAATGTTCAGCCTGGAGAAGAGAAGGCTCCTGGGAGAACTAATCGTGGCCTYCCAGTACCTGAAGGGAGCCTGCAGGAAAGATGGAGAGAGACTATTTACAAGGCCTGGAGCGACAGGACAAGGGGSAATGGCTTCCCTCTGCCAGAGGGCAGGGTTAGATGGGATATTGGGAAGGAATTGTTCCCTGAGAGGGTGGTGAGGCCCTGGCACRGGTTGCCCAGAAAAGCTGTGGCTGTCCCATCCCTGGAAGTGTCCCAGGCCAGGTCAGACGGGGCTTGAAGCAACCTGGGATAGTGGAAGGTGTCCCTGCCCATGGCAGGGGGGTGGAACGAGCTTTCAGGTCCCTTCCAACCCAMACCATTCCATGATTCCACGATTCATGAATCCGTGGCCGTGGTGGTGCCAAAGGGGAGGGAAAGCTGCGGGAAGTGGGGCTGACACCACCCGTGAGGGCTGTGCAACCACCCCCCCCGGGCGGTGTTTGTAAGGTGACGGGAACACCCGGCCAGGTAACAACCCCTTCCCGCTAATAACAGGGATTAGTTTTKTAAGCCTGATGAGGAAATGCGCGGAGCAAAGGACAAAGCTTCCGGAGAGGCTTTTAATATCCTTGGCTGCCTGACCTGGACAGAGAGAATGAATGGACAAAGGACAGCAAAGAGGTGGAGGGCAGAGATGAAGGAGCTGCGGGGAGGGGCCTYGCACCTTCTCCAGACCTCAAGGTGAAGCCTTCAATGTCCTTGCACTGCTGCCCTCAGCTTTGCACACCGCTCCTGCCCCATCACATCCCTCATCCCTGCCAGGGTACAAATCCCACCTGCTGCTTGCTCTGTCCTGTGGGAAGAGGTGGATTTTGGGGAGCTTTGCACCAGCCTCCCTCCCTCTGGAAGACTACTCTGTGTGGCAAAGTCTTTTATTACCAGGCAAAGTCTTTTATTACCAGCCAAAATCCTGGAATCGTGGAATGGTTTGGGKTGGAAGGGACCTTAAAGCCCATGTCATTCCAGCCCCTGACATRGGCAGGGACACCTTCCACTATTCCAGGTTGCTCCAAGCCCCATCCAACCAGGCCTTGGACACTTCCAGGGATGGGGCAGCCACAGCTTCTCCGGGCAACCTGTGCCAGAGCCTCGCCACCCTCACAGGGAAGAATTCCTTCCCAATATCCCATCCAACCTCGCCCTCTGGCAGTGGGAAGCCATTCCCCCTTGTGCTGTCACTCCAAAGCCCCTCTCCAGCTCTCTCTCAGAGCCCCTTTAGGTACTTTTCTGTAATGAAAATCCTTTATTTTAAGCCACCGTTCCCAGGAAATCGCCCACTTCATTTTTCCTCGTCACCCTTCAGAAGCCAAGCAATCCCAGTCCTCACCTCCCACCCTGCCTGGCCGTTCCCGACAGCAAGACCCACAACCCACGAGTTAACACCGCCCTTCCCCTTTTTTCTTTTCCTCCCTGAGTCCCATCCCACAAAATAAAACAGCTTTTGTTCCCGATGGAGATTCTCCTGGCAACAGAACGACGGAAGCTGCAAAAAAACCCCGAGACTCAATGACAGCTCTATCTAAAACCAACCACCAGGATGAGGCTGTTTTATCATCGTTAGGGGAGGGAGCGCCGGGCTAATGGGAACAGGGAAATCATTGCTGTTTATGATGGCTTCCCAGATGGATAAATATCCCCGCCTGGCAGAGGGGGGGGGGGATGCAGAGGGGCACGATTATCGAGGCATCGTTGGGAATCTYGAAATGAGATTGAGATGGCTCCAACCTACACCCTCCGTGTACCAACGAATTCGTCTGGATTTGCGGGATTCCTGCAGTCGGTGAAGAGGCTCCAGCAGATTTCTGTGGGTCTGGAAAAGGCCCAGGGCTTGCAGGAGGGAGTTAGAGGAGCAGAAAGTTCTGTTTCTCAGCCAAGAATACTTTTGTCTTTAGCTAAACATCCTCCTAGGCTGCCTAGGCTCAGAGCAGCTCTTTCTCCAACAATTTTGGGCTGCTGATTCCCRAATTCCACCCCTACACATCCAAAGACCCTCTCTGGGGCGAAGAGCCTTTTAATGGTGCTGCCAAGTGATGCACCTTTATTTATTATGATCATTTATTTCCTTCCCTCAAATCACTGCCAGACCCCTTCCACCTTCCAGACAGCACCGTGATGAAAGAGGGGGGAATTTCCTTCTTTTAAGAGTGTAAGACACAGTAATTCCCCATTTTCACTGACAAACAGCCTCGTTTGTGGCTATTGCTGAGCTCCTGCATTAATCAATGTGGTTAATTGGATTGATGAGTGCGCTGGCTTGTGCTCAGAGCAGCTGCTTCGCATCATTAGCCCCGTTTAACGTGGGGATCTGCCAGCAGGGCTGCCTGTGGACATTTCCACCTGGATCCAGCAGTGGGAGACCCGGGGTGTCCCCACCAGGCACCAGCGTGGCTTGGGACAGGGACAGGCATTTGGAAGACACTGGTACMAATACAAAGCAAGCTCAAAAAAAMCCATCATTTTCTACAAATTCAACCCAGGAATGCTGGGTGGAAGTGTCCTGGGGTAAAAGCAGAGGGTAAAAGTATCAGCCCCCTTGGCAACCTGCTATCCATCTTGCAAAAGGGCTCAGGACTCGAAAGATAAGGGAGAAAATAATAATTCTCTGGCTTTTAGAGGCAGAGGAAAGTGGGAGAGAGGAATTAGACCAGGTTGGATGGGGCTTGGAGCAAYCTGGTCTAGTGGAAGGTGTCCCTGCCCGTGACAAGGGGATGGGACAAGATRGTCTTTAAGGTCCCTTCCAACCCAAACCATTCTGGGATTSTCTGCTCTTCCCCAACTTGCCTGTTTAGCACAGTAAGGGCACAGTGCTAAAATTTGCCAGCGTGCCAATAATTCAGAGTATTTTCCGTGATTTCTCACCCAGCTTGGGAGGCTGACACGTCTTTCACCCCAGAACTGCCCTGAGATAAAACCGGGGACATTTATTGCCGGGATAACAGGGGCAAAGCAACGATGCTGATGCCCATGGGCCAGCTCAGATCCTGTTTCCCCCAGCATTCTGGCAGGGCTTGAAATCCATAACCACAGGCAAACCTTCACATGGTATCCTGGAGCAGCCCCCAGGGATGAGGATGTGGTAGCTGTTTTGCCTGTTCTGGAGGTTCTTACACCCCGACAAGGGCAAAGAGCATCACGAGGTGAGTTTTATCATTCCAAAATGATGTTAAATATCAGCTGCCAGGTACAACCCCGCGCACTGCCCTGCCTGTGGCCCTCCCGACAAAGCCGGGCTTGTCCAAAAGCCCTGCCTGGATGAGATTTAAGCCGTCAGAGATAACCACTTGGCCGTTCCTTCCCCGGACCTCGGTGCCTCCCCTTGCCTGGTGGAACACACTTCCTCTCTGTGCCGCCGGATTYGCTTTTCAATGCTCCATTATGTCCCGAGGTCCCTGCAAAGGAGCGGAGTCACGTAAAGAACATTTTTTTTGCTTCCCCCCCCATTTAACAAATGCCTGTGCTGAGCCTGAATTGCTTTCTCGCAAAGCACGTGGAGGAGGACGGCGAGCACTGGGCTCTGGGGTTTATTGGCGCTCCCTCTTTCCTAAGCCTATTATTCACACTCCTTTTCCCTGCCGAAGAAATGCCCARTTCTCTTCTTTTCCAGCTGGCAACTGCCGGGAGCTCATTTAGTTCCCAGTGCCACGGGATTATCAGCGTGGATGTTAAGAGATATCACCCCGCAATCAGCCCAAAAGCTGAGCTTGCCACCAGCATGAATGGCACGATTCCCACTTAAAAAGTGGGAAAACTGGGGCTGGAGGTTGTTAAAACAGAGCGAGGTCGTGCTGTGGTGGGCATGCCGTGGAAGGGACTCGGGATTTGTGTGGTCCGTTCGTGCCAGGGATGGAGCAGCAGATGGGAGCAGCAGGGCTTTGGGGCAAAATGTTGGTTTCTTTGAAGGCGGCAGTGAAATTCCCGCTGGCTTTGACCAGCAGCCGTGGCACGGCCAGGGCTCTGCAGCCCTGCTGACGGTCAGACCCGCAGCTGGAGCCTGTCTGGTGGCGTTCCCTTGCCAGCTTCTTTGGAATATTAATTATGGCCATGAGTGTGCAGGGTTTCCAAGCTCTGTGGCTCCAGTTTGCCGTGTGGGAAGGAGCTGGGATGCGAACTGAATTCCCTCTGCGACGCTTCTGAACAGGTCCCGCATTATTTATGCCTCTGACAACGCTCAGATCTGTCCTGGGTGATGCTGGGGCTCTCTCCAAGCCTCCTCAGAGCAGCTTTTTTGTGGGACACAGCGTTTCATGGGGTGCAGAAACATTCCCCCTGGACATGCCATTCCCGTTCCTGCCAAGGCTCCAGCTGCRCAGCAAAACAGCCGGGCTGACCGGTTTTCCACCTGTGAATTTTTGGCAGATCTCCTGACACAAAGCCAAGGGCGAGCAGTTCTTGGGTGCTGGCATCCCCCAAATATCCCTGGAAATTTTTTCGCAGTCTTCCCGAGGTGAGGTTTATGCAATTCCTTCTCCATCACAAATCTCGCTTCCCCAGCTGTGAGTTTTCATCACTTCTCTGTGCTGATGTTGCAGAAGGTGAGGTCCAATCCACCACATTTTCTGAGGAGCCTTCAAGGCTGGACTTGAGGATCTTGGAGGTCTTGTCCAACCTTAATGATTCCACGGTTCTACTTGCAATCAAATCTGACACAAGGATAAACACATCCTGGCAAAATTTTATGTGGAATGACATCTGCGCTGAGAAGATGTAAATGTCTCAGCAAGGAAAAAATCTGCATGAGGTGCTCATACCTTATTAAACACCAGAAACCCCACATCGAGGGAGATGTAAAAGTTATAAATATCCCCAAATCCGTTGCTGGATGAGTTTTTTGGAGGCTCTGAGAAATGGAACAAGCAAGTAAACAAGCTGGGATTTTCCCCTGTGCATGCGGGAAYGTCTCCAGCGCAGCAGAGAGCACGATCAATAATTGAGCGAGAAGCCACGCTGCTCAGAGCTCTCACAAAGCACAGCCTGAGCATCCAATATTTATTTTCAAGCCTTAAATAATGCATTCGAAAATGCTTCTAACTGGATATTTTAAGGCAAACAAATTTATGTCATGAAAAGTTAATCGGCGAGAGCATCTCCGAAGGAAAATCACCGGCAACCATGGGAAACTCCCCTCAGCTCCTCATCGCCTTGGTCCTGTTCTCCCTCGTAAATTAGGGGCCCATTCTATAATTTCTAATTAAGGAATCATTTSCTATCAATTAGCCCGTGTAAGTAGATTTCACTCGTTCCCCAAGCTAAATCACTTAAGCCCTGGCATTTCCTCCTCGCTGCTGCAGTGCCGGCCGCCGGCAGGGCAGTGGGGGAATGGGAGCCAAGGGATGCTTCTGACACCGATTTCCCAAGGGAGCTGGGTGGGATGGGTCCATCCCCAGGGGTTAATTCACTCAGCAGACGTGTGGCAGCTGCTGTAGGCAAATAGGGGGAAAACCGCCCCTTTTCCAGAGAGGTGGAATGGGTTGGACTTTGGTGATCCAAGTGGTTCGCTTCCRATTTGGAATATTTTGCCATTCTGTGGTTGGAGGTGGTGGAAGTTGCAAGGCATGGAGAGGAATATATCCGGAGCAGTGGTCACAGGTGGCCCTCAGAGGGGTCCTGGGACAAGCGGAGGTATCGCTGTTAAAAACATGAGCAGGAGGTGAAGGGAACAAAGCTGCTCCACTGCCGGCTCCCACGCTCCGCTGCATCCCAAAACATCGGGCAGCCTGGGCAAGAGCTCTGGAGGAATGACCTTGGCCAGGGCTGGCACATTCCCACAGGTGTTTGCTTCCACGCTGGCAGCAGATAAAGGGTTTGCTGTGAAATCCAGCGTGGCTTTAATGCTGACATGTTCCCTCCCCACCTTGTCCTTCAGCCCCCCCCCCTCCAGGGAATGCGTAAACACACATAGGGACACAAGGACCATGGCTTCCAGTTTTCCTGGTCCTGCCCCATCCCCATCCCACAGCAGCATCCCCRGCCACCTCCAGCTACCCCAGCCCCCAGCTCAGGGACGAGCTGCTGCCACGTCAGGCTGCTTGTTATGAAACCCAAAGAGATAAGATAAGGGAAGATAAGAAAGGTTCATAACCTCTCATCACAGGACAAGATTTCTCATCTCCAGCCAGGCTCTCCTGCCTCTGATGTTTATTTGCCATTAAAGCCAGCATCCAGCAGGAGATGAATTGCCTCCGCTGGGATTTCAGCTCAGTCCGATCAGAGGAAATTGGTTTTGACAGCTTTGYGATAGAAACACCTTGGGCCAAACTCACCCCTGGTCGAAGCTCTCTGGGGTGCCTGGGGCTGGATTTGGCTCTGGCTGGCTGGGGAAATTAAAACCAGTAATAAAAAGCCTGCAAACTGAGTAAGGTGGATCCAAAAACAGGCAACAAGGAATGGTGTAGCCCTCAGCAGCCTCGGGAGCTTAGAGAGTACTGAGGGGAGAGACAGGAGGAGGGAGAGGCTGGCTGTAGCTGCGTGGACTGTGTGACGTTGGTGTTATCCCCTCCGGGGCTTAGGCTGGCACAAACACAGCCCTAAAAGCCATAAACTAATCCCAAATGCTCCCGTGCAACCCTGGAAGAACCAGTGCTACCACTTTTCCAGGAGTTATTTCTTCCTGGCCTTTGGGAAGAACCAAGGTCGTGCTGACACAGAGCCCTAAACATCCAAGTGTTGCTCCTCAGTTCCTTTCTCATGGTAAAACTTTTGGGCCGAGGGAGGTTTTCCCACCCTGGAAGATTTGCAGGAGGTGGGAGGACTGGGGAAGCACAAATGTGCTTTTCATGCCTTGCTGCCCTCAGTTCAAAAGGCTTTCACCTCCCCGGGAGCACGTTCACCACTCCTATCTAGTCCCAGCAGCTCCCATGCTYGTCAGGAGCTGGGACAAACAGGAAAACATGGAATTACTTTGATCCCAGCCTTTAATACCTCAAGGCTTTCTGTTGCTCTTGGACGGTGGGAGCTGGATGCTGATGTCAACCCAAGCTCATGGATCTGCCCTTTGAGCCACAGCCTGGTGGAGGTATCAGGCCTGTTTGGATCCAGCTCCACCAACCCTTTGGATTTGGGTCCAAATCCCTTTTTTACGCCTTAGAGGGCGGGGAATGGGTGACAGATAAATATTTATGTGGCAAACTGCTCAGTTTTGCTGCATGGCTTTATCTTCAAGTAGGACCACACAAGTGGTAGTAGAATCCTGTATCCATCCCAGCACATCCCAGATGGATAACGGCACTGTGGTAGTGGCAAAACTGGCCTGGGTGTTGGAGCAGCTGGAATGAGATAGGGTTGCCACAGATAGTTTTACAGCACAAACTAAACTTGGGATGAAAACACCACTTTAAAAGTTTATCAGGAATTACGTCTGAGCATCGTAAAACTTAAGAAAAGCGTAAATCTGACAGGAATTTATAGGTTACAAAAATACTCTAATCTTACTCTCCTTTTCATCCCTGTTTTTCCGTCCATAATTCACCCACTCAGGCTTCATTAAAGACTCCAGTAAATCATTCCCRGGATCGGAAGCTCGCCAGTTTGCCTACAGCTTAATGGCATGTTTCACTGGGCTCTTGTTTTCCTTATTTGCTTCACACTGCGTGAAAATAGTCAAGTCTGACTTAACATCAGTGGGAGGAGCATGGATAATGGGAATGGGAAGTTTAACCCTGGCCTGTTTTTTAATTTCTACRCTGAGGGCTCATGGACTTTTAGGATATGCTTATTAAAACTTACATAAACTCTTATTCATTATATATCTATCTATATATATAGATAGATATATAGATTTATATTATGCCCAGAGAAGCTGGGGATGCTCCATGTGTGGAAATGTCCAAGGCCAGGTTGGATGGGGCTTGGAGCAACCTGGTCTAGTGAAAGGTGTCCTTGCCCATGGTAGGGGGGAGTGGAACTGGATGATCTTTGGCATCCTTTCCCACCCAAAGTGGGATTCTACCATTCATAGACACRCTTACTTTAAAGCACATTAAATCCTCCCTCTCCTGCACCAAACCCCACAACAGAGAACAGGATGTTTGCTCTCTGGATCTCAGCCATTGAGTCCAACACCTATGGGACAGGCTGGAGCACCAGTTCAACAAATACACATCTCCTGGTGGATTTTCCCAGCCCCAGAAAGGAGCTGTGACTCTCCTGGACAGGAGAGAATGAGCTGTCCCTTTCAGACCCGTCAAAAATCGTGATGGGCTTCCAGGTGCCCATCTCACCCACTCCGAGACATCCACTCGGCCCYGAAAAAGCAATTCAGCTCCCTATTTTACATCCCTATGCTCCACGTTTTGCTCAAGTGGAATTTTCAACTAAGGCTTTGTGAAAGGGTCTCAGGAGAGAACCCTCYGAGCTGTCAAACCCTCAGCGATGCTCAGCCTTCCTCCCTCTGCAGGCTTCGCTGCACCAGCCCCGCGGGAGCTGCAAATTCGGGTGATTCAGGGGCAGTCACAGCCTCGAAAGCAGAGCGTGATCACCTTTCCCGATGCGTGTCACGCTTCACTGGCCTTTCTGACTAATTCACCATCGACATTCCCRTCATTATCCCTGAAACTCCCAGCTCTTTGTTAGACAGACCTGCTGTATCGTTTACTGAGCGCATAAAACTCTCTTACGGGGGTTTTTCCCCTATTTTTTGGGAKTGGGAAGAGGGCTCATTGTGCAGCCCCAAAGGAGATCCCTAACCCTAATCCTGTGGTGGAGTAAGGGCTCACACACAAACAAGGAACAGGAATGGCATCTCCAAAGGATTAAAGCTGTTTTGGTGCAAAGGAAGCAGCAAGATGCTTTCCCTCCAGCTGGTTTAGGAGGAAGGCACGTGAAGCACCACCTGCAGCCAAGAATCCACCAAGAAAATCAGGATTGCTCCCGTTGCCTCCGTGGCAATGTGCCTCAAAACCTGTGTGGCCCGAAGGGGAGAAGTTGCTGCCACACCTGGAGGCTGCGTCCTCTCTGCCCTTGTTCCAGGAGCCTGCATAGCTCCTTATCCATGGATAAGRGCTGCCAGCCTCCGTTTCTGCTCCATCAGTGTCTTTCCGGTGGCCCAAAGGGGAATTTTCAGTTTACAAACGCTCGCTCACCTCCCGATGGACCCTGAAACGGGGCACATCSATTGTTCCCCGCACGTGGGCGGCCAGAGGAACGGGAAAGAAGCCCCATCTTTCCCAGCRGACCCGGGATCGTGGAAACTCATTAATTCTTGGCTGCTTTACAGCTGCACAGTCTGGACGCTTTTTGGTTYGGTTTAATCGAATCTGGGCTGGAAGTGGTGCCCCCGAGGAGGGGAGGATCAGGAACAACCATTCCCCCCARCTCCGTTTGGATCGTGATGTGATTTCCCGGGGCAGCGAGGGGGGGGACGAGAAGGCTTTTCCCAAGGGCTGTTAAAAACGATCCAGGGCGTGAATTTGTGCCCTGCAGCTGTGAGCCCTGAAGTGCTCAGGTGAATCTGCTCTAATGGCGGTAAAGCTCCTTTTCCCAGGAGGGGCAGGTACTAATGTTGCTCGACAAGCAGTAAAGTTTTACACCTCGCTGTAAAAGGAGGCAGAGAGGTTGTTTTTTTTTTCCCCCCCAAAAAAAACCCCCATCGAGTAATCAGGGTCCAAACTTTCTACGGGGGGAAATATCCCCCTGGGCTCCATSCACATTTGTGCCTTAAAAGTACCTGTCCTTGAGGTATAAATTCCTCATCAATCCCTGAGTGCCCTGGATATGATCACAGGCTCATTAGGCTTAAATTCCTAASGTAAGCCAGAGCCAGAAGAGGCACAAAGACCCGTTTGGGATCCCTTCATCATGTCAGGAAAGGAAAGAAAGCATCAATCTGTTGTTTTGCCCTTGCCAGGAGCCCCTTTCCTRCAGGCTCCGGGTTGCGCTCTGCCTGCAGGGAGAGGGTGAGCAGTTTTGGGTTGCTGAATGGGATGTTATCCTGCTCGCTGTCCTCCTCAGGCGGTTTTTGGGGTGCTCCGGATGTGAAAAGTGTATAGGAATCAAATGATCCTTAGACTGCATTAACTGGAAAAGGGCAGAGCAGACCAAGACCCCCAGAGAGGGTGAGCCGAGCCAACAACAGCCATATCTGAACTATCCCTTCTCAGCGACTCCCTTTATAATGCTAATATCCTGCGGAGAAATCCTGCCAAGGAATTGCTCGCATTCCTCCCTGCAACAACAAACCCACAAGAGCCAAACCCCTGGCCCCCCACACTCATCCTGAGCCTGTGCTGGTTTCAGAGGCTCTGGGTTCTGCTGGCCATGTTCCCTTTCTCTTCCAAAGTCACAGCCTAGCAGCCCAGCTCCTGCTGCAGTTTTTCCATGGAATTCGGTGCAGGCACCGGGTGTGCACTCCCATCCTCCTTTCCCACCACATATCCCAGCTCCCAYCGCCTCCCTCCAGCCTCCCTTCCCTTCCACCTCACCTGTAAAGCCTCAAGCTGATAGTGGTCTGGAATTCTTGCAAGGAAGAAGGATCTGAGGGGATTGCATAGGTCTGAAGCAGGAGAAGGTGTTTGCCTTCCCAGTCCCAGCAAGGCTGGGTTGATTAGCAAGGGATGGGACCACAGAATATCCCACAGGGATCATCCAGTCCAACCCCTGGCCCTGCCCAGGACACCCCAACAATCCCACCCTGTGCCTACAAGCATTGTCCAAACACTCCTGGAACCTTGGGGCTGAGGCCTCTTGGATTCAGGCCAGGTGCCAGCRGAGGAAGGTGAGGTGGGGAGGCCTTCCCTGCCTCCTGCCAGCATCACCCTTCACGGGAGCCCTGCCTTGGGGGCTCCTCCTTCAGCTATCACTGCTTCCCACAATCAGCTGGGAAGGCCTGAGATCCTTCCTGGTGAGCAATTAACTGTAATTAACAYGCAATTAGAGGGCTTCTATTCCATTATAGCAAACTAGATGGGATTGGAGCCACTAATCAGGTAAACCTCAGGAGACTGCAAGCCTGGGGTGAACCTCTTTTGTGAGTCCTACCAACTTCCAGCTCTCGATCCACAATTCCCTTCTCTAATTAGGGTCCACACACCCAAAGAGACTGAACTTGGAGTGCCTACAGTGAAAGCTCCCTTTAGATATGTCTGCTTTTCCAAGGGGAGCCATTCCTTGGTGGGCTGGAGCTTACTCTGGATTCAGGTGAGTGAATTCCCACATGAGAGACAATTACAAGGCACGAGGACAATGCCATGGGCTGGGAGCGAGAGTGACACGCTGCACGTGGGCTTTCCATTGTAGCTTGATGGAAAAGCAGGAACAAACCCCAAGTCCTACTGAGCCTGTGTTCCTGKACAACTCCAAAAATAATTGTTCAGGAGGCAGATGAGAACATAAAGCAGAATGGAAACACTTTTATGTTGTTCARGCACTCAATCCCAAGGAAGAGTCCATTGACAGAGCATGGCAGGGTGCACGGTGCTTATCAGCCCCTCAATTTTCTTTGGCRTCGGGGCCATAAACAAGAACAGAGCAGTACTGAGTCTCTGAAGTCCAGAAGACGTCTCTTGGCTTTGGGAGGGCTCTGTAAACATCAGGACAGACGCTATCTTAAAAGGCTCAATGCCTTTGATTATGTTCCCGTGTCGAGTTTCCTCCATTTATTTTTGTCTCATCGTCTCTAATGTCGGACTGTGTTGCCTGTAGAGAAGGTTGTGAACTGAAACACCACCGCAAGTTTCTTCTGATGGAGCCTGAGCTCCAGCAGAGAAATTGGCAGTTAGTTGGGATTTTGTCAGTATTTCCAGCCACAGGCTCAAGAGATGATTTTTTTCCTAATGGCAGAGCAGTTGTGGCTGTGATAGTCCAAGGTCGTGGGTAAGGTAAGGTCTGTGTGCAGAGCTGATATATTTTTTAACCCAGCAAAAACCCTCAAGCCCCAAAAATTAGTAAAAAATTTAGACATGCTGGGCTTTCACAGTATCTGTCTTACTATGAGGGTGTAAAGTGTCCCRATGTGTGACAGCAGTTTCCCAAAAAGGCTTTTGGACTTTAAAAAATGACAGTGGAGATTGTTCCCCGTTCACAAGACTTCAACAACCYGGGGCTTTCAGGGAGCTTCAGGTAGGGTTGGGCACACAGCAAAGCCCTGTGAGCTGACAACACCTTTGGGACTCTAATGATGGGCGTGGGGCTTGTGGGCTGGATGGAGATGGACCTGTAGGTTGGGATGGTGTCAGATCTGTGRGATGGATGGAGAAGGACCTGTAGGATGGGAAGATGTCAGATCTGTGGGATGGATGGATGGAGAAGGACCTGTAGGATGGGAAGGTGTCAGATCTGTGGGATGGATGGAGAAGGACTTGTAGGATGGGATGGTGTCAGATCTGTGGGTTGGGATGGTGTAGGACCTGTGGGTTGGGATGGTGTAGGACCTGTGGGTTGGGATGGTGTAGGACCTGTGTGATGGATGGAGAAGGACCCTTAGGTTGGGAAGGCATTGGACCTGTGGGTTGGGAAGGTGTAGGATCTGTAGGTTGGGAAGGTGTAGGACCTGTAGGTTGGGTGGAGAAGGACCTGTAGGTTGGGATCGCGTAGGACCTGTGGGTTGGATGGAGAAGGACCTGTAGGTTGGGATCGCGTAGGACCTGTGGGTTGGATGGAGAAGGACCTGTAGGTTGGGATGGTGTAGGACCTGTAGGTTGGGATGGCATTGGACCTGTGGGTTGGATGGAGGAGAATCTGTAGGTTGAGATGGTGTCAGACCTGTGGTTTGGATGGAGAAGGATCTGTATGTTGGGATGGTGTAGGACCTGTGGTTTGGATGGAGAAGGACCTGCAGGTTGGGTGGTGTAGGATATGTAGGTTGGGTGGAGAAGAACCTGTAGGTTGGGACAACCTCGTTGCTGCAGTTCTGGCTCTGAGCAGCTCATTGACACTTTTGGGAGCTCCTGTGCTTTGCTGTGACCTCTCTGGGCCAGGTGACCTCCTTGCAGCTCCTSTCCCACAGGCCACCACACGGAGGCTGGGTTTGGCCATGTGTCCCCAAGAGGAAATGTGTCCCCCACCCCAAGACCCTGAGGACCGTCCCAGGGCCCTGCTGCTCCCATCACGTTCTCTCCAGACYGTGGCAGAGTTCCCGCTGACTTCAGTGGGAACAGGGACACATCCATTGTCCGACACCTTTGATATTTGCTGTGACTGAGAGGAGCTATTTTTGTGTAAGGAAGGTCAAAGTGAGAGCAGGCCCAGGGGAGGAGGGTGGACGACTTCAAAGCTCAGCTCTGAAGTCTCTACGGGCAGGAACCCACRTGGAGACATCCAAAGCACCGCCGAGCAACCTCACTTTGAAGGAAGATCCTGAACTCTGTTTTTGTGGTGGAAAGATCTTTCTAGAAGAAGGTTTCATACCCTCCCAGAAGGTCTCAGCCTCTTGGCTTGCTCCTGCTGTAAATTCAGCCCCATCTCCTCACTCCGGGCGATGGTTGAGCGTGGTCCCCTGCCTGGTCTGAGGAGATTTGGGATATCAAAGCCATKAAACCCTTTCCCAAAGGAAGTCACGGCCTGTCCCGCTGGCTCAACCCTGTGGTACTCGTGATCCCTGCGTAACAACTTTAATTAATGTTTGCCTTTAACCACATACTTGATATTTCAGCAGAGGGAGGAAAACGTTGGGATGTCTGCTTGGCTGAACCTTCTTTACTCCATCCAAGGAACGATTATCAGGAACATAAATTTGCCTGGAACATCAAAAGCCACCCCTCCCTCCCATTCGCTATTGGCACCTCRCAGCAATCCGAGATTTCCAAAGGAGCCAGCAAGGCGGGAGGGAAGGGGGAAGGGAAGCTGTTGCTTTCCCCCTCTTTTTTTTTTTTCGCAATAAGTATGTCAAAGAAAAGTGGTTTCACTGAGGAGTGTCTGTCAGCTGTGAAGTGTTGATGTTTGGGGCAGATGTGTGATGCCTGCTAAGAAACCAGGGCTCAGTTTGTGAGGGCTGATCTTGGTGGAAATGGGAAAAAAGAGGGGGCAGACTGAGCATCTTTCTTGGGTGGCAAAATTCCATGTACCTGTACAAGATTTACTAGCAGCACACGACCTTTCTGCCTGTAAGATCAGTAGAAAAACAAGTGAGAGCTCCCGCTAAATGCCATCATTCACTTTTGTGTGACGTGTTTAAGGTTTAGGCTGAAGAACCAGGACATTTTTCACTTGGGGCAGTGGCAATTTGCTGGTTTGGCTCCCTTTTCCCTCCATTAACRCTTGTGCCACTTGCTAGGCAAACACAAACCTCCCAGCCACACTCAGTTTTGGCTCGATTTAGCTGAGAGCCCGGTCTTCCGTTTAAAATAAAACTTCCAAGCCCCTGAACGCCTCTGCAGGGGAGGAACGAAACCCTGCCTGGCTCCCTGGCTCCTGACTGCTGTCAGCACAGAAGTGGTGGAATGGGGTCCCACACCCCATATCTCAGCAGCCTTCCTGAGTGCTCTTTAATCCCATGGGACAACTCGCATTCCTCAGTGATTTGCTGGGCTGTGGCATGGATTAGTTTCCTGAAGGATCCACATGCTCGGCAAGGGAGGTTTAGGAGCAGTTTCTTATTTTATTGCATTTTTTYGCTTATTGTTCTTTACTCCGCTAATAAATAAGGACATTCCAGGGGTTTGGCATCATGTGAGGGGGAAGGAATGCAGGTAGGAAATGAAAAYACAAAGGGAAGCAGAGCCACAGACAGAGGCATTGATCCCTGGCTTATTTCGTGGCCAATGTCCCAAATTCCAGGCTCTTTCAGGATTATTTGTATCACGATTCAAGCAAACATCTTTCCATTGTGTGGGTCTTGAGCAGATAAAATATCTCCTTCATCCAAGGTCACAGCAAGCAAYGGTTAAAATAAATAAAATATTATTTCTATTATTTAATAACATTTAAAAATATTTAATAACAAATAATGGCACTTCCTTGGAGACATCAGTGCTCCATTTCTGTGAGAGCTGGCATCAGCTCTTGGTTCCAGCACCTCTGATGTACAAACGTGGCTTTGRTGCAACCCAGGAAAAGGGGAAACTTTTGGAAATCCTAACAGGCTGCAGAATGAGGGGCAGGTGTATTTGAACTTAAATTTAAAAAAATTTCCTACTGCTTTCATCYGTGGAAAAGTCCTTTACCAACATGATGAGAGGCACCACCTTCTTAGAGGTGGTGAGATTAAGCTYTAAATGAGTTTTTACAACAAGGTAAACTCCCTTGCTCCAGGGCATGAACCAGTGAAGACCTGGAAGAAACCTCAGCACAGTCATTCCCTGCCTACTTCCAAGATTTTTATCCCTTTTTTTGAAGGCTGGCAATGCCAACAAGCTCCGGGGATTGAAGAGATACGAAACTAGGGATTATTGTGTGTCTGTTTCTAAAGATTCCTCAGAAAAGCTCACGGAAAAACCACACTTCACTCAGTTCTCCTCATCTAGCAGCTAATGAGCTGCCACAGCCCCAAAACAGGGCCAGGCACTGCTTTATTTCAGTGAAATGGAACTCGAGAGCAGCGTTCCGGCACCTCCAGCTCCAAACCGACAGCAAGGTATTGATTACCGAAGGAAATCCATTAAGTYTGGACCTCGAATTGACAGCGCATTTAAGCCTGTAAGAGCAGCAGGGTTATTCCTAAACTGAAAAGGAGGTGAAGGCTTAATTACGTGGCTGAATCCAGGGCTCCCAGCGYGGAGAACTCGAGTGTTAAATGTCAGCATGGAGGCAGATTCCTATGGCCGGCTACAAATCACTGGGATTTATAATCACTTTATATTCCAGGAATGCTGACAGCTTTAAATATAGCACCGTGGCTGTGATAAATTGCYGGCATTTTTTTCCTTGTTAGCCTTTTGTAACTAAATTTAAGGTATCCATTTCAGCGCGATCCAATTATGGAAGCGTAATCGGAACGGCTCCCCATGCAAGAGGCCACATCTATTTCTGTCTTGTGAAGCTGAAGTCCGCCTTTCTGAGCTCATGATTTATGGCAGGCCTTAAATTAATAACGAGGCACCCATCCACAGGCAAATATTTGTATTTCGAGAGCCGTTCAGCCACCAGCCAGGGCTTCCCGAGCAGCCAGGGATCGGTTACAACAATGACCACACGGATCCTGTTTCAAACATCACCTGGGCCTTGCACAATTAGCATCAACTCCTCCTCGCTAACGAGAGCCTGAAATTAATGGCGTGTCAGCCTCAGCTATTGAACCCCGAAAGATTCATTCCTGAGACCAAAAAAAAGGCCGTATTTCAGCTAAGCTTCGGCTGGACCGCACCCTCGCCTCTCTTGCTGATGGATAAATTTCCATAAATATTTCCAGGGACAGAAGGCAGGTGTCCTGCAGGCGTTGTGGGATCAAGCAGGCAGCTGAGCAGGCACAGATGTGACCACACACATGGACCCCAAGGGGGGTGCCAAGCTGAGAGGGAGAGGGAGAAAGCCTCCTCACGCTGTTACCTAGGAAAGCCACGAGTCTGGGGATGTTTTGAGCAGTCACTTCTGCATTAATCCCCGGAAAATACACTGATTTCCTCTGGAAAGTGCCTGGATGCCTGCTGATGACAGAAGCGAAGAGCCAAGCACTGTTGCCATGGTCAGAGTTCAAGAAAGCTCCTGCAATTAGTCCTGCCTAGGGCAGCTTGTCCTGGAGACAAGGATTTATTTATTTTTAAGCAGCTGGGGCTGGTGCAGCTTCAGGTTACCTGGGGAAATTGCAGCTCAATTTTCTTTCTCCCGAGCCAGCACAGAACCATAGATTGGTTTGGGTTGGAAGGGACCTTTCAAGGAGTTGGAATATGCCATGAGGAGTCATRTCAAAGTCCATGGATAACCTTCCCTGGTTGGCTTTGTGAGGAGAGGGTTGTTTCACCCACTTGGTGATCGGATATTAGGAAAAAATTCTTCATGGAAAGAGTTGTCAGTCCCCTGGCACAGGCTGCTCAGGGCAGTGGTGGATTCTCCATCCCTGGAAGGATTTAAAAGCTGTGTGGATGTGGCACTTGGGGACATGGGTTAGAGGTGGCCTTAGCAGTGCTGAGGGATTTGCTTGGACTTGATCTCAGAGAGCTSTTCCAGCTGTGATGTCTGGAATTGTCTGAGCTGGGCTCCTCATGTGGATGAGGACAGGACAGGAGGCTGAAGATGCTCCCTGATCCATCTATCCCAAAGGACATGTGGGACAAGTGCTGGCTGATTGTCCCACCAYGGTCAGTGGCAGCACAGGGAGCAGGATTTGTGTGCCCCACGCTGATCCCTGCGCCATCCTTCCTCTCAAATGGCAGTTGTCCATTTACTCCGTGGCTTTGCTCAGCCTCCAGCTGGAATAAAGCTCCTGGTGCTCACAGCAACCTGGGCAGCAGCTTCTATTATCCCTACGATTAATTTCAGCTCATTTCTCCTTAATCCAGGTCTCTAAATCCCAAAGACCCCCGACAAAAGCCCAGAGCTCTTTGTGGACAAGGAAGCAGGGACACGTTGGATAGAGTCCAAGCCATGTTGGGAGTCAAGATGGGAAATTTAACTTGGCTGGGAATGTGCTGGAGGTAATTGCTGGTTYACAGCCTGGAATGTGCCTGCAGGTGAGTGCAGGGGGCTCGGCTGTGCTGCTGGCTGGGTCCATGGCACGGAGCCACGGCATCCCTGCTGCTCAGGCCGCCGGATCCAGCCCCATTCCGTGCCAGTGTGACCTCCAAACACCTCACCAGGGCTTCAGCCATCTGTGCCCACATGAGGAGTCACCTCACACAGCCCCGAAGCATCCCCAACCAGCCCTCAGAGGCTTTGACCCCCTCTTTTTGCTGTCAGTGCCTTGCCCAGCAGAAGCCTGGCTGTGCCAAGAGCCACTCAAATGYCAGATTTAACTCTTGGGGACCCACTTAGGATGGGTAGGGCTCCATGTCAGTGCTGCCAGCCCCATCCCCCCCATCACTGGTGGGCATTCTTATCAGTAATTAAGTTAATGATGCTTTGAATCACATCTGTGTGTTCCTCTCYGTTGATTTGGGACCATGGAAGAGTTCATCTGATTTTTCTCTGGGAATGACCAGCTTCCTTTAAGATCTTTTTACACGTCTGCATGCTGGGAGGTTCTTTGGGAGAAATGATGTAATAATCCCAATCCATGGARGTAGTGCCTTGTTTGCCTGGCAGCCCAGCAGGAATCTGAGCACCACACAGCCTTACCTGAGCCTCTYGGGGGCTCTCCAGGCTGCGGCAGAGATTAATTAAATGGTGAGTAAACATCACCTAATTAATGGCAGCCAGGGTGGAAAGCTGAGTTCGGAAGGGAAGGACAGCAAGGCTGTGAGTGATTGGGATCARATGAAATCACAGGATACCTGATTGGCTTGGGTTGGAAGRGACCTTAAAGCTCATCTTGTTCCAACCCCCTGCCATGGGCAGGGACACCTTCCACTATCCCAGGTTMGTCCAAGACCCATCCAACCTGGTCTGGATTGGATATTACAAAATATTTCTTCACTGGAAGGGTGATCAAGCACTGGCACAGCTGCCCAGGGCAGTGGTGGAGTTCCTGTTCCCTGGAGGGATTCAAAAGCCACGTGGATGTGGCACTTGGGGTCMTGGTTGGTGGTGGGGGAACATTTGGACTCTGATCTTAGGATTTTCTTTTCCCTGTGTTTCACACCGTGCAGGGAAGGTTAGCAGCCATTTCAGCCAGGCAGGGAGTTCATCCCGAGTCTGGGAAAGACTTCCCTGCTCCAAAATGCAGCTGGGTGGTGGGAAGAGACCCGAGAGACCCGTTTCCCCAGAACTCCATTCCTGACTGCAAAGCAGGGGCAGCACTGCCCTGGGATGTCCCCGGCTGACCCCAATCCGTTGGCTATAATTCATTCATCTCTCCTCAGTGCTTATTAACATCATTAATTCAGCAGAGCCCGCCAGTCKTCACCACTTCACCCTCCATCTGCTCACGGATTGCTCCCTGTTTTTCGCACTGCCTCATTCCCGTGGCGCTGAACCGAGTGTTCTTGCCTCACCTCCCTCCTCACCCCKTCTGGTGACAAACCCAGAGCCCCAGTCTGGTTCTCATCAAGGTCAAAACTGGCTGACAGACTCGAAAAGATGGGGGAGCCTTTGCTACAAGACAGCCTGGCACTGAGGGGGAGGACAGATGACAGCAGCAATTTGTTTCTGCCACATAGAAAACTGAAATATAGGGAGTTTTTCCTAAATTTTTCCTGAGGTRTTCCTAATTCAGGGCAATGCTGGTGATGTTTTCCCTCTCCAGCTTCTTTGAGGGTTCAACCAGAAGCTCATTTGGCGGCACTGCCCTGATTTCTAATGGATCCATCCCTGGCGAGAAGTCGCGTTGAACAAAGTGTGATGCTTTTCCTTCCCCTCAAGGGTGAACCGAGGGCTTCTCACCTCTGCCCAGAGCCTCAACTCAGCGGCACTGAAAGAAAGTGCCCAGACAAGCTGCAAACTTTGCAAGGCTGATGATATTAAAGAGCCAAAAAACAAAGACACCCGAAGGCAGGAGAGATCCCACAGCTCCCTGACTCCGGGACATGGCTCGGAGCTGCAGTGCTGAGCCCCGCTGTGATTTTCAAACAGCTCATTTATTCTGTCCTCGCTGGCTGCTCCGCTCTGCAATTATTTGTCCTTGCTTTTCCCAGCTCAGGACACGCAGCCTTTGCTTTTCCCCCCTCTCACAAATCGTGCCGTGCGAGGGGCAGGAGGAGGCCTGGCAGCAGGGACGGCTGTTGCAAGAAATCCAAGGCTTCAGGGGGCGTTTACAAAGCTCTGCTTGCTTYTGAAATGGTCTTTTTTCCTGACCCTTTGTAGCTCCTTCTAGGACAATCCACCCCATAAAACTCAGGCGCCGGTCCAAGGCACTGCAGCACAGACCCAGACCGGGCTTAATTTTCAACTTGCAAAGCRAGGAAGCAGGAAAAAAATCATGGAACCCTTTCCTTTGGGTAGGGGAGTTCCCACAGACACAGCTCAGGCTCCTGTTGGAGTCCAAGTGAAGCCCTGCTGAAAGCATCCCAAGCAGGTTTGCAAGGACTGGGGGAGAGCACAGRCCCCGTCAGCTTTGAGTCTTCCCGGCTCAGGGATGCAGATCCTTCCCCACTCGCACACTCGGAGTGTTGAATTTGACCCCGGGGYGGAATTTATGAGACAGGCCCAGGGCTCTGGGATGAGATGATGCATGAATGGTGATAACCCAGGCCAGTTCCATGGGAATGGGGCCAAAGGAGCCCTTCCAGGGGTTGCAGGAGAAGCTTGACCTTGAATAGAGGCTGAGACGATGCCACGAGAGCTCACACTGCCCTCTCCTCCTGATAAAAACACCTTTTCCCAATAAACAGCAGCTTCAGGAAAGACAAAACCCCCACAGAATGATTTCTATCCCAAGATTCTCCATAATTCACTAGTTTCAGCATCAAGAATGATTAGGGTGACATCTAATTTTGGAATAACATCCGCCCCTGGGGACCAAGCCCTTCCAAACCACTACAGCAACTGCAGCACTCCAGCAAATCTAACCCCAATAAAATCCCTGCTTCCCTGGCATCTGGACAGTTGGGGGGAGGAAAACCCAGCAGATGCAGAAAGCAAGCAATCAGGGCAGAGTTTATTTTAATAAACCCTTGCGACTTCAATAATCTCAGCTCTGATTAGCACTGGAGATTAAAAAAATGTAAATATTTACCAGAACATCTTCAATATCCTCATAGAGTCAAAAGGGCAGTTTCTGTGTGCAGCGTGTCAGAACTGCTTGCTCTGGCAAACCCTCTCAGACAACTGTGGAATTATGCAAAGAGCTTCAACATAATTAATTATATTCATTACAAAGCCAAAATATTGGAGTTTTATTTGCTTTCTGTTCCAGCTCTGGGTTCTCTCTGCTTTCTGCCTCCTGTGTGAGACTCAGACGGCTCCTTTAACAAAAGCTGTGATTCCCACTTGGCTCGAGGAGCTGCATTTAATGAGAACTAACAAGTTGCATGATGCCTGCAGTAAATTTGGGCTGCCAGACCCACTCTGAGTCCCTGCAGGAGGGATGTCTTTGCTTCRTCTTCCTTTCAGCAGCCCAGGCTGCCCAGAGAAGCTGGGGCTGCCCTGTCCCTGGAAGCGTTCCAGGCCAGGTTGGATGGGGCTTGGAKCAACCTGGGATAGTGGAAGATGTGTTCTCATCCCTGGAATTGGATGAGTTTTAAGGTCCCTTCCAGCCCCAACCGTTCTGTGCTGCTCTTGTTGCTGGGGTTGGGTTACTCCGGATCCTGGATCCAGCCTGGGCACACAGCACAYGTGGAGATAACAGAGCAAAAAGCATCACCCCTTCAGCCTTGAACYCAAATTTTCTCTTCCTTGCCCCTCTTGTGCTCACATGCCTTGGTCCCACAACACCAGGTTTCACAYCTCCATGGGATTGGGTCTGTAGTTGATGGAAAAACCCCATTGCTGGGCAAAGCCACACACTGAGGGAGCGACACAGCAGTGAAGCCAATCTGAAGGAGCAAAGAGACATTTTATTGCTTCAAAAAGACCTGCAGATGCCACGGCCTTGTGTGAGGAGAAGGAGGGAGGCTTTCCTCCCTTCCAGAGGGTGAGAAATGCCAGCAAGGGCCTTTCCTGGATGCAGGGTCAAACCTACCTGACTGTGTGAGCGCCTGTAATTGTGGTTGTTAAATCATGCAGTGAACAAAGGCGTGGTGGGGAGTTTGGGCAGGAGAGGCCTSTTTGCTTTCCATGCCTCCAGTGAAGGGAAAATTCTTGCTTTTTGGGGCAGCRGAGGTGCTTGGGGGCTCGGCAAGGTGCAGGTGTCACGCCCTGGTTGCAGCAAGCCAACCACTGGATTTGGCAGACGCRCGCAGGCCGGGCCTGCCTTTTGAGTAGTGCAGAGCTGCTAAAAAAGAAAACACACACAGCTCCRCAATACAGCAAAACCAGCTGCTCTCCAGCAGCACTCGAGGGGGACAATGAGTCTCCTCACGTTGGGAGGAATTATCCAGCCTTTCCTTCCCACCCAGCTGGCCTGAGGAAGGGAAAGGCTCGGCGCAGGGCTGAGCAGCGCCGGAGCTCAGAGTAAACAGAGGTGAGCTGGAAAGTTGTCTCCGGGCTGAGCCCTCAGACAATGGAGCCCAGAGGGAAATGGAAAAGCAAATATTAATGTTTTGCCATTCGCATGGCCCCGGAGAAAAGAGAACAATGCCTTCAGTCGGACACCACCTTGACGTCTTCCTCCTCCTCCTCCCTGCGTGCTCTRAAATGTCATCCTAGGACCTGGAGTTTCTTTGCATGAAGCAAATGCCAAGAACTGCCTGCTTTTTCCCATGACAGAAGGAAAGATGACTTCATTATAAACCTACTGCTGCGACCCCTCCCCAAAATCAGGCTGCTCCTCATGGAGCAAAAAATCAGAAGCACCTGAGGCCCCTTTGACCCTGGCTGGAGCAGTAAATCCCATCAGCTGGTGGGGGGGAGCAGGACAAGGAAACACAGGCACCCAGATCCTCTGCAAAGTGGCAGAAAGGGTGAGGAAAAATCCCAGGGGAACAAGAAATTGGAAACGTCTCTGCAGAGWTGAGGTCCTGGATTGTTATTTACTTTCTTTGCCTCTCCTATGGGGACAGCCCGGGAGAGTTGGGGGTGTTCACCTGGAAAAGAAAAGGCTCCAGGGAGACCTGAGAGCCATTTCCAGTGCCTAAAGGGGCACCAAGAGAGCTGGAAAGGGGCTTTGGAGCAGGGTCTGGAGGAACAGGACAAGGGGGAATGGCTTCAAACTGCCAGAGGGCAGGGTTGGATGGGATATTGGGAAGAAATTCCTCCTTGTGAGGGCCTGGCTCAGGTTGCCCAGAGGAGCTCTGGCTGTCCCATCCCTGGCAGTGTTCCAGGCCAGRMTGGATGGGGCTTGGAGCAACCTGGGATAGTGGAAGGTGTCCCTGCCCATGGCAGGGGRGGTRGAACAAGATAGGCTTTAATGTCCCTTCCAATCCACACCATTCCACGATTCTACGAGGAAAATTCCTCTCCTGGCTGCACYGACAGCCTCTGGAAGGATCTGTCAGGCAGGCAGGTGACCAGAAATTGCAATGGAAATACAGAGCAGGCTCCTTRGGTCCCCTCAGGGCTCAGTGTCCGGGAAAGAAAGGCTCCCTCTCCCTCTGTGCCTGCTCGGGGCTGTGCAAGCCRGGCTCTCCTCCCGGCCCGACTGTTCCAGAGGCAAAGGAGAGCAAGGAGAAGAGCAGAGAGCCCTTGTGCTCGGCCATTTGAGAGGGGAGGTTGCCATGGAAACCGMTGCGTAATTAAAGCCTCCCTCTCCGCTCTGGTTGTGCGGGAGCCGGGCTGCATCCTTTGGGGCTTTTCAGCTCCTGCCGTGCTTCCAGAGCGAGGTGTCCTCTCGGAATGGGGCTGTTCCAGCAGCGTGGCCTCCTCGCCTTGGGAGAGTTTGTGGTTAAATGGTTGTTGCCTTCAAACGGGAGAAGGTTTTGTCCTGCCCTCTCCTTTAGTCCCTTTCCTCCAGAGCGGCAGGGATAACGGCCTGGGACCTCCCAGGACACAGCATGGTTAATGTTGGAAAAGACCTCCCAGATCATCAAGTCCAACCTTTAACCAAAGCCCACTAAATCATGTGGCCACATCTGCTCGTTTTTTGAGCATTCCAGGGATGGGGACTCCACCACCGCCCTGGGTAACCCATTCCAAAGCCTGACCGCTCCTCCAGTGAAGAAATTCTTTCTAGTATCCAACCTGAACCTCCCCTGGTGCAGCTTGAGGCCGTTTTCCCTCGTCCCGTGGGTAATTTTGCCTGGGAGAAGAGGCCAGGGCCATCAGGTGGAGAGGGGCTGGGATGTGCAGMGGTGCACAGGTGTCTCTGCTTCCCCACGACACGCTGAGTTTGAGCCCTTCTGTGTGGCACGGCAGGAATCTCTTAAAACAGAATTGTTTTTTTCCTTCCTTTTCACAGACGTAGCCAAAAGCTCGGGGTTTTCGCTGTTCTTTTTTTCTTTCCTAAACCTCCCGGCGTGGGATGAATCACTGTTTTATCATTCCATCTCTCGCATTCTTCCCCCAAACGGCACAAGATAAGTTGTAACTTATTAGAATCACAGGCATAGACTGAAAAGCCTCACCAGCAGTGAGGGGTTTGTGTTTTTTTTCCCCTGCATAGCAGCCAGTAAATTATGCTCTACACTGTAACGGAGCAGGTTCATTAAACTGTACCACTTTGATGTTATCTCTTGGGCTGAGCTGCGGGGGGGAAAGTCTGGGAAAACACGTGACACTTTCGGGGGGAAAACACTTGTTTTGTTCATTAGTATGCATTAAAGGCCGGCTGCCTAGGAGCCAGCCATCAGCCAGGCAATAAAGCAGCTCTGATTTCAGGTGAAAAGCAATATCCACCCTAACGAGTGCRCTGCGAGCCGCCCTCGAGCTCGGGGTTTTTTTGCAGACACCTCCAGCAATAACCCTAATTTGCCAAGGGCCGCAGCCCAGGGGCRAAAAGTCACCCCAGCAGCTCCTGCYAGAGCTTTGTGTGACACAGAGCTGCAGGTATCTGCTCAGAGAGGCTCTGGAGGAAGGATGCTGTGGTGGGACACACATGGAATGTCAGGGCCAGGCTGGATGGAGAAATTATGTCTCTGATGCAAAGGCTTTGGAGAAAAAATGCTGCCAACAAAGTGAAAGGCACACTCCTTCCGCTCCTTCCTGAGCTGTGGAAAGGACTTGTCACTCCTCTGGGGTAGGCAGGCACTAAAGGATCCTGTTTTCATGTGGATGGGAGTGTTGGCATGTAAAAAAAAAAAAAAGCCTAAATCCCACTGATACTCATTACAGTGAAGAAGTCTGGTCTCGCCTCGAAATAATTGAACTTGTCTCTTGATATCTCAATTCCAGAGCAGGGTGGGGAGAAGAGCTGGAGCTGCCTGTGATGAGCAGCTCCAGTCTTCCCTGCTCCTTGTGGAAGCCACAATCAAAACCAGAGGATGGTTACCTTTTAATTATATAGTGCAGGAACACAAGGTAATTAAGCTCAAATAAGGAACGTAGTGAGGAAAGGAGCATGAAGGATCAGCATCCTGGATGAAGTTCTCACCTGGGAAWGGTGAGGAGACAGGGCTCACCTTGGGGAAAGTCCAGTGAGAGAGACCAAGGAGGCACAACCGGTGGGAGAGGGAAATGGGGGATGATGGGCCACTCTTTCCCACTGCACATCCAGGGTGTAGGGTGAGGATGGGGCAGGTCACAGCTGATATTTCYACCCCCCAAACACTGTGCTCAGCTCTAATGTGCCTCCTGTGTTCCCATGTTCCCAGAAAATGCAGAGCACCGCCGGGATGTGCTTGTTGGTGGATATATCTCTCATCCCTGCAAAACGCTGCAGACTGCCTCAATAACAAACGTGGAAAAAAAAAAAGGCAGCTCAATTACTATTCCCCTCTCTTTAGATAACAATTTATTTTTCAGCCCTGATTGCCAGCAGCAGATGCAATTTCACCATTGGCTTTACAGAGTCTCCCTGCTGGAAAAAAAAATGAAAAAACAACAGCAAAAAGAACATTACGGGGCTGCACGGTCAAGTGCTCCGATATGAAATTGTGCTGAGGCAGAGCTTCCCTCCAGCAGCAGAATTCTGGGAGCTTTAAGTGGATCCTCGGCATTTCACAGGAGCAGAGATGGGAAGGGGGTGGCAGCACTCCCAGCACAGCCATTCCTCCCTGGGATCCTTCCCAAAAGAGCTTTGCCCTTGCCCTGCCCAGCTCCTGATTTCTGCAGGACCCTGGAGGTCGCGGCACTTTTTGGGCACAACCTCTTCACACATCCCATGATTATGTGGAAAAACAACATATCCAGAGCAGGAAAATTGCCTAAGTGTGCAAGATTTTAAATTGATGTGGAGAGCAGCAAATGGAGATGATGTGCCCGATCCTCATGGGAGAAACGTGATGGCTGGAAGCAGGCTGCACTCGCTTCTCCGGGAAAAGTTGGGATGCAGGCACAGTTTCTCTTACTCTCCAAGTGTGCTATCCAAAAGGAATACAGCTCCTATGATCAGGCTGTGCTTTTCCTTTGCAAAGCCACCCACGGCTGCTCAGGGGGCGATGCTGGAAGTTTATCCCAGGGTATCTCCTCCCATCCGACAGCTTCCCCAAACCTCCGGCAAACCCTGCTCTCCACCTGCAATGGGTTAAAATCAACAGACCTTAGAGCCCCTTCCAGTGCCTAAAGGGGCTCCAAGAGAGCTGGAGAGGGACTTTGGATAAGGGATGGAGTGACAGGACAAGGRGGAATGGCTTCTCACTGCCAGAGGGCAGGGTTAGATGGGATATTGGGAATTCTTGGCTGTGAGGGCGGTGAGGCCCTGGCACAGGTTGCCCAGAGAAGCTGTGGCTGCCCCATCCCTGGAAGTGTTCCAGGCCAGGTTGGATGGGGCTTGGAGCAACCTGGGATAGCGGAAGGTGTCCCTGCCCATGGCAGGGCTGGAACAAAATGGTTCTTAAGGTCACTTCCAACCCAAACTATTCTGGGATTCTGTKAYTCTATTTCAGTGCAGGGACACGAGAGATACAAGCTTCTGGAAACCTTTGCAGATTCCCGAATCCCAGCCAGAAGAGATGACAAAGTAATTTTTCCTTTAATGCTTTGGAAATGAGGGAATGCAGCCCAKACCTTGGCCGGGGGACAGTCATTGGTGCTGGCGAGGGGGTCACAGTCAAAGTGTTTTTAAGGAGAAATGCGATTCTTTGGGTATTTCCCCGTGGGTGTTCCTGCCATTCCCTGTTATTTCCTGACGGCAGCAGCTGAGTCACTGCTGGCTCCAAAGGGCTRAGAAAGTTCAGGAGCGAAAGGAACGGGGCCTGGTGTCTCTGGTGACCTCTACAGAAGATCAGAGCTGGAGGTGTGCATGTGGCATGAGCAGATGGAATCTGTCAAAGACCTGAAARATGGTCTGAGGTCGGTGGGAATTACCAGCAGAAATGCTCACAGTGGGATGGGAAGTGACGTGGGAGTCAGGGAAAGGGTGGGGTGTTCCCCTCTTTTTAAAAAAAGGTGTTAAAAATGAGGATTTTTGTGTTTTCCGCAAAACCTTGAGGCTCCCGCCCTTCGTTTTGCCTGCCTTKAACATAGGTGGGGGGTGAAATTTGGGGGGAGCAACTCCAAGCTTAAAACCGGAGTCAAACCCTCAGAAAATGGGGAGTTTCTCAGGCTGAGCAGCTTTGGGGTTAAACAGCAGTGACTGACCCTGTTACCCGAACAGAAGCCGAAGGCGAATTCAAAAAAAGCAAATTTTAAAACCAACAATCCCCCAAATCATGGTTTGCCAAGCGCCAGCCTGGGCTGGTGGAAGACGTGACCCTGATGGGAGCATCTCAGGAAGAGGGAGCTGCCCCAAATCCTGAGGCTGCCGTSGCTCCGTGCCCCACATCCAACCAACCCTTTCCCGTGTTATCCCAGAGCTCCTGTGCAGTCCCAATCTGCCCTTTCCCTGCACCCCATAACGTGTCCCCTCCCACCAGCAGAGTCACTGACTCATTTGATGGGTGCCACATCCAATGCTGGGACAGCTCTGGGAGGGTCCCAGGCAGGGCTCAGGTCCCACAGCCTGAGGCAGAGCCGTGTCTCCTTCAGAGGAGAGGCAGGGAAAGCAGCAGGGAGCTCAGGACGTCTCCGTATTATTTTTCTTCCCAGCCCAGGCTCGGTGCCAGCAGTGCTGCTGGTATAAATAATGGAGCGTGATGACAGGGACATTTTTAAAGGAGAACAAATCACTAGACGCATTTTTCCAGCTTCTTTCCTCTGGTCTAAAGTGATGCTAATGAGGGAGGTCAAAGCCGTTTCCAATCTCTCCCTGCTGCACGAGCCGGGACATTTATCTCCTTTGACAAAATAAAAAATCCCAAAACTCCGAGAGCAGACTTTCCTTTGTCAGCTTGCATGGCTGGTGTGTCCCTTTCCAGGGAGGAAAACTCCTCCAGAAGCTGGATRGTGCCTTGGTGGATGCACCAGTCTTTCCCACTGCCCTTGCTGCCTGCAGGGATCGGCTGGAATGTCGCTGCTGTTGGATCCTGTGCCCGAGGTGCTGCTTCCAAGGTCACCCCGGGGCGTGCTGGGGACATCCCGTGCTGCAGCAGGGCTGGTGACAGGGCCAGCTGCCCACGGGGAGGGCTTGGAGCTCCACAGGACACACGGGATGCAGGGATAACATCTTGGCAAGCAGCACGTCAACGAGGATGACTTGGAGTGACATCTTTCCAACCCTGATYTCATATCCCAAACATCCCGTTTTCCTGTGATCCACGTGGGAAGCACTCCCATTTCCAGAGCAGCAGATGCCAGACCACACACATGCCAGATTGTGTGGAGTATTTGGGTGAAACTCAATGTTTTAGTCCTGTGCATTCAGATCCCTGAAGTTTGGGAGCAGCCCCCATTCCTGGGAGAGCACTGCCTTTCCTTGCCCTTGTGGTAGCTGGAAGTGGCCCTGGAGTTCCCATCTTCACAGGAGCAACCCYGGGCTCCCAGCTCCTCCTCTCTGGGCAATTTGGATGTGTCCTTTAGAAGGGCTGGGATTTGGGTTCTGTTTCCCAGTAGGAAGATGTCGCCACCTCCAGACAGGCTGGATGTTCTCAGGGAGGATTCCAAAGGAGCTAGAAGGGAAAAAGCAGGGCTCAGGCAAGAGGAATTGACTCCTCCAGGGTATAGCTCCTCATGGAAGTAGGTAGTGGATGCTGAAATGTGCCCTGGGCTCCAGGGAAGCTGAAAATGATTGGAGAAGCGATTCTTGGGAGATCACAGAATCCCAGAATGGTTTGGSTTGGAAGGGACATTAAAACTCATCCCATTCCACCCCCTGCCATGGGCAGGGACACCTTCCACTAGCCCAGGTTGCTCCAAGCCCTGTCCAACCTGGCCTTGGACACTTCCAGGGRTGGGGCAGCCACAGCTTCTCCRGGCACGCTGTGCYAGGACYTCAGGAATTTCTCTGGCTGCCAGGTGGAGCAGTGCAGGGCAGGTGGAAAATGGTTTTTGTCACCCGTGTAAAGCTCCATTAGGAAACAGCAGCCACTTCTAATTATCCCTGCTGAGCCCTGTTMTGTTTGTCAGGTGAGGTGAGAGCCTGGAAAATGAGGATTGGCTCCTGTCGGGCACCTCAGCACCTCTCCAGGTCACCAAAACCTCTCCTCCGTGATCAATAAGCCTCCTGCTGGTGGGAATGGCTCTGGGCAAGCTCAGGGAACCACAGAATGGGTTGGGTTGGGAAGGACCTTAAAGCTCATCCCATTCCACCCTCCTGCCATGGGCAGGGTCACCTCCCACTGGACCAGGTTGCTCCTGGTTCCCAGCTGGTTACAGTCATGATTCACACCGGGATTTTTGCCTTATTTAACAGGAGAGTGGTGATTTTGTTCCATTCTAAGAAAAAAAAAAAAAAAATCCCTGTGGGCTGGTTTATGTTCACCTTCAGTGCAAATTCCTGACCAAACCATCCTGAAAATTCTGTCATACACCCTCCTACAGGGCCAGCAACACTGGCAGCCTCAAATACCTCAAGACCCTCCCTCAGTTCCTTAAAGACCATGAAGGTTTRTTCGCTATTCATGGCTCTTACTTCTCAAATCTGCAACTAGCTCCACAACCCTTACTTTTTTTTTTACAAGGAAAGCCAAAATTAACAATTAATCGCCTCCTCCAGGGTTTCAACAGAATAATTTAAAATACCCTAGGAAGTGTGACACTGTGTGTCTTTGAGAAGAGCTGGCTTCTTGCTTTCTTCACACAGATTGCTGGCTGATAACAAACCTCTGGGAAATATTCCTCTTTGAAAAGAGAGAGACGGGAAAAAAAACTCCGAGACAAGTCTACATTCCCTGGAGCCTTCCCATTTGGTGAATGGGCTCCGTGCGCTTGACACTAATTAATTAATTTCCTCCATTTAAATTGCTTCTTCTGCATCCCCAATCCACAGGAAAACTTACACCAGACCTGAATGCATAAGAGGGGAAGCAGAGTTTATTTAAGGTATCATTTCGCAGCAGCAATTTTTGTCTTTGGGGTTTTTTTTTTTTTTTTTTCCTTTGTTTTGTCTCCCACATTGGGTTTGGTGTCCAGGGATGCAGCAGCCTGGGGAATAGTTCAGCTCTTTTTAACCYGCCTGGAGTCAGGGATGTGGTGGGAATGGGTCTAAAGCTGTAGGAAGAGCAGCAGGGATGCAGCCTGGGACACAGGGGTGCTGCTCCCTCTGCTGAACCACACTGAATCCCAGCCTAATGAGGTGGGAAAAGACATCAAAGACCATCCAGATCCYGGGCAGRGACACCTTCCACTAGCCCAGGTTGCTCCAAGCCCTGTCCAACCTGGCCTTGGACACTTCCAGGAATGGGGCATCCAATGCTTTACCTGCCCCGTCATTCCGATATTTATAAAGATTTTGAACGGGATCTGATCCAGGACCGACCCCTAAAATGAGCCAGGGAAGTGCGCGGTGTGCCCTGCTGGTCCCGGCGAGCCGGGGGTGCCACCACCAGGCGGGCGGGGACAGCGGGGACACTGCGGGGACGCTGCGGGAACACCGCGGGCACAGCTCCGTCCCGCAGTCCGACGCTTCCCTCTAGCGACACAGCAGCCGAAGAACAGGAGTCCCGCCGAGCCGGAATTCCAGCGATCGTGGGGAATTCTGTGGTTGCGCACGGCATGGGCTTCACGCGGGGCTCAGGCTCTGTCAATGGAAAGCCCAGAAAAGCTGCGGCTGCCCCATCCCTGGAAGTGTCCAAGGCCAGGTTGGACAGGGCTTGGAGCAACYTGGGMTAGTGGAAGGTGTCCCTTCCCATAGCAGGGGATGGGATGGGCTGGGCTTTAATGTCCTTCCCAACCCAAACCACCGTGATTCCATTAAATTCCCGATTTACACCCGCTGGCTGATTAGGGTGAACAAGCTGCTGCTGCTGCTTTCTCAGCAGCCAAAAAACTCCCAGTGGGTCAACTCACCTCGCTCTGCTGTTTTGTTCTTTGGTTTTACTGACTAAAAATAGGAATAAAAGCATCCAGCGTGGAAATACACTGTGCCTGGCAGTGATGTAAACTCAGAGCAGGCTCAAAATCTGACGGGAAGGGAAGGGGCAGTGCTTTGCCAGACCTCAGAGCTGCCAGGTGTGAGGGGTTACTTCGAATTCCAGCAGCAAGGCTTGTCTCTGGGCCATCGCCAGGTGGCCCTAGAAAACAGCTTTTGTCTGTCTTGCTGTGGCTGATTAAACCCGATTGCTGCTATTTGTTTGGCTTTGGTGTTCTGAAAAGCAGCAGGGAGGCCAATGTCACCTGCAGTCAGCTCTGGGGCACTGAGCACATTTTGGCCGTGACCCCCTTGGGGTGGTTTGGTACAGGGAGAGGTTCCTGTGCCACAGGGAATTTGTTTGGTGTCAAAGTTCCCTCGGCAGTGATTTGTGGACGCAGGGGACACCCYTTGGTGGGACAGCAAAATGCCAGCGCTGCGACTGTCACGCAGGTGCCCACCACTGCTGTCTGCCTGGCGGCTGGGGAGCATCCCCCTGGAGGATTCATTCCACAGGGAGGCATGGATTGCGAGGGGGAGGGTTGATTTCCAAGCCTTTCCCTTGCCGGGAAGCGCAAACAGGGCCTACCACCCTGCTTGGGAAATATCACATGGGAAAAACACTGTGCAGCTGGAGGAGTTTGCCCCCAGGGCAGGTTATCCACAGCAGGACATGGATTCCAGGTGACCTCGGGCAGAGACAAGCAGATAATAGTGCCACGTGTGGGCAGCRGGGGCTGCTTGGCAGCCAGGATGAGCCCTGGCACGGCTTGGGGACAGCAGGGTTTGGTGGCTGAGCTCTGCTCCGGGATGGAGGTGATCCAGGGTTAATCCCTGCAAAAAGACTCCCTGTGTCAGCCTTTCTGTGCCCACACATTCCCCTCGGGAAGCTCAGGCAGGGGAAGATGCTTCCTTGCTCACCTGATGGCAGGTCCTGTGCCTGTCCCTTGCCTGGCAGCGTGGGTGGGGAAGTGCTGGCTGTCCAGGATGCTTCAAGAAATTCCCGGCTCTTAATCCGCTTCTCCAGCCAGCCGGAGGAATTTAGTGAAAATACAAAAGGCCAAAAGAGGGCAGCTTTTAGCTCAGATTCCTTCCCCTGCCCAGCAGAGATGTACAGCCAGGAGCACTCCCAGCCCTTGGCACCCACAGGGAACCCCTCCCCACYCGTGGCTACTGAATCTCAGAATGGACTCCCACGGTTTGGCCACAAAGCCCCAAATCTCCCTCCCAGGTGATGTCCCCCYGTGCTGCCCTTCCCAAGGCTGGTCTGCTCCTCACGCTCATCTCCCCCCTCTCCTGCCTTCTTCCCCAGGGATGAGCACCCCCTTTGGAGATGATAAGCGTCATTAGGCTGTAATTCCAACCTGGTGACGTGGACACGCAGCTCCAACCCCATTTCTACACTTAATTACATGACCTGGACCCTACTCGATTGAATTGCAGCTTCTCTGCATGCAGCTGCCTCCGGGATTGACAGGCAGGCAACGTCGGGCACGATGTGAAATCCCAACAGTGGGGTGTGGGTGTCCCCACGCTGCTGTGCCTGGAAGATGCAAAGCAGAGCAGTAATTCCACAGATCCCARARGCTTGGGCGCATCAYRGAATAACAGAATCCCAGRACCTGAAAGTTCATCTCATTCCACCGCCTGCCATGGGCAGGGACACCTTCCACTAGCCCAGGTTGCTCCAAACTCTGTCCARCCTGGCCTGGAACACTTCCAGGGATAGGGCAACCACAGCTTCTCTGGGCAACYTGTGCCAGGGCCTCACCACCCTCACAGGGAAGAATTTCTTCCCAATATCCCATCTAGCTCCTCGCTCTGGCAGTGGGAAGCCATTCCCTACCTGCTCTGTCACTCCAAAGCCCGTCTCCAGCCTACCTGGATTCTCTTTAGGCACTGGAATATGCTCCAAGGTCTCGCCRTGATGGAGCCAATAATCGAGGCTGCAGTCACAGCTCTGCCTCTCCGAGGAAGGCAGGGAACAAGCAACCCTTTCCCTCCCACCTGGATGAGCCACGATACCAGATTCCCAACACCCCGTGCCTGCAGGGGGAATAACCCTTCCCCTCTCCAGCTGGGTAAATAACTGCTCCGAAGAGCTTGCAATTGGGGTGTCCTCTCCCCCTCGCTGCCCACAGCACCCGGGGAACAGCAGGGATTCTCCCTGTCCCCAGCCAGCCCTGGACAAGCCTCCTCCTTCCAGCCTTGGGGCTTTGTTTTCCTTAAGACGTTGCTGCAGAGGGAATTTGGGGACGGCTCAGGGAGGGGGCGTTAGTCAGGTGAGGATTTGCAGCTGAGATCTCACCTACTCCTTGATCCTGGGGCATTTTTTTCCCCCAAATCAGGCTCCCGCTGAGTAAAGTAGCTGTAAACAAGCTAAACAAGGCAGAGCTGGATTTTCCCCCCTCTGGCCATGGAGCAGATCCTTTAAGGGAGGAAAAAAAAAAAAAAGAAAGAAAAAAAACCAACCGAGAACTAAAAAAAAAAGGACAGGCAGCAAATAAAGCGCTCTGACATTTTGGGGGGGCTAAGCAGAAATTTGTGGTGCAAATCACCCGAGGAGGCGATTTGAGATGCTGGCGTGTAGCTGGAGAGCCCCGGGTGATTCATGAGCCCTAAATCTCCACCAGCCCTGTGCTTTCCCTCTCTTCGCGGCGCCTCCGCCTCGGAAGGCTCCAAGATTTACTGCCCTGGGAATGGGTGCTGGGAAATTGAGGGTTTTTCTAAGCCTCCTCTGCTTATCACTGGCAGCAGGGCTAATCCACTTTCCTTTTTTTTTTTTGGCTAGGGACAGAGTGTCACGGAAAAAAATTATAGGGTGAAATCTGCATCGCTGCCTCCTTCCCCAGGCAAAACTGCCTTGGTCAGGAATTTTGCCAGGCAGGATAGGAAGGGGCAATTATTACCCAGAATTATTGAGGGCAGGAATGAGGGAGGCCAGGTTGGACGGGGCTTGGAGCAACCTGGGATAGTGGAAGGTGTCCCTGCCCATGGCAGGGGGTGGAATGGGATGATCTTAAGAGAGTACACCCCTCTCCTGTCAGGGAGGGGTCCAGGTGGGTTTTATCCCCGCAATTTTCCCTCGGCTGCACCAAAGAGAGCTGGGCTTTGTATCCAAACTCAGTGCAATGTCCTGAGGGAATGAAACCAGCAGGAATGAAACTCCTGCAGCCCCGGGATTGCTTGTGAGCACAAAAGCAGCTCCTCAGAGCAGTTATTTACCCAGCTGGAAGCCAGGGAGGGACRAGGGGTTATTCCCCTCCAGGCAAAAAGTGTTGGGAGTCTGATCTCATGGCTCATCCAGGTGGGAGGAAAGGGAGGCTCCTTCCTTGCCCTCAGCTCAGGAGGTGTCTCAGCCACCCCTAAAAAYGTGGCCTTGGAGGAGCAGAGATGAGGGGATGGAGGAYCTCTTCCCAAATCRTAGAATCCCAGAATGRTTTGGTCTGAAAGGRACCTTAAAAATCATMCAGTTCCACCCCTGCCACGGGCAGGGACACCTTCCWCTATCCCAAGTTGCTCCAAGCTCTGAACAACCTGGCCTTGGACACTTCCAGGGATGGGGCAGCCACRGCTTCTCTGGGCAACCTGTTATGGTTGAACTCAATGATCTTTTCCAKTCTAARTGACTCTSTGATTCCTTGGCACTCTTCTGAGAGCAGCAGGGAATTTGGGGGCGTGGAGTCCCAGATGCAGCAGATAAACCCTAAAATCTGCTGAAACCTCAACCCCTAAAATAATCAAAGGASGAAATCCTCACTTTCCAAACACAGGATTTTATACCAAGCAGCCAGTTAGGACACCCCAACCTGAGCACAGATGTTCAAGGGAGAAATAAATGTTCTGTTTGGTTGGATCTGGAGTGGGAGGCAGCTCCGTGTCCCATCCCAGTGCCCTCAGCAGCAGCGGCAGTGCCAAAATGACGTTTGTCATCACGGGAACAAAGGSAGGGAGCTCGCTGCTTTTGTCCCTGCCTGCTCCAGTCACGCAGCTGGTTTGTTCCTCCTGCCGAATTTCATGGCTTGGCGGGGGAAAAGRGACGGGCAGAGTCGGGGCTGCAACGCAAGCAAAGCAAAAATAAGAGAGATTTTTGGTGGAAATCCCAGTTTAAGCCRCCAGAGGTTAACTGCGAGGCTGTCCTTGGTCTGCGTGAGTTTGCAGAGGATATTTCCAGGCACTTTCACACCTCTTTATCCAGCAAAATTCGGTAAGCCGTGGCATTCTGCCCCAGGATGCTGAGGAGGATGAAAAGCTTGTAAAGCTTCCTCGTGGGTTCGTGTGAATTCATGGAGTTTTTAAAAAAAAATAATCACCAAAATTCCTGATACACACCTGCCCTGGTTGTGTGGCTCCTGGCTGCTGGGCCACACGGATTTTGGGGCTGTTTTCCCACCAATTCTTTTGGAGGAAGGGTTTGCTCCTCCTCGGTGTGTGGCTGCCTTGGTGTCTCCTGGGCACGAAGCTGTAAAGTCAGCTTTAAGATGGCCCTTGGAGGACTTTGCTCGGCCCGAGGAGGCATCTGAGGTCACGCAAAGGAGCTGAGCTGCTGTGCTGCAGATGAACGGATTATTCCTCACTCCCGCATTAGGAGCTCTGTGGATTTACCCGTTTCTCCGCTGCGATGCTGCTTTTATCACCCCTCCGTCCCTCCCTCCGCGCATCCTTCCGTCCTCCATCCACCCAGGAGCCCCTGGAGACACCTCTGAGCCGCCAGAGCTTGGCGCTTAGCCCAGGAGCTCCGGGAAGGAGCGGGTAGGGATGGAGGGATCTGCTCCGAGGGACACGAACCCTCCCAGCGCGGGGTTGAACGCTGTGGGGTGAGACAAAGCACAGGGAAACACCCACGGGAGGCTGTCTGCAGAAACCGCTGGAGAAACTGGTGGCAGAGGTGTGAATGGAGCACTYAGAGGGATAATCTAGTGTTAAATATGTAGCATCCGTCTGTCTGTCTTTATTCCCGCGTGTCCCTCTGCTCCCCCCCCCATTAACCCTTCCCGGGTTTCTGCAGCCCCGCGGAAACAAACGCTGCCTTTCCCGGGAGGAAGGAGTCCCATTAAATCCGCGGTGCTCTTTTCCCTCAGAGTTAATATCCAAAAGGCTCCCGTGGGACTCACGGGCTATTCAGCCCTTAATGATCCTGCAGTACCCGGCCTCGTTATCCGGTGAGAGTGGGCTGGAAAGTCCTTGGAAGGGAAGAGAGTGGATGAAGGGAAGGAGAGGATGCTGACCACGACTGGCGCTGACCCCCAAAAGCCTCCCCGAGGTCTTTCCCCCACCGTCAGGGCTCACAAACTGGGATGGGAGTTCCCCACAAGGTGTTTGCCATTGCTGCCTCTCCCGGCTCACGCTGTCCCGGGAAAGCATTTCCCTGGACAGAGCTCATCCCTGAAACCCTGGCAGAAGACGGGAGCAGCCCCCCTAAGCCAGCTGGAGACACCAATCCCGTGCCTTGTCCCGGCACCAGCTATTCCAGAAGTGCCGCCGCAGTTSTGGCAGCTCAGCGCAGCCTTCGGGCCGTTCCCGCATCCCAGGCATTCGTCACGGGCATGCCATTAATTATTCCCGGCGATCCCCAGGAATGGGGGCAGCCCTAATTACAGCCCTGGCTTGTTCACTTTGTTCGGGGCTGGTGTCTCTGCCTTGAACGCACAAACGAGAGGCAGCAGAATAACACAAGTGATGCTACCAAGAAGGAAGGAGCAGGGAAGGGAGAGAGGATCCTGCACCCTCCAAGAATTGGGATGCTCCCTGCGAACCGATTTTCCCCCTCTCCGGGTCACGAGATTTGGCAGAAACCTCCGGCAAAAAGCTGCTGCTCCAAGGTTTCGCTTTGTCTGGGTGATGAAGGGCTAATTGGATGCAGATTAAAAGTCACTGTTAGGGATAATCCCTGAGCGGCCGCGRAAGCGCGGGAAGCATCCCTCCGTCGGCTCTGGATGTGTGTGGACTCCGGGACCCTTTGTATTTCACCAAAAAAAAAAAGGGGGGGAAATGATAAAGAACGAAAAAAGATAGTTTGAAGCGCAAGACGAGCTGGGGGAAGGGAGATGGGATGGGGGGGAGCTGGGAAGCAATAATTGCCATGTCTGGAAACAGTTACTATGGCAGCAACAGTCTTGGCGCTGCCTGAGCGAAATGTTGGGGAGCAGCGGCGGTCCCTTTGTCACTCGCTCAGACGCACATTTAGATGCTAATGCTGGCTTTAACCTTGGCTGMTTAACCTTGATAGGGTGGGAAGGGCGGGGCTGAGGGAGAAAAAGCAGGGAGAGGGCGGGGGTTTATGGAAAAGACGGGTTTCCTCTCCCTAAATTTGCCGCCGAAAGGACTTGGCAGACTCCTCTCAGCTGCGATTAACACTGTTATTTCTGCGCTTAATATTCYGCGGAGATCTTAACAGCTTATTTATTTATGGATAGCTGGCATTAGCTGCAGCATAATTCACCGCTGCGACTGCTCCTGTTTATCTCCCACCCCCTTGGGATTGTCTCATATCAGGCCGTGTTTGAGAACATCCCCAGCTCTGATCAGCCCGGCTACCCAATCTCGCCTTTATTTATAACCCGGGTGAAAAAAGGAGGGGTGCACAGGAGGGGAGTCTCCCCTTCAGACTTTGGATGGAGGGGGAAAGAAATTTTGGCCGCATGTTTAGCTTTTCTTGAGGCTCAAAGCTGCATTCGGCGGCGGGATAAAGGAGGAGGGAGGGAAGGAGGGAAGGAGAGGGGGAATTCCCTGGGGAGTGCGACCTGGCACGACTCCGAGAGCTGAACCAGCATCTCCTGCACTCCCGGGCCTGAGCCTGGGCTCACAGCCCGAAGGTAAATTCCTAAATCCCAGCCCTATTGCACACAGATTAGCCACTAATTCTGGGAGCAGCCCGGGATGCCCTGGCTTTGGGATTATCCTTCACAGCAGCCTTTAAGRAAGCTTTTGCTGGAGCAGTTCAGGCACAAGAGATGAGAGCGGTGCCAGTGACGGATCTACCAGTCACAGATATGACCCTTTTCCTCTATTTCTGGCATTTTTTTTCTTCTTTAATGCTCCAGGTCCTGGAGCCAGGTGATCACTTGCRGCTTTCTCCACACGCTCTCCCAGCCTCATCGCTTTGGCGTGGTGGCAGAGCGAAGCCTGAGCTCACACCAGCTCAAAGACTAGTCTAGGACAGCCCTGGTGCACAAAATAATTTCGTTTTACAGCCCATCCACCGCCTGTGCCTTGATTTTGGATTGGCAATGCCACCTCGCACATGCCAAGGAGTATTTCTCCCACCTGCGTGATGCTGAGGACAGAGCTCACCACGTGGTGACTTCCACCCAAACTGTGCCCTGTGTCACCTCTGAMGACTGTAAAAGCAAGCTGCCTGTATTTTTAATGATGAAATGTGTTAATAGGTAGCCTTATCTCCACACAAAGCCTTCACACGCGTCCTCGGGATGAAATATGAATATGAGAAATGATCCCACTCCAGCCCGACAAATCCTCACCGCACGCTGAGGGGTGAAAGCATCCTAAATTAAAAGCAGTATCTGTCTTCTGCAGTGCACTTCTTTCTCTGGGGCTTTCTGGCTAAGCTGGCAGATAGAGTCGATATTTATTTTACAAATGCTGTAAAAGAGGGAATGGGTAATACCGTAGGAACCATCCTGCTGCTGCTTTTTGGCTCAGGAGCAAGATCAGAAATAAAAGCGACAGCACTGGCACAGGTTGCCCAGAAAAGCTGTGGCTGCCCCATCCCTGGAAGTGTTCCAGGMCAGGTTGGACGGGGCTTGGAGCAATCTGGGATAGTGGAAGGTTTCTCTGCCCATGGCAGGGTGGTGGAACTGGATCTTTAGTTGGAAGTAAGTCTTTAAGGTCCCTTCTGTGAATAGCTGGAATAGAAGTTCCATGGCTTGGGGCATGGAGCGTGCTGGGCCCTGGGGTCTGCCTGGCCACCTGAGACCTGAGGAGTTTTAACAGGGATTGAGGGCACTCAACCTTTACAAAATAAGARGTACAAAAAGCATTAACAGCAGCGATGAGCGTTAGTGCCAGCCCTGCCCTGGATCCAGCACAGGTGAGGTTTCCCCCTGGGGGCATCTCTCTGCTTTGGGAGACTGTGACAGCTGCAGGGGACGCAGATGCTCCACACTGCTCTCCTGCTCTGCAGCTCAAATCATCACCGGTGCCAGTCGTCCCCGCAGGGCTGCGCCTGAACAGCTTCTGGTGCAGTGCAAAGTCCCTCCTGGCGTCTCACATGCGATGAATAATCGCAGAATCCCAGAATGGTTTGGGTCGGAAGRGATCTTAAAGCTTATCTTTTTCCATGGGCAGGGACACCTTCCACTAGATCAGGTTGCTCCAAGCCCCATCCAGCCTTGCCTTGAACACTTCCAGGTGTGGGGCAGCCACCCCATGAACAACACCCTGGCTTGGTTATTATTTTTAGGGTTTTTTTTTTTACTGCTCGCCGCGGTCGGTGATGCTGACAAGCGTCGGGATAACCAAGCTTTCAGCCCAGGGGGACGTCGCTGCCGGGGGTCCCCGAGGAGCAGGAGCGCGGGTTGGGGCAGGGGCAGGTGCGGCGCGGGCAGGGGCGAGGCGGGCAGGACGCGGGGCGGAGCGGGGGGAAGGCGGCGGCGCGGCCCCTCCTCCTCCTCTTTCTCTTCCTCCTCCTCCTCCTCCTCCTGCCGGGCGGGGTGGGGGTCGGCAGTCCCGGCGCGCCGCCGCCGCGTGGAGCCGCGCTGCGTGTTCCCGATCCCCGCTTCCCGGCTCCCGGCTCCCGGCTCCCTGCGCGCCGCCCCGAGCCGTGCCCCCGCCGCGGGCCGGCGGCGCGGGGATGGGCGCGGGGCTGTGAGCGCGAGCCGCGGCCATGGGGAACATCTCGTCCAACATCTCCGCCTTCCAGTCCCTGCACATCGTCATGCTGGGCCTGGATTCGGCGGGGAAGACCACGGTGCTCTACCGGCTGAAGTTCAACGAGTTCGTCAACACCGTGCCCACCATCGGCTTCAACACGGAGAAGATCCGGCTCAGCAACGGGACGGCCAAGGGCATCAGCTGCCACTTCTGGGACGTGGGCGGGCAGGAGAAGCTGCGCCCGCTCTGGAAGTCCTACAGCCGCTGCACCGATGGCATCATCTACGTGGTGGACTCGGTGGACGTGGATCGGCTGGAGGAAGCCAAAACGGAGCTGCACAAGGTGACCAAGTTCGCGGAGAACCAGGGCACCCCGCTGCTGGTCATCGCCAACAAGCAGGACCTGCCCAAGTCGCTGCCGGTGGCCGAGATCGAGAAGCAGCTGGCCCTCCACGAGCTGACCCCTTCCACCACCTACCACATCCAGCCCGCCTGCGCCATCATCGGCGAGGGGCTCACGGAGGGCATGGACAAGCTCTACGAGATGATCCTCAAGCGCAGGAAGTCCCTCAAGCAGAAGAAGAAGCGGTAGAAGCCCCGCCGAGGCGGGGAGGGATGGGGGAGCAGACAAAGGAACCGAGGGGGAGACAGAACCAAAGCGATTCTTTTGGGTTTAATCATTATTATTTTTTTTTTTTCTTTCCTCTTCGTTTTTTTTTCCTCCTTCCCCAAAGAACAGACAATAGTGGTGATAACAAAGAGGCTCCCGCCAGCCGAGCCCAGATCCCGGAGCTCCCCTCTCCCTCCGCCCCGTGCTCCTGAGGGTCTGATCCGGACTCCCCTGGGCTGGAAACATGGAAAAACGGGGTGATCCCCCCCTCCCTCATCCTCCGGGACCACCGAGCCTTTGTGTGCCGGGGGGCCAACAGGGCAGGACCCTGTTGCAGTGCGCTCGAGAGGAGCCCAGCGTGCTTTTGGATCTTTAATGTGGGCATTTTGGGGCGGGGGGGTGTCGATGCCAGCCCCCCACATGGATTTGGGGAGGGGGGCGTGATGCTGTGGGGGGTGTGGATGCACCGTGGCGCGGCAAGGTCAGCGGGGAGGGGGCTCGCAGCTGCGCCCCGATGCCTGCCCGTATCCCTGCATCCCCGCATCCCTGGATCCCTCCCCCGCGGGTGGCGGTGGGAAGGGGTGTTGAAAGCCGGGGGGGGCGGGGGTTGGACCAGCAGAAAATGTCTTGGGGGGGGGGGTGGGTGTGATGGGTAAGGGGACACCCACCCACCCTGGCTGGTGTTTGAGGGTGCAGAGCAAGGACAGGAAGCCTTTGGGGTGGGGGGGGGAAGGATGTGGCGCTGGGGTGCTGAGCTGCTGAATGGTGCAGAGCTTTAAGCTCTTTGCTTAAAAAAAAGGGTAAAAAATCTTTAAAAAGCCGAGGGTTTTGGTTGAACGCTGCTGGAAGCGTTGGGGGGGCTTGTCCAGGACCCCCATTTCTCAAAGGCTCCRTTGTGTCACCTTCTGCAGCAAAGCCCCCAGCGGGTGAGCATTGTCCCCGTGCACAGGGTGCTTCCAGGTGCGGGTTTGGAGGTGATCCAAACTAGGGGTTACTTATTAAAAGCCACAAAAAAAGCGGAGTTTGGGGTTCTGGTCAGTGTGCTGCTCTGCAGTGGGGCAGGAGGCCAAGTCAAGGGGCGGGTCATGGCAGGGCAGGACGGATGGACAGACCTGGCCAGAGCTGGCAAAAAATCTCTGCTGGAAAGGGGAAATGGCAGGGCGTGAAAGGACGTGGAGGGTTTGTGTTAGGTTTTTAATAAAGATTTAAACCTGATTAAAAGCCCCTCGCTTCCCGCAGTAGCCATATGGGCGACCTCTGCCTGCAGAGCAGCCTGAGCACCTGGGCAGGGTCAGGCCTGGCCRCCTCCTCCTGCAGGTGAACACTTTGGTACCTGGATGGGGCTGTGGACCAAAATCCACTTGCTGTCTGTGTTTCAGCCTGGCTTCCAGCTCCTTGGAGGGGAAAACCGGGGTCCTGGCTTCCCACAGAGCTGAAGCAGGCAGCYCTCAGGGGCCAAATCCCCTGAGTTTTGAGCCAGGCAAGATTTTCTGGTGATTTTACACCAGCCTTCCCGTTTGCAAACCCCTTCCCAGAGCAAGCCAAGGGGAAACCACCGAGCAGACAAAAGAAAAATGCCCTTCGGGTTTCGGGGAGTTGATCCTCCCCTCGCAGCGATGAGCACCTTCCAAATAGAATTTTTTTTTTTTTTTTTTTCTGGGTTTTGTTAGGAAACAAATGTTGCAGCCAAGTTGTGTTTCCTCTCTTCTTGCGGGGCTCGAGTTCCCAGCGCGAGTCCCGACTTGTGCGCCGGGCGAGTGGGCTGGTCCCATCAGCTCAGGTGGCTCTGTTCCCGCTTCCTTGGGTTTCCCTGCTTCGTCTTCACCTCCAACACTTTGGTACTTGCTGTCGAGAGAGAGAGAGAGAGAGAGAGAGAGAAAAGAATTATTTATTTTTGATGCCACAGAAGCCACGTGTATTAACCCTTTTTTTTTTTTAGGAGAGCGACCCATTTTAGAGGCAAAACATAAAGCTTTGTTGACCCCACCAGCTCCAAAGGGATCAGGTTTTAGGAATGACACGTGCAGGCTGTTAGTGGTGGGCTTTACCTGCTCGCTGGGCTTGGTTGGCGTGGAAAGCTGGATTTATGGAGCTGGGTCCTTCCTGGGAGTTTGTTCCACCCAGCCGAGCATCCCCTTGGAGAGACGGCAGAGCACGGGAAGGTTCAGCTGAGCCGGGTGGGACGCTGTGCCGGTGCCCTTCCCACCGACTCTGCTTTCTGCAATAATTAAAGAGACTTTTCCAATGAGTAGCTCCTGGCTTCCGTGGTATTTCTGTCACGTCCCACCTCCTGGTTTTTCCCCGTGTGAAGATGCCTGCGGTGGGCTGCAAGAAGAGGGCCCTCAGCAGAACAGCTCCTGAGGGGAACTGTCTGGGTTCTTTGCGAGGTCGTGCATCTTCTCAAAATATGTTCGCATGGCCTGGGATTTTTCAGCAGGTCTCATTCCCCCAGGTCCCTTTGCCGTGTCCCCATCCGTGATATCCCGCTGCCCGTGTCCTGCCCCCGCCATCGTCTGTCAGTCTCTGTTCCTCCTGTCTTTTCTTTTTTCCTTTTTTCTTTTTTTTTTTTAAAAGATGCAGACATAATGCTGTGAACCGAAATAAATTATTTATACAATGAAAGGGCCTGATAAAAAAAAAAAAAAACAACAACCAACCCCAGTGTTCTGCTTATTTCTCAATATCAGCGCTGCGTTTTGCGTGGTTTGGAGGAGGTTCCTCCTGCTTCCCCAGGGAGAGGAGAAAGGGGACAGAGGAGTGACCTGCTGAGGATCCAGTGTCACGGGGCTGTCACGTGGCAGCCCACTAGGACGTGGGGGACATCCATAATTTGCTGGTTAATGAAATCCRAGCTCTTTTGCAGGTCGCTTCGTATTCTGCGTCTCTGCTGCTGTCTGTGAGAGGGGAGAATACTTTTTGGTGKGGGGGGGGGGCTTTTGTKCCATCGCCTCTCCTGATTCGAAATCTGCGTTAAGGGGGCGATCGCGGAGAGAGAAAGTTGTGATTTTTGCTCAGTGTGGCTTTTTTTAAACGCGTGGCCTCGGGCGAGCGGTGGCGGTGGCACAGAGCCAGGTCCGCAGGGGTTAAAACACCAGTTGGGAACAGGATGCTGCAGACAGAGCTGGAGGCTGCCTCTGCTCCTGGGTGGCTGCTGACACAGGAAACCCGGGGTGATTTCGGAGAAGAGAGGTGGGGCTGGGTGGTAAATGACTTTTTCTTTCATTTCTTTTTTTGAAATGATGAGCCTGACTTGTGAAAGTGAGATTTGGAAGGGCTCACCCTGCCCGAGGTTTTGTGGGGTGCACAGTGCCTGGGTGAGGGCACGTGCTGTCTGCTCCGCAGGATCAGGGATTGCGGGGCTCTGAAGGGTGACAGGACCCGAGGGAACGGCTGGAGCTGTGTCAGGGGAGAGTCAGGCTGGATATTAGGAAAAGGTTCTTCCCCCAGAGGGTGGCTGGGTGCTGAACAGGCTCCCCAGGCAATGGTCACAGCTGTCAGAGGCTGACAGAGCCTGTTTGGACAATGCTCTCAGGCAYAGGGTGGGATTTTTGGGGTGTCCTGTGYGGGGCCAGGGGTTGGACTCGATCCTTGTGGGTCCTTTCAGCTCGGGAGATTCTGTGATTCTGTGAACCTAAAGGCTTATCCAGCGCTGCAGTTGCTGAGCTCCTCTCAAGGCTGCTGATGTATCCCAGAAACCCCTTGGAGCTGAGCTGGACCGTGGCATTCAAGGATTGAGTTGTGGAGTGCTCAGCTGCCCCCTGGCCCTGTGGAGAGCCTCTGGAAGGTGCAGTTCCCCATGGGCTCCTTCCTCACACCGATGGGCTCCCGGCCCTCTGCCACACGGTCCAGTGCTCCTGAAGATGCTCCTGACCGTCCTCCAGTCTTGTTTTCCATGGAACACCATGTGTTCCTCCTGGCTCCATGGATTGAAAGCCCAGGAGTGGCCTGCACCTTYCTTGACATAAAGGGACTTGTCCTCACTGATCCCACCTGGCAGAAGCTGATTTATGGGGATTTTCCAGCTGGCATGGAGGTGTGTACACTGCCATTGTGTCCCTGTACGGGCTCATCTGTCTTCCAGGACTTCGGTCCCTTGGGCACACAGCAATCCCACATGGAGATGGTGGGGGCTTTCCTCCTGATTTAATGGGGGAGCCATCCCTTTCCCTGGGATTGAGGAAGAGAAGCAGCTGCCAGGGCTTGGGCTGTAGGTCTGAGAGGCCGTGTGTGTGCGACTGCAACCGGATCTACCCCCTCCCACGGCGGGGCTGAGCTGGGATTTCTCCAAAGCCGCTGGTTTGAGGGAAGGGGCGGGAGGGGCCGTGCCTTGTGACGAGCAAAGCTCCTTGTGCTCCCAGCTGCAAGGACGGGCATCCTCCTTGGAGCAGCCCATCCTCTGGGCAGTGCCTGAGGATGCTGCCCCTGCGCGGGATGGACCCGGAGGAAGAGCAGCGTGAATCAGTTGGGCTGTTGGCCGCGAGGAGCTGAGAAGGATCCGGAACATTCCAAAAGGCAGAAGAGGATGGATCAGGGCTGGGGTCCAGCTAAGAGCTGCAGGAGATGGGATTAAGACAGGAATAAGCAGAGATGAGCTACCATGAAGGCCACCAAGGAGGGCTGCTGAGCGACCTCCAAGTGCTCCTGCAAGGAGCCTCACCAGCTTGGTGTATCCCACTTTTCCATGCACACAGCTTCCCGAAGTCTCCTTCACCCCCCGAGCCTCTCCGCTGCAGGCCCTGCCCTGCCTCTTGCCACACAGGCTCTTCTCCCTCTCTTCCCTCGCTTTGCCTCGTTAAGCTAAATCCCTCYGCTTTATTTCAAATGGGATTTGCTTCCCGAGCAAGGATCTTTAAAAGGATCATCCCAGTTCATGTAATCCGTAGGGYGCTGGATCCCTGGAGCGCGGTGACAGCTATGGCACGGCACAAGGTGCTCATGGCCAGATTTGGGGTGGGYTGATTTGGGGCATTTGAGGATGCCCCTCACTTTAAAACAGACTARAAACCACCACCAGGAGAGAAAAAAAATCCCACAGTGATTCAAATTGTGTTTCTGTTCAGTCAGGCTGCTCCGTCCCGGAGCTTCTTCGACGGGAATTATCCCAAATCACAGGAACTTTCTGTCTGAGCAGCAAAAGGCCACTGCTGTGAGTCACTTTAAGCACTTTGCACACACACCGTGCAAAAAAAAGAGCCGTGCTGGACTGGGAGAGCACAATTGAGACATTTCAGCACAAGGGTGGTTGAATATGGAGAGCTCGGCCTGGGAATATTTGCTCTAATAAACCATTCTGTTTATTTCAGCTTAGCCTGTGTTTGCTTCCCTCAGATCTTCGAGTGAGATTTAAGGGAGGAAAGCTTACAAAGCCCATCAAACTCTCCAGCAACTACATTCAAATACTGCTGGGAGTAATGGAGTCTGTACACCCCCCAGGTGACCAGAAGGAATCCCACGGGCCCAAGCCTCCCTGTCCTCCCTCCCYGACAGCCCTGACTAATGACATCCTACAGCTTCCAAAAGAGCTGCAGCACGGCAGGAATTTGTGAGAAGGGCAGAGAGCATCTCACCCAGCTCTTCATCCACCCACGGATTAGATTCTTATTTATTATTATTATTCATCCTTATTGGTATGAATAATTTAAGAAATAGGAATTCTAATTATTGTTAATATTAATMTATTTATCGATAATGTTATATGAACCATATTATAATGCATATATTTATTAATAAATAGTGATAATAACAATAAATAAATAATTAAAAGGTGGTGAGGCCCTGGCACAGGTTGCCCAGAGAAGCTGTGAATGCCCCATCCCTGGAAGTGTTCCAGACCRGGTTGGATGGGCCTTGGAGCAACCTGRGATAGTGGGAAGTATCCCTGCCCATGGCAGGGGGGTGGAACTGGATGGGCATCAAGGTCCTTTTGAACCCAAACCATTCTGAGATTCTGTGATTATTTTTATTACTCGGGCCCATTGGTACCTATATTTTTCAGCTGGAGTGAGCTCCTGTCAGCTTACAAAGTTTCTCRGGATCCCTTGGTGCTGGAGCATTCCCAAAAGATGGCAAACAGGCATACCCAAAGCTCCTGATCACACCTGGCATTGCTTTCAATCCTGTATTTTGCTGCCAGAACTTGGGGCTGGTGTGATCCTCAGATCCCTTTGGTAAAGATCCTAAACCTACGGGATCGTCCCTTACCTGGCGGGGAAAAGGGATTGAAGGCTGAGGGTGAGATTCCTGCAGATCCAGCTCCTCCTGCTTGTGCGGTGGGCACGGGGCTGGAAGCAGCTCTGCAAATCCACCYGGGCAGAGGTGAAGGACCGTGTGGCGCTGGGGACGGGGAACACAGGGCCATTGTTGGGCTGGTTAATGTTTAAATAGCCCCTGGAAARCCCCTCCTGTGCCGCTCGCGCTCCGCAACAAGGGGGCCCTTTCAACTCTCCGGCATCTTCCACGTCCTCCTGCTGCCCGGTGGAAAGGGCTGGAGGGTGGAGAGGGAATGGCAATGCTGCAGATTTTCATCCTCCCAGGATGGGCCGTGCTCTTCCCAACCGTCCTTGAAAAYATCTGATTCCTTAGAAGACACCATTCTTTACAGAATCACGGAATTCCCGGATGGTTTGGGTTGGAAGGGACCAGATTCTGTCACCAAAGCRTTTTCCCACCCAGCCCAGCCTCTCTGGAGGTGCTGCCCATCTTTTCATGATGGGACTGTGATGTAAATAGTCCCAAGAGCTGATAATTTGTCCTCCATCAGCTGCAGGACAAATAACCCACCTGGGGCCCCTTTCTCTTGGCCTTGTGAGAGCAAAGCAGGGGGTTGTGGGGTAAAACTATTTATTACACCTCRGCATCAGCATTTTCCGTGTCCCAGGGAAGTGCAGGGGGGTAGGGGGTGAAATCCAAACMTTATTACCAGTGAGGAAGTCCTGGTGTGACCATGTGGAGCAGGAGGAGGCCATAAACCCATTAGGAGGGGCTGGTTTGGGGGGAAAAAAAAAAGTCCTGCTGGAGTTTTATCACTGTGGCCTCAGGGTTTATAACCTCTGAGGACTGGCTTAGCTCTGGATGAGGGAAAGCCTGGGAGAAGAGGATTTGGGGCCCATGAGCAGCATCCTCATCCCTCCTCTCCTCCCCACACACTGTGGGGCTGGAGCGCAGGTGCCTTTGGATGCTCCCAGCCCTGGGGATGGGTTGCTAACATCAAGGCTTGATGTTGATCATCTGGTGGCCCAGGGGAGACTTGGGTGCCCAGCGCTCCTTTATTTTTAGCCGGATAATGGAGGGAGTGACGTGGGAGGAGGGGAGGGAGGAGGCGGGGCTGTGTCTGCCGRGACCACGGAGATATTCGAGTTCTTTATCTGGAATTACTTGCAAATAAGTTCTGGATATGTGGGGGGGTTTATATATATATAGGTATATTTATATGTGTGTGTTTATATCCARTCCATGTTCTGGTTTATATATATATATTTATATATATAATTGCAGACATGGAAGAGTATTGCAAATATTTCCTTAGCTCCTTCTGCCCCTCTTGAAGAGGATCTTTAGTGGATGTGGCACYTGGGGACTTGGGTGACCTTGGCAGTGCTGRGGGACCTGTTGGACTCGATGATCTTAAAGGGCTTTTCCAGTTTGATGATTCTGCATTTCTTCTGGCGATTGGAATTTCCAGCCCACAACTTTTCTGGGTTATCCCTTAGCTCCAGCAGCTTTCCTACCCATGGATGTGTTTATGGAGGCAATCGCAGATGTCTGAGCCACTTATCCRTGTCCCACTAAATTATTGGGTCCTATTTCTTCTCTGGGATAAGAAACTCAGAGTATCCCCCAGACTCTCAGCTGGAGGTGGCTGGAGGTGGCAGGAGTGAGGTGTTTTAGGGGGGTCTGTTTGCCTGGGCACATAGGGGGACATCCAGATTCCCACTAAGCCCTGGGAATGTTGCACTGGAGCTGCCCATGATAACAGAGGTGGTTATCCAGCCCCTCTTCCCAGACAGACTCATCCAGGTCATGTCTTGGTGATCCATTAACCAGGGGGGACAGAGGCCCCGGTGCAAACAKCGGCATCTGCAATGGAACTGCTTGGAAAGCATCCAGTGCTGCTCTTCCCTTGCCATCCAAAAAAAAAAAACCAAAATGGAGAATTCATCAAAAAAGAGCCATTTCATGAAAATGCCGGTGGCAAAGTGCCATGGCAGGGCTGGAAAAGGAGGGAGCCGCAGTGACCTTGAGCGCTCGGATAACGCTGAGACAACATTGCGGGAATGGATYGTGTTTGCTTTGGGATGGCTCTTGACTGGGAACTTTTTATGGGAATCTTGCATTATTAAAGGTGTATAAWGAAACCTACCTGGAAATGTGAGCAGGGCACAGGGGGTGTTCTCCGTGCTGGGGCTGTTTTCTCACTGGGTATCCAGGAGCCTCTGGAATCCCACGAAACTCTCAGAAATGGCAGCAGGAGAAATCCCATCCCATTTCCCGCCTGCTCCTAAGCCCCTGCCCCGCTGGAGCTTCTTTTATCAGGAAATATGCGGGAAAACTGTTGCATTTCTAATGATCTGAGCTCCYTCAGTCAGGGCAAGACTGAGCTTGCAAAGAATGTGGGTAATTGATGTGTAGATAATAACGAGAGGGAGAGCAGGAGGCAAGAGGAATTTGGCTTTCATTCCCCTCAGCCCTGCTCCTGAGGCTTTGCCCTACCCAAAAGAGTTATTCCTGCTTATCCCAGGTGGATTAATTTACGTGGGGGCCTTCCTGAGCCCTCCTTTTCGCTTTAATCAATCCACTGTCGATAAAAGTGCTAAATAGAAATGGGTAAAAAAACCCAACCAAAAAATGACTTTTCTCCCCAAATTCACCCTAAATTTTACATCCTTGCACATCCTAGACTGGCTTTTCCCTATGGSCTGGTCCTTGGGAACACAGCAGAAATCCAGCTTCCAGCTCCAGCCTTCCAAATGCAGTGACTCACTCMCCAGAACCCCTCCTGGTGCTGGCACCAACCAGAAGGCCTGACACATTTATTTATTATTTTTTTTCATAGAAAAGCCCTAGCAAGGGCAAATATATAACTTGTGAAAGGTACTGTGACAGCAGAAGAGCTTCAATAAACGGATTTATTACCTGGAACACCGGGAGATTTCTGACTGCAGGAAAAGGCCCCGGGAGCTCTACCCTGTGCGGCACAACTTTGAGAAGCAGATTCAGCTCTCTGTAACATCCTGCAATGCTTAAATGGGCAAAGGCATAAAAATAATTGAAGATCTGCAGCTCAGCTCCTCTCTGCAGCAGGGGATAGTCTTGAAAAGGAAGGGGAAGGTGTTTGGGAGTGGGAAACGGAGACTCCAGTGCTTCTCGGCTCTTGATGTGAGCTCCCAGGACATTGCTAAGGGCAGTCCATGAAAAGCCCAGTTCTGCTGGCAAAACAGAGCTGAAGGCAAGGGGGACCAGCAGTGGGTAGAGCTGAAAAGGAAAATCTTTCAAAAGGTGCCCTTTGGGGTGAGAGGAGTCTTGGCAGCTTCGGGTCTGATTGGGAAAATCATGCGCGGGAATTTCTACAAGGCTCAGACATTTCCCACCCCCCTCCTTCTCCATCTCAGAAGGGACTGATCTGTTTCTTTGCAAAGCAGGGAGAGGTTAAGCCTAACCCYGAATTCCTCACTCCATCCCCAACAGCACATCCATGGATAACGTGCCTCTAATTACTATTAATTACTTAATCATGCTCTCCACGCTCTGCTTAAGACACTGCCTTAATTACTCGCAAACAAGCTCTGGACATGTACAAGCTCTAATGGAGACAGCAAGTCACTAAAATCCCATTCCCTGCACGTTTGGCCCCTCCTCATCCTCCTTTCCCACCTTTCCCAGAAGATGTAATTCCCAGTGGTTTGCTCCAGGCTTTCYGTGTTTAGTTTTCCGGATGATTTTCAGGTTGACCTGATGACACAGGGCCTGGCTTCAGGGTGCTCTCACCTCCTYGGGGATTAGTAAAGCATGGGAGATCATTTCCAGCAGCTCCAGGGGGACATCCCAAGTGGGAGGTGTGGGGGAGTCCCTTTCCYGCATCAGGAGAGATGGGAAGCAAGAAGAGGGAATGAAGGGCTAGGCCTGATGCCTTTGAGGGAAAGCAGCAAGGCCTCACTGTGGAAGAATTACAGAGAAATCGACTTCTAAAACAAAACAGTGGCAGAAGCTCCAATCGACACCRGCTCCAGGCAACAAAATCAATCCCAATCCCATTTTCCCAGCCGGGCTGCTCGTCAGACACGATCTTAGTGCAGGCTGGGAGGAGGAGGAAGAAATACAGACSTGAATTCCTATGGGCAGAACTTGGCAAATCCATGGATACAGCATCAAGCAGCACATCAGCCAAAACATGGGAAAGGCCCATGGCAATCATTCCTAGGATGAGAAAGGAGGGGAATATCAGAATCACAGAATCCCACAATGGTTTGGGTTGGCAGGGACCTTAAAGCTCATCTGCTCCCACCTCCTGCCATGGGCAGGGACACCTTCCACTATCCCAGSTTGCTCCAAGCCCCATCCAACCTGGCCTGGGACACTTYCAGGGATGAGGYGRCCACAGCTTCTCTGGGCAACCTGTGCCAGGGCCTCACCCCCCCACAGGGAAGAATTTCTCCCCARTATCCCATCTAACCCTGCCCTCTGGCAGTGGGAAGCCATTCCCCCTTGTCCCRTCACTCCATGCCCTTATCCAAAGTCCCTCTCCAGCACTCCTGGAGCCACTTTAGGCACTGGAAGGGGSTCTAAGGTCTCCCTGGAGCCTTCTCKTCTCCAGGCTGAACATTCCCAGCTCTCCCAGCCTGGCTCCAGAGCAGAGGGGCTCCAGCCCTTGGAGCATCATTTCCCAAAATSCCTGTGCCACCCCACTGTGGGTGTTTTTCCACCCCCTCAGCTCCTCTCCCTGCTGCTGGAGGCAGTGCCAGAGGACTGGAAAACACAGCACTTCCTATCACTGGGAARCTTTTAGCCCTTCCACCATGGCTCCCATTCCCTGACCAGCAGCAGGACAGCCAGGAGGAGCTGGGAGCTGCTCCATCCCCATCCCACATCCGAAACAGCACCACGTTGGAGTCASCATGATGATTCTCATATCCCTGCTCCCCAAAAAAATGAAAGCAAAGGCAGAGGTGTCTCCAAGCTGACAGGGTCAGCTCTTCCTGGGAGCTCCTCTGGTGCCACCAGCTCGGGCTGGGGGCAGGAGGCAGCAGGGGTGGGTGTGAGGGGTGTGCAGGGTGGGATTTCAGCTCTGATTATCATCACACCTCTTTCACAACCCCACTCGGTGCTGCTCTCGGAACATYGACCCAATCACCTCCCAGTTAGAGCGAGCAAAAGGCTCTTCCTAGGGAAGAGAAATGAGTGGGAAGGGAGGTCCCCGAGCCCACATGGGCTCCAAAAGTGTGTCAGGCAGTAATTAATCACTTCAGGGTGATCAGCAGATGTGTAATTATTGCAGCGAGAGGCCTGGCAGTGCAGTTTGCTATCAATCATCACCACACATCAGTCACGTAGGCTGGGTCGCCTCCTAACCTGGCTGCCAGTGATCCCAAATGCTTGTGTTTCAGGTCAAATCCGAACCCTCCGAGCTCATTTCCAGCATTCCAAGTGTTTTCTATCCCATTTCTGTCCCAAGCACCTCCRACAGGATCCTCTCCTGCCCAGCTGCATGGGGAATCACGAGTCTTTTCCTCACAGGCAATGGCAGCTCCTCCATACGATGCCAGCTCCCAGGAATTTTATCCAAAGTTTTGAGGTATTTGGTGGTTTAGCACAAGTTCCACATCCTGGGGGTAACTTTTCACACTGAGGAGCCCCACCTTCCCCTCTCAGATGTCAGAAGGGGAACTTGCAGCCTCCTGGGTGATGAGGCAGATTGGAAAGAAGCCAGTACTTAGCATTTAAAAAAACAAACAACTAAAAAATGAACTCATGAGTTTTATGCCTGGTTCGGGATTTTGCAACAGCCTGCTGGAAGTGGTTTTGTCCCTTTGAACAGCCACCTTTGCAGAAGTTGCATCAAAAGTTGTTCTGATAAGTAAGGTAGGGAAGTCAGAGGAAACAGAGGGTGACTGCGGTGACYGAGCCCCAGCAGGCTGAGGTTTTCCACCCACGAGTCCCCATGAGAGCTGGAGATAAAACCCTGTTCTCCCAGAGGTTCCAGCTTGTCCCTATCCTGAAGCACCCCACTTGGAGAGCTGCACCCCAACACTGTCTGCAATAATTAACTATAATCACTCTCCTGAGGATGGGACRGAGAGCCACGACATTCCAAGAGTGCCAACACTGCAGAGTGAAAAATCCTGTGTTCCCCATCTCCTTTTCCAAGGAAAAAAAGGAGAGCTGAAATGGGAGGCTGGTGGGAAACCCCTGTTAGAAGAGGGTCTGGTGAGACCCATCCCAGATAACCTAAACACTGGCTGCTCTCATTCTCAGAGCCAGAGACATCCGATGCAGATCTGATCCTAAAGCTTTATCCAGGGTAAAAGTGTATAGTGACAATGCCAAGATGCACTCCCAAGATGGGAAAAGCCTTGTGCCCCCAGTTTATCTCCCTAGTTGCAGTGAGGTGCTGGGGAGTGGTGGGTGCTTTGCCACTGCCCGCAGATTAAATCAATTAAACTCCAGTGACCATTTCCCTSTCATCTGGGAGACTTAATTCCAGCAAAACACAATTCCCACAGCCCACAGAGTGGTGAGCTTTCCCACTCGCTCACCCYCAGCCATCGCCCCTGTGTCGGGATCGTTGGAGGGAAGGGGGAATCAGGGATGGAGGGTGATGATTAATCTGTGTCCCAACCTCAGCCTGAGTCCTTGCTGATCCATCCCCGGGACATGCCTCAGCTCACGGAGCCGGACAGCGAGACGCCAGGGAGGGATGATCCCTGCTGCTGCACGGGATGCAGGAATCAGTGCAGGAGTGGCCAGCAAGGACAGGAGCAACCCCCAAGGGAGCTGGAGCTTGTCCACCTCCAAAATGGTCCTTTTTGTACCATGGAGAAATGGGAATGTGGCAGAGTGGGGCTCGTTCATCCTGACCCCTTGGGTAGGGTGGGAGATGGATCCTGCCCAGGGGAAAGCTGCCAACACGGGCTGACAAGCAGGACCACTCTCAGGAATTTGGGATATTCTCCAGCCCCCTGTTGTCTGAGTAGCCCTGGCTCTACCAGGTGTGATCCCCACRTCCCTGCTTAAATCCTGCACAGGAGCTTGGAAGGGAAAGGGAAGAGCTGATGAGACCAGGAAAACCAAGATTCCTGTCCCGGTGTCACTGGCCTCTCCCCTATCCCATCACACCCCATCCCTGGGGACGTCCAACACATTTCCCCAGCTCCAAGGAGGAAGACAGATGAGATTTTGAGGTGGGCTGARGGGAGCAGCACATCCCTGGGGCAGGGGATGACCCCGTTGTTGCTCCCTCTACCACGAGCTCCAGGACAGGGCATCCCCCTGGATCCCCCCCTCATTCCTCAGCCATCTGGGCTTTGCTCTCGGGGCAGAGGAAGCATAGGGCTGGATGSCAGCATGGGTGGACACGGCTGAGGGACCCCTTGAGGTCCTCTGGAGCGGCCCAGGGAAGGAGAAAGCCGCTCCTGGTGGCCCAGAGCCCCCCCTAAGGAATTCGAGCTATGCAGGGAGCAGAGGTCACTGCAATCAGGTGCAGTGGAGGGCGGCTGTAAAAGGCAAAGATAAAMCCAATAAATCAGGCTGTGGGAAGAGGAGGAGGGCACAAGTGCACAGAGCTGCAGGAGGATGGTACAAGGAAACCCCCCCGGGCAGAGGGAGGGGGGAGGTGAGGGCTAACCTGGGCTCCAGAGCAGCCTGGAGAGGGGGGATGGCCAGGGAAATGGGAGCTGAAAGTATCCACGGTGGGGGGGAAGTCACCTGCTTTTCCTCTGTCAGTGTAAAAAAAACCAACAAAACAACCAAAAAAAGAAAATACGTGTGTGGGGAAACAAAAGCAGTGGATTAGGTACAGGAAAAAAAAGCCCTTAAAATACCATTCAGCTTCAGCTTTAGTCTATTTTTTACATGGGTCCTGTGAAGGAAGACGAAGGAGACACAAAACTCTCCTTGAAGAATGTTACAAATGGCTCTGAGGTATTTTAAAACATGTAACTTCTGCTTAGACCTCCCTAAGGCTGGAGCCGCCATTGTGCAAGTGTTCATCCCTGTGGCTCCAGTTTTCCACATGAGACCACATGTCCATCCATCCCGCCCATGGCTTGGGGGAGATTGATGGATGGACATCTTGGCGACTTAGCTGGTGACCTGCTCCCCTTTCCTGAGCCCTCCAGGTAAAAAAAAGTATCCAGGCACATGTTTTTGGGACACAGGGGTAGTCAGGCAGCTCTGCTTGCTTACCCAGAGTGCAGGATAAGCTCCTGGTGGAAATCCTGGTGCTGCTCCACGTCGTGTGCAAGGATGAGAGTGGGAACAAACCTACAGMAGCTGCTCTGGATCTCATCCCATCGGGTATGGTCAGAGCTGATGCACCCTGGGAGAGATGATTCCAATCCAATCACAGCTTCCACAAAAGCACCGAGAGCCAGCTCCCGTGCGAAGTGAGAAGGAAAATGTGAGCCTGCCTGTCCGTGGAGGAGCAGATGGGAAACGCGACCCTCGGAGCCACCGAAAATAAAGAGGGAACTGTGTAGCCTCGTGGCTTTTAGATTGATTTATACACGAGGCTGGAGCAGGAGGGGATCTTAAAATCCACAAATCCACCCTACCTGTCCTGAGAAACTTTGGAAGCCTCTGGCCAGTCTTCCCGAGCCTTGGCAGAGGAGCCGGAGCCTCGCTGACACGGAGCGCCCACAAGCCTTGMGAAAATAGGTGACTCGCTGGAGGAGAAAGAGAAAAAGCTATAAATATCCTGAGTGAGGGAAGAATTCATCACTCACCCAGCTCTTATTATACATCAGAGAGAGCTGTTCTAAAAACCCCTGCCACAAAGAAAGGCCCAGGCATGAATCACTTCTCATGAGATATCCAAGAATCCAGCCACAGGGGTGAAACTCAAATGGACCCAGACACCCTTGGAGCCTCTGTTCCAACCACATGCTCCTGGTCATATTCCTGTGACCATCCAGGAGGCACCCTGTCCCTTTGGGAAAGGTATCCAGGGGTCAGAGGGTCATTTGGAAGGTGCTGCCTACAAAGGGCTTCTAATTCTAAAAGACAGAAGGGCAGCAGTGACCAGACCCTGTGCCCCATCCGCAGCCTAAAAGGTCAGGGGAAATGTTTTTYTAGGATGCATAAAATAGGAGAGAGAGGAATCAACATCACAAGCCCATCTGCCTTCCTTCATGAGCTCCCACTGTGTCTTTTCCAGTCTCAACCGGGCTGCAAGGATAACCGCACTTCCCTGTTCAAAGCCCAATTCATGGAATCGTGGAATCACAGAATGGTTTGGGTTGGAAGGGACCTTAAAGATCATCTAGTTCCAACCCTGCTGCCGTGGATAGGGACATCTTACTTCCTCYCCTTATTTCCTTGATGGAGAGGAGGAAAAGGAGCAGCTAAAAGTTAAAGTCTGAAGGCTGTGGGGGTGAAACTTGTTCTCTGCTATCCAGGATCACGGAGAGGGCTGGCTACGGAACACCGAGATACGGTAGATGCCTAGAATAACCCAAATAGCTGAGATAACCCCTTGTCTGTGGTCTGGCACATCCATCCATCACTGACCTGSAGCCAGGAGCCTGCTCTGACCTGACCCAAGTCTCCACTCTGCCTTACAGATCCCAGGATTGCTCAGGCGGGGTCAAGGTCTCTGAATCCTGAATCCATGTGCAGGGGGGTGAGGCTGGTGACTCCCAGTTGGGSTGGAGGGCTCTGCTGGAGCAGCCAAGCTCAGCCTGAAGGCAGTGGGGTGGGCTTGAAATGGGTTCTGGCCAGCCAGGGGAAGGGTTGGCAGTGACAATGGAGATTCTCCAGGGTCTTTGCTCACGTGACACCCCCAAACCTGCGGGATGCTGCTCTCCCAGAGGTCAGGAATGGGCTGYGGAGGGGGGTCCTGATGAATTTATTCCACCTGATGAGCTCATGTTTTGGCAGGACAGAGCTGCAGATGAAGCTGCAGTTTGTTTTTCAGTCTCTCCCCATCTGTGCCTCAAGCAATGCTGCCTGCTCTTTTGCTCCAGTAGCAGGGATAGTGAGGGGATATTTTCCAGCTCCTCCTCATTTTCTTATCTCTTCTCCCACTTCCCCAAAGCCTGTGAGGGCTGCAGCCAAGTCACCTCTGCAGTATGAGCCCTTCTTCAGCAACAGGTCAAACTATTCCCCAGAATAATTGTGGTTAAAGCCAAAGCTGAAGCCCCACAGCTTCCCTCCCCTGGAATTCCAAGGGTGGAGAGCCCTGGGAAGGGAGGGCAGCTCTGCTGACACCACGGAGGGGATGGATGGGAAGGGAAAAATTGATCCCAAGAGTATTTCTTATTGTGGGCTCTTTGGTGCCTCATTCAAGGAGGGGCTCAGATCAYAGAGCAGGCACCCACAGGAGGCTGCAGGAGCCAGCAAGCTCTGCTCCTGTCATCACTCMTCCCAGGAAAAACAGCTTCCAGCACTGCAAGCCTTAATTGGGCTTCCCTCCTAAATCACCTTGATGTCATCCAGGTGTAAGCAGTTCCCAGGCTGGCATTTCAAGGCATTCTCTGTATTCATCCCCCTCCATTCTTCAGCAGGAGCACATGACCCTTCAGAGCCKCTGTCCCCGAGCTCCCTGGGAGATTCCAGCAGCGCTGCTCCTCCAGGAATGTCAGCTATCCTAGKATGTTGCGCCCTGCTCCACATGCACGTTGATGCTTTGAGAGACACTTGCCGTGCTAAGAGCCAGCCACAGCACCTAGCTTCCTYTCCTAGATTAGTCATTCTTCCCAAATTTCCTTCTTTTGTATAGGGATTCCCTCTGTTTCCTGCTAYGGGCTTCGTTTTCCCTGTGCTATAAGCACTTGGAAGTATTTGTACTGCCAGGGAGGCCGGTTCATCTGTTCAGCTATTTTTATGCCTCCTGCCATAGCATCTAAAGAATTGTTTTTCCAGAATAATCTCTGGAGGTCAGGAAGGGAAAGAAATCATCTTGGATCCAGTTGAATGGATTGAAGGCAGTTTCTTACACAACAGGACCCCATTGTCCTGCTGAAAGCTTTAATATTGATACTCCATGATTCAATGATCCCTGTGAGTCCCTTCCACCTCAGGATATTTTATGATTCCATGATTTAATTAGCAGAAATTCAAAGCAGAGGCATGTCCTTTAAGACATAGGGTCCAGGTGCCAAAGGTGCCAATCCTGAGGGAATTGTGGGAGACCTCAGTCCATTGCACCCCTGAGGACTAAAGGGTTTTGGTTTCTTTCCAGAACTATTAAACCTCAACTGAGCATCTCCCAAAATTGCTCTTGCTCTCAGCATGCCCAGGCCTGGCACCAGGAAACAAGCCCTGCCCATGGCAGACAAGTTGGAATGAGGTGATCCTTCAAATCCCTTCCAACCCAAACTGTCCTGCGAGTCCATGATCAAGCCTCTGCAAATACAGATTCATTTGGAAAAGGATAATCCAAATATTTCCGGGCCCAGCTCATTCTTCGGGACTGCATCAGTATTTGGGGAGTCAGGTTCCCTCTCACTGCTCCTCGGAGGCAGCGTAGCAAATCCAGCCTTGCCCACCAGAGTGGGATGTGTGGAGCATCCCCTGTGCTCTGCCTGCAGGGACACGCCAGGAAATCCTGCTCCGAGCTGGGAACTGGCTGCTTCTGGCAAAGCTGTGCCAACGAGGTGAAACTTTGCCAGCTCCTTTTCCCTGGCTCCTTCCACCAGGGTCGGTCTGGTCCCAGCAGGCCCCGACACCTCACCCATGCCAGCCATCCCCGCTCCGGTAGGGATCCCTACCCAGCTCCACATGGAGCCACACGGATCAGCCTCCACCTCCACATGGGGGGCGAGTCCAAACTGGAGCATCCTCCCCATTTGCCTCCGTGGGTGCTTGTAAGGCCAGGCTGTGCTGAGCCCAAGTGCCAAAATGCATTCTCCTCATTGCATTCAACCAAAAAAATCCCCACAGCTGTTCCTGAGGGAGAACATTCCCTTTAGGCTGGAATTGCACATCTGGATCAGCCGCTCTGCAGACGAGACAGAGGAGAAACAGAAAATATGTGGAGTTTCTTTGGAGCAGAACAGCCTTTCCTGGGTATGGTTGGTGTCATTTGTGGGACACATCTGAAGGTCTGAGCGCGCCTTAAACACTGAGCTTTCAAAGCAGTGTATTTTTCCTCATAATTGGTGGTTCTGGGGTGTTTGGAAGAYGGCACATTCCAAAGCTTCCTTAAACACCCTGGGGTTTAAAACCGAGCCTTTTGTCCCCAAGTGTGCGAGCAGCCTGAGGCTGTTGGTTCAGATGAATCCTTCCAGCAGTCCCTTGGTGGCCTGTTCCCTTCAGCTGCTCAGTGCTGATGCTGCCAGGGGTGGTGAAGTGCTGTGTTCCAGCTGCAGCTCCTTCTTGGATCACATCCTCACTTCCCAACTCCTCCCTTGCCCACGGTCTGGTCAATGTTGAGGGCATCGATGTCTCCTCCGACTCTCCCTGCTCACACACACAGCACATCCCAGTCAGGTCCAGACTTGGACCAGCCTCAGTTTTGCCCTTTCCCTCATGTTGTCACCGTGGGGGGTTCCTGATGAATATCTCATTCCCACCAGGACTCATCCCAAACCTTCTGGGGCCACAGCTTAGCTCTGGGCTCGGGGTGTGTGGCAAACCCAAACAAGCCGTCTGGCCACAGTTATCTCTGAATCCTCCTCTGGCCTCTTCCCTGTCCAGGCACCATCTGAACTCTGGCACAGCCCTGCTGTTGCTTCCCCAGCCTTTGATCATTTATCCACAGGCTGGACACATTCTCTCCGTTACCAATTACAGGCCCCTAATTGGATTGAGAGCCAAGCCTGCACCTTCCCCTGTAATTTAGCTTTAATTAATGCCCATTTATTATTAACTGTTTTCAGCTGGGCTTAGGCTTAATATCAGTTTATTACCCAGAGACCAGCAYGGGTTGTTTTCATCTCCTTTATTACCCATTGCAGTCATTTCCCCCCTCCCCTGTTGACAGATGCCCACAGAATGTGCACGATCARCATAAAGGATCCCTGTGAGGGAACAACAGGGCTTTCAAAGCCACCAAAGCCCAAGGAAAGCCTCCCCACGTCCCCAGGTCAGTGGCCAAAGGAAAATACCCCCGTTTTCCACAGGAGATGCAGAGTTTRTATTTTTACCAACGCACAAAATCTGTAATTGAGGGTGGAAATTACCCAGGAGCTATGTTGAAAGAACTGGGGCATTTTCACGTTCTTTTATATTTTCCATTTTCTTGTTTCTGGCTTTAAGAAAATAAAAGAAGAAGAAGAACAGAAAAAGAAAGCTTTCCTTCCACTTCCCTTTTATCACATTTCCCTCCCCCCCTGCAAAAAAAAAAAAAATAGCAGCASTGAAAGTACAACACCACAAATCCAAGAAAACAGCAATACTTATGAGAGGCCTTCAGAGCTTGGTTAAAAAAATATAGAGCTGAAGAAGAGGAATGAAACGCAGAATATTCAGGTTGGAAAAGCCCTCTAAGACCATCAACKCCAACCATTGATCTGAACGCTGCCAGCTCCACCACCAAACCACRTCCCCAAGAGGGGCCACATCCACACACCTTTTGAACGCTTCCTGGGATGGTGACTCCACCACTGCCCCTGGCAGCCTGTACCATTGCCTGGTCACCCTTTCCATGAAGAAATTTTTCCTGACATCCCATCTAAACTGTCCCTCCTCCAGCTTGGCCGAGAGCATTGAGCGTGCAGAGGTCTGGCTGTGGTGGGCTCTGGTGCCGGCACCAGGCACTAAAACACAAGCAGAAGTCTCTYCTACAAACGGTGACAGTGACAATTTGTGGGAGAAAACAACGGTGGCAAAGGTGAGAAGAAGAATTGAGGCTTGGGAAGGCCCCTTCCTGCCCTGTTGGGGGTTGAAGAATGTTTTGAGAAAGGTCAGGAAGTGGCTGGAGGAACAGAAACGTCCCCAAGGAGAGATGCAACGTCTGACTTGCAGGTAAAAAACCAGCAACAACTGCTTGGGTTTGACATTTTCCCCACCCTTAGGGGATATTTCAGTTCACTATTTCTTGACGATTGTTGTGAAATTGGCAGTTCTTGCCCCATTCGGTGCTTTCTTCTCCTTGCTTTGCGCTGAGATTGCGAAATTGGCCTCTGGTGGTGGTGGGGAAAGAAATCAACACTACAAAGTTTCCAGGACTTCAAATCCCACCTTGCTCCCAACTACCCTCCACCCCAGGGGTGTAGGGAATGCTTTAACTCATTAAAACCTTGGATCAAATTGGCACCAGCTGAGTGAGACCAGGCAGAAGTCACTAAAAGCATATCAGGGGTGACAAGAGACATCCCAGGCACACGCTGTGGCCTCGTGGAAAACGGGAAGGAGGGAGAAGTTYGTGGAGTGTTAAATCTCATCCCCCTCACAGTGTGAGAGCTGCCCTGGGACAATTACCTTGAGCTGAGTGCATCACCCAGCCAGGAGCTCTTCCCTGCAGAGGCTTCATTTGCTTTAATTACTCTCATTTGGAAGTCAATTCAGCCCGGCGTTCCTGAAGATGCCTGCCTGGAGCAGCCCTCGAGGAACTGGAAAACAACGGAAACTGTTTTCAGTCGCGTATCAGCTCCCTCAGGCTTGACAAAAAAATAGCGTGAATGCATCAACAAAACACTTTAAAGATGTTTTCTAAAGATGTTTTCCCGAACTTGCTCTTACCCAGGCTTTCAGTACAGCCAAGACTTCCAAGCCYTGAAGGCTGGGAAAAAATCAGAGACCCATCATCTTCATCAAATGATTTAGGTYGTAAGGGACCTTAAAAATCATCCAGTCCCACCCTCCTGCCAYGGGCAGGGACACCTTCCACTATCCCAGGCTGCTCCAAGCCCTGTCCAACTGGCCTGGAACACTCCCAGGGATGGGGCAGCCACAGCTTCTCTGGGCAACCTGTGCCAGGGCCTCAGCACCCTCACAGGGAAGAATTTCTTCCCAATATCCCATCCAATGCTTCCCTCTGGCAGTGGGAAGCCACTTTCACTTGTCCTGTCCCTCGAGGCCAGGACAGAAACCATAAATATCRGATGCTGCCAGTCCCAAGGGCTTTTTGGTAGCCAGGAGCAGCCTGACTGATGGTCTGGTGTGTTTTCATCCACAGCAGCTTGGGCTACCAAAACAGTGGCTGTCTGTGGCCACAGCAGTTTATTTTGGGAGCTCTGGAAGGCACAAGATTTGGAAAGGAAAARCCCTCTGGCAAGGAAGGGTTTCTGACATATTTTCTAGCACTCACCATTAAAAAAAAAGACTGATGTTTCAGTGAAATCTGATTTTTCCTTCCTACATCCAGAAGGAAAAATCAAGAGCAAACCAGACCTGTCTTCTCTCTGTTGTCCCCCCCTCCTCCCTGAATTCCTTCAGAGCTGGAGCAGTGACTGCCATGATCTCCAGCTCTCCTGGGTATAAAATCATCAGGTTTCAGCCACTTCCAAGCCAGACTCTGGAAATAAGCTCTGCACGGCCTTGTAGGTGACCCGGAACAAGCAGCGGAGCAGGGTTTGGAGCACAGCTTTTAAATCCTGGCTCTCCTCCTGCTAGCAGCCCTTGTCACCAGCTGATAACCAGGAGCAAAGGGCTTGCTATGGCACTGATTTCCAGTGCCCTGGAACGACTCCCTGTCCTGCAGGAAACAGATGGCCAGCGTGGATCTGGGCATCACCTCCGCTTGTTCAAAGCACTCCAGGCTGCCGTGTCCAAGTCCTTTCCTCGCATGAATGGAAGCATCCTGAGGGTTCTCCCGCACAGCAGGAGCTCTGCAGCAGCTTTCCGCGGTCCCTCTTTCCCATTTAGGCAAAAACCAGGAGAGGTGGAGCTGCAGTTTGCATTCCCTGACCCCGCGTGCCGCAAGCACGCGCCGTGCCCGGCCGCGCTGGTGCCGCAGCAGGGATGGAGCCCGGGGATCGGCAGCGTTGGGAAGGGGATTTTGGCGAGCTGGAAACGTGCCTCGGGGCACAGCCTTGCTGCCTGCAAGCCTTCTCCCACGCTCCTCAGGGAAAACAGCCTGCCCGAGGCGGGATTTCTCACCGCGGCAGCCCGGGGAGGGAAAAGRCGCATCCAGCAGCCGAGGATCTGGGAGAGGCGCGTGGAGGCTGCCACGGTGCCTGCCTCGTGGGATCCACCATCCCAGCCCCTGCCAGGACCTGCTGCTCCTGGTAGCCACATGGCTCCTCTTCACACAGATCCCTRCCAGGATTAACGAGCAAGGCTGGAGCCGGGCACCTGATAAAGTCCTCCAAGGAAGGGAAGTGCTGGGAGCATCCTCCCGTGAGGCTGTAATTCCTGCTAGCCTTTTGTCCTTGCTCCATTTGCTGTTAATTGCTCCTGGCAACCAGCAGGAAGATTTTAAAGCCTCAGCCGCGTGGCTGGGAGAGCCTGGAGTGGGCACAGCCAGCTTGAAACCCACCCTCCCTCTGTAAACAGAGGTGTTTCCCTTTCTTATTGCTCCCAGCCCTTCCCAGAGCCTTCCTCAGAGTGATTTCCAGGGTAACAATGGCTGGGTTTGGGATATGGGGGCAGCAGTCTGTCCCTGCATGAGAGACAGGGCAAAAAAAGCAACAAATGAAAAGGATGGTGAGGCCCTGGCACAGGTTGCCCAGAGAGGCTGTGGGGTTCCCATCCCTGGAATTGTTCCAGGCCAGGTTGGRCAGGGCTTGGAGCAACCTGGGCKAGKGGAAGATGTCCCTGCCCATGGCAGGGGGTGGAACRGGATGAGCTTTAAGGTCCCTTCCGACCCAAACCAATCTGGGATTCTATGGAAAACAAAGCCTGGCTATCCTGACAGAAAGGCGAGCAGGCATGGAAATGYGCCCTCCAACCTTTTGGATCACTTCTCTCCTCCAAGGCAGGTGTTGTTTTGTATTCCGCTCCCTCCAGCTCCCCGCTCCTGCCCTAGCACAGGGAGAGCTCCTGAAATAGCTGCTTCTTTATTTTGGATGCAAATCATTGGTATTCTGCAGGAAGAGCTCTCACTTGGAGAGCTATCCTGCCAGACCTGTTCCAGCTGATTTCCTCACAGAGCTGAAGCCCTTCCCATAAAAACCTCGGGCTGCAAACCAAGCGAGCAGCCAGGGTTCACCTCCTTTCTTTCTTTATCATTCCAAACCCGTCCCCCTCCTCATTTGTCTCCTTTTATTTCCCTTCCTTCACATCCGTGTTGCTGCAGAGCGCTGTTAATAAGATTTATGGCTAAATATTCCCTGGCATCCAGGTAATTCCGTAGGCACTYGCTGGTCCGGTTTGAAAAGCAAACAGCTCCTCTCAGCATTCCCCTTTYGGCTCTGCCACCTGAATTCCCTAAGACTTACCCTGTGTAAGGTAAATATTTGGTCCTGGCTCCAAAGCTTTAAGGCTCCCCTCTCCGTGGGGGGATCTGGGCGGTGCTAGGGATTCCCTTTCCCACGCTGCTGAGGATCCACAGAGCAGGGGAGGAGGGAGAAAGGGGAGCAACGTGACCCTGCAGGAGACTGGAATCACCAAACCCAGAGCGATTCGGTCTAAAAGGATCCCTGGAGGCCACTGCTCTTAACCCTTGCTCAAAGGTAGGTCYAGCCAGATCCAGTGGCTGTGTCCAGCTGCAGTTTAACCGTCTCCAGGGATAAACTCGATTTGTAGGAAGATGCTGCTTCTCAGGGAGGATTTTCTCARGTTTTCTTTCACTCTACACAAGCAGGAGACATTGAGAGCCTGCCCGGGAGTACATTAAAACCGAGACATCCTACGCCTCCAGCCAAGGAGGCAGAAAATGGGGAAAAATAGCTTCTCCAAGAGTAATTGTGCAGCAAAGTGATTGAATGGGGGAGACAGCTGAGGTTAAATCCATGCCATGGATTCTGTAGCAGCAGCTCTACCAAGAAAACCTTTATGGGCTTTCACTGAACAACAAGCGAGGAAAATCCAAGTTTTATCTACTCCGGTGACCCAACCAAAACAGCCATTCCAGTCAGCAGTGGAGGAAATGCAACATTTCTGAGGACACMGGAAATTCGGCACCTGCCTTGCAGGGAAAGAGCAAGTTGCTCATGCTGGAAGATGCCTGAGGCTCTTCCTTCTAGCTGCTGTCAGCAGCAGTGGGACTTTCCATGGCTGCCAGCAAGAAGCAGCCCACTGGGAAGTGGGAATTTGCAGATAGCAGAGCAGGAATGTTTCCAAGAGCTGTGTTCATGGAATCARGGAATGGTGTGGGTTGGGAGGGACCTTAAAGATGATCCAGTTCCACCCCATGCCATGGGCAGGGACACCTTCCACTAGACCAGGCTGCTCCAAGCCCAGTCCAACCTGGCCTTGGACACTTCCAGGGATGGGGCAGCCACAGCTTCTCTGGGCAACCTGTGCCAGAGTCTCAGCACTCCCACAGCCAAGAATTTCTTCCCAATATCCCATCCAATGCTTCCCTCTGGCAGTGGGAAGCCATTCCCCCTTGTCCTGTCACTGCAAGCCCTTCTCCAGTGTCCCTCTCCAGCTCTCCTATGGAGCTTTTCCGCACATGGACCAYGTCAAAGGGACCTTCCTTCAGCAAGCTCCAGGTTACCCAGCTCCCCGAAGCCTGGTGACAACTCACAGGACCATGGTGGAAGGACAGGGGCCTTTCCCTCAGCTCCAGCACTTCCTGGAAACTTCTCTGTGAAGCAACAGAATTAAAAACGGTGCCAAAACGTAATGAGAAACTGCCCAAATCTCCAATCCGTGGGCACAGCCTGGGTCTGCCCTGGGATGGGAAATTTGTACCAATAAAAAGCAGATTGAAGGGAAACTCCATTTTGCATCTTGCAGCTTCTTCTGCTGGCTGCTGTGATACACTTTTATTTTAAGGTTGGTTGTGCTTCCTAGAGGGCAAAGCCTTATTCCCTGCTCCCCTGTCCACAGATTCCAGTGCACTTTCTCCTCCCTTTCTATGGATTGCAGACCTTGTGATACAGAACATCTTGGAGATCTGGTTGGACTCGAGCTTAGAGGGCTTTTCTGACCTTAATGATGATCCTGGGGTGAGAAAATCCTATGGATTTTACACTCTGCACCAACTGCCCCTTTGCAGGGCTTGCCCAGAGCGAACAGCCACAAGCAGGGGGATTATCCATCCCGGAATCTTCCCGAAAATCCTGCAGCCGGGGGCTCAGAGGCAGGCGGAGGAGGCCACCTTGGAATGCCACGCTCCAGACGGCCCATCCGCAATGCAGTGCGATCAGGGAGCGACTCCGTGGCAGCCCGGGCTCCCTTTTCCCTTTCATGGAGGGCACTCCCTTGGAACAAGYGCTTGGCAGCGGATGAGTGAGGAATGAGATGGCTCTAATCCCGTAATTTAATTAGAGCTGTGTGAAACTGCCTAACGAAAAGCCCATTTCCTGAGCAGGCTGCAGTGCCCGGTGTCTGGCTGCTCCCTCCGGGCTGGCAGCTGGGACCCTCSTGCTCCCGCTTTTCCACCCCTGTCCTGTCTCCTGTTTTCCCTTCCCATGGGTTTTAACCAAAGTAGGATGGGCTGGGATTCCCCCCCAGCTGTTCACYCTCACGTTTGTGAACACAGGACTAACAGCTGTGGACATCACTTTGGAGCACAATCAAACCTTTTTCCAACTGGCCTTAGTGCTTAAATTCTCCTTCATGGCCTGTGCATGTCCATGAGAGTGGTGGGGCATTGGAAAATGTTAYCCAGAGAAGCTGTGGCTGCCACATCCCTGGAAGTGTTCAAGGCCAGGCTGGAAGGAGCTTGAAGCAACCTGGTCTGGTGGAATCAACCCAGTTCCAACCCTAACCACATTATGATGGAGCAAAAAGATCTGGGAATGAGGGACCAGCAGCCTGAGGGACCATTTGGTAAGGGCAAGGATGCACAATCCCATCCCTCCAAAGACGAGGGCAGCCTTTGTTGATGCCTCCTCTCTGCCTCAGGGGAAAGCTCATCCTGACCTGAAATCCAYGTGGGATCAGTTCAGCAAGAGGTTTTGGTTGGACTCCGGCTTGACTCTGCCCCACACATTCCTGGGCCATGGCTCCCRGCAGCCTCCTGGGGCTCAGCCAGACAAAAAGCCCCCCTGGTGCAAACAAATTCCTGCACAGCAGCAAAATCCCAGGCGAGCCATCAGCAAAATTCYTGATTAACAATAACTGGCTCCTGGCCACCCATCTACCAGGCCCGAGCTTGCACCAGTAATTGCTGCCCCATTATGTTTTCCRGATGCTCCAAGGTGAAAGGGAGCTTTGTCCCGGAGCCCTGGGAGAGCCTGGGATGCAGCAAACTGGCACTCCTGCACAAAGTCCTGATGCTGGGACAAAGGCAGGCTGGGGCATCCCATTCTGCTCCTCAAAGCCTTGGCAAGAACTCCCAACTCAAAGGGGGAATTCTGGCATCTCACTAAATGTCCCGACCAGTGTGCCTGGTGATGCGCTGCTGGGTGCTTCTACAGGAGACACCCTATGGAAATGCCTCCAGGGATATATCACTATTCCAGTCCCACAGAAATGCCCCCAKGAAGTGTCACTAGCCCTGTGACCCCAAGAAATGCAGCTGCAATCCCACTGCCCTGGCAAGGGAAGATTCCAGAACACAGCGCTGCCCACAGCTGTGGCTCAGGGCCTGTGCTGCTGGAGGTCCCCAGCTGGTTGTCACCCAGCTCTGAGGAAGGTCCTCTGCAGGCAGCTTCCCACAGCCAAAGGAAATCCCCGGCACTGGGGAATTTCCTACCTCTTCTTCTAAGCTGAASGATGCTGGAAAGCTCCACCAAGACCTTGTATTTTGCTGTTGGACTCCCAACATTTTCCTGATGCTTTTGCATGGGGAGCGTATCTGTGGCCCAGCCTGGAGGGAGCATTTCTTTGTGGCTCCCTGAGGAATCCCACACAAACACTGCCTGGAAGTGGTTAAGCAGGGATTCCCCTGCTCCAGAGCCCACCTTTCGCTCACCTGCAGCTGCGGGAGGGATCRGAGCTGCTCCAGTGTTTGATATCTTCAGAGGAAGCAGACAACAGGCAGGAAAAGCAGCTGAAGGCCAGAGGGAGTTGGGAAAACTTGGCTGGAAGAACTGCTCCTGGTTTGCAAACAGAAACAGGAATAAAGGTTCGTAAATCCAGGCCAGCACTGCGCTCCTGTGGCTCAGGTGTGGTGATGCTCCTGGGCTGTACATGAAYCATCCTGTCTCCCACAGCCCAGCCCTGTTCCAGCCCATCCCCATTGCTCCAGGCAGGGGAAAATCTGCACCAGGCTCAGCAAAGCCTGGAAAAGAGCTGGTTCTCATGCCATCTCCCTAAATTTTTGGGTCCTCCTCAAGGACCATTATCATTTATAGTGCACTTCCCCAAAGGATTACCCTCCTCCCTCTTCAAATTATTTAGGCAAAGAGTAAAGCATGGTTTCCTAACCCAGGGAGGGGGAAATTGCTCTTTTTTAGCCGAGGCTCTGAACCACAATGAATTCAGTGTCCCAGTCTCGGAAGCAAAGCAAGCCTGGCCAGTGCAGCTGTAAGAAACCACCTCAAGATGTTTTGATCCCACTGCTGGTTCCCAAGGAACTACTGGGCAGGGAGAGCCTCTAAGGATGGACAGTTGCTGGAGCCAAGCCCAGACCTCACCCAGCTGCTCTGCAAAGCACCAGGCAGGGCTGTTCCCACCACCTTCCTCTTTTGCAGGGAACCTGCGTGTGCGGTTACGCCCGAGAGGCGCAGAGCAGCAGCAAGTTCCCTGTCCCAAAATCCTCCCGTCTGTCCTGCAAGTTTTGGTGCCATAAAATGACAATCACAGAATGGGCTGGGTTGGCAGGGAAAACCATCTYGTTCCACCCCCTGCCATGGGCAGGGACACCTTCCATTAGACCAGGTTGCTCCAAGCCCAGTCCAACCTGGCCTGGAACATTTCCAAGGATGGGGCAGCCACAGCTTCTCTGGAAAACCTGTGCCAGGGCCTCAGCACCCTCACAGGGAAGAATTTCTTCCCCATATCCCATCTAACCCTGCTCTCTGGCAGTGGGAAGCCATTCCCCCTTGTCCTGTCCCTCCGTTGTCCAAAGCTCTTCTCCAGCTCTCTTGGAGCTCCTTTAGGCAYTGGAAAGGGCTCTAAGGTCTCCCTGGAGCCTTCTGTTCTCCAGGTGAACACTGCCAGCTCTCCCAGCCTGGCTCCAGAGCGGAGGTGGGCTACCATTCTGATGGTGCTGGGATGTCCCTTTCCCAGGGACATCCTGACCCAGCGCGTTCCTCCACGTGCATTCCTCTCTCCAGGGAATGTGAGGTGAGGAGGGAGTTCAGAAGAGGTTACGGCACCAGCTGGGGACATGAGAAGCTGAGATTTATGACCCTGCTCTGCTTCAGGCTCTGGGTGAATCACAAGTGACTCAGCTGCTTTGAAACCGAGGGCTGTCTCTGAGCAGCCAAGGTGACTTTGGCACTTCGTGGCCTCAGTGTTCCCTTCTCAGTGTTGTCCCCTCATGGTAACAGGGATGGAGCTGGAGTGGGAATTCAGCTTCATTTCTCAAGGGGAGAAATCACTCCAGAAACCTGCAGCAGGCATAAGATGGACCTGAGCTCACAGGGGAAAGGCAATCCTGGGAGCAAGCRGTGCCTTTGGAGCCTGCAGCACCTAATTATAAGGGAAGCTGAGGAGAAAGAGGAAAAAAAACCCCACCAGGAAAACAAAGGACATTTCTGAGCAGTGATTGGTTTACCACGACTGCATTGCCATCAAGCCTCCAAAAATTCTGGAACAATCCCACTCCCATGTCRTCTTGTATAGTTTCTGGAGCTGAACAGCTGCTTTTGGGAGGGATACTCCACTATCCTGCTCCAACAGGAAACTGAAAGAGTGGATTTATCCTGTCCTTTTCTGCAAGAGGGACAGTCCYGTGGTTTCTGGCAGCGACGGAGAGGTGTTTACACCAACCCATGCACTCATCTGCAAAGCCCTTCCAGGCCTAGGGAGCAGCCAAACCCGCAGGCTGGCAGGGATGCCTGCYGGGAAGGGAACTCATGATCCTGTGGGATTCCATGGGATTCCAGCAGGGAACTGAAAAGGTAAAATAGGAGATCCAAGGAGGGAGAGAGGAAGAGGTGCAGCTCTGTGCCCTGCCACAGCTTTCCTGTACCCCCCAGGGGAGGGGACAAGGGCAGGCAGCCAGCCCACCTCGTCAGGTGCCAGGCGGAGGAACAACAATCCTGTCGGAACAAGAAACATCCGAAGGTTTCCAAGCTTGCCTGAAAGATTTTGGAGGGCGTGTAGGGATATTAGCACATTCCAGACTGCAGCAGCGTGGCTAAGCTGATATCCATCTTCCTCCTTCACCRGCTCTGACCTCAGGATAAGCAATGGCTGTGCCTGCTCACTCAGGGTGACTAAAGCAAGGTTTGATCCAGCTTTTCCCAACCCGGGATTGTACACACACCAYGCTCCTTCTCCAAGGAAAGGGTGGGGGGGGTTGGATTTTGCCAGCTCCTCTCACCCCAAATGAAGGGCAGTGACACCAATGTAAAAAAATCACCTTGTTTTATATGTTTTTTATGTTTTTTTTTTTTTTCCTGGACTGTGGCCATCCCATGCCAGGAAGTTACATCACATGGCTTCAAAAAAATACTGGGAAGATGAAACTGCATCAGCATCTAATGGGGTAGAGAGGGACAGGGATAGCCCTAAATTGAGGTCTCTGCAGTGGGTGCAAGCAAACAGACCCCTTGATTTTCAATGTTCCTTTCATGCTAAAATTCCCTTCCTGAGCAGCTGAAAATGCTCTTTTTATGGGATAACAGCAGAAAGTCACTTCCTGCAGGCTACAGGATGGTCAGAAGATGGGAAAGGTTTTTSAGCACTGGGTTTTCTCAGCTCCCACCTCCACAAGTCACATCTTAAATTCAAGGCAGCCAAGATGGGAGTGCTGGGCTCTTGGGTGACCTCCAGTACCACTGGGCTAGGCTGGTCCCTCTGGGGAACTGGTGGAGAGGACAATGTCCTGAGGGAGCAAAAGAGTCTGGGTACAGCTGCTCTAGGCGGGGTCCAGCCCATTGATAGCCAGCAAACTCCCACTCCAGAGCCTGCTTGGAAAAGGGAACTCGGGAGGAGCTTACATCAGACTYGGCTGGAAGTGTCTCCATGCGTGACCGAAGCAAGAGCTCCTGGCTTGTGACAGGAGGCCAAGTGACTCAGTTGTGGTGGGTGGGGGCAAGGAGGGAGAAGGGGATGTGGTCAGGGAGCAGGGCATGAGTCACCAAGGAAGGGCATCTGTTGATAACAGCTGGATAAACTCGGAGCAGAGACATCAGGTCTGCTCGGGAGAAAATCCGAGCTGGAAGCCAAAGCCTGGAGGCAGCAATCCCGACAGCCGGAGCAAGGGACAGYCGGCACAGGCTTTTCCTGCTTGGCAGCTCAGCAAGGGTTAAGGATGAACATTTTTCACCAGGTAACACCACAGTGTGTGTCTCACATTCYGGGATTTCACCATTCATCTGGGCTTGGGGGCAGCCTTGTTCCCTGTCATAGTCCTGCAACCTCATGTCACCAGCAGGGACAAACACTTCCCTCCCGTCYCACAAGGCACCAGCCCTGCAGACTCCTCTTTGGAGCTGTTTCCTACAGGAACRCTCTTGGGCAAGAGACAGGAGCACTGCTGAGACATGGGACAGCACAAATCAACCTGCAACCTGCTGCTGCCTCCTCTCCATCACCCTCAGAACCTCGACTTTGAGCAGTCTGAAATCCCACTGAAGAAAAGGATGAGGGAATATTCATTACTTCCTGAGAAAAGGAAGACCAGAGTGCACCCACAGATGATTCAGCCCYCCTTGTCCCCTCTAAGCTCACCAAATATCCCACCCCACAGCCCAGCACTGGATCTGTTTTCATCGCCTGGAAAGGCACAGAGGAGCCACCTTCACCTGGTGGGAATGACACCGAGGGTGCAACCTACAGGTCTCAAAAATTCCCATGGCATCGATCCTGCAGCTGATGAGGAACCTCRGGCAGGGATATGACACCAAGGACATGAATTTTGCCAAGTCCCTGGGTCATGGAGGGCATTGCTCACCCCTCGCTGCCCAYGAGCCTGGGAGGCCATGGAAAAGCACGCACTGGGAGCAGGATTCTTGCTGGATCCCTTGCCACGCCGTGAGTCACCACCGTGGAGAACACGTGCAGCCAGYGTGGGATCGTGTCTCCCACTCCTAATCCCTGCTGCCCACCGGCATGTAGCTCCCAGCTCCCGCTGCCCATGGCTACAATCCTGCTGAAAGCCCACCCTCCCCTTCCCGGGAGCTGCTGCTGACTAAGGAGATGTGTCATGGTCACAAGCCTGCTTCCGTCACCGCCGTGGCACTTCCCCTGTGGCCGGCACGTCAGAGAAGCAGCATCCACATGGCCCAGGAGAAGTGGGGGAAGAGGTGCCTGCCTGCAAACAGCAGCTCTATCCCCTGGGGATAGTCCTTGGGGACTCATCCCGATCCCGGTGCTGTCCCACAGCTGGACCCGCCGCTGAGAGGGCAGCAGCTTATCCAAGGGATGTGCTCTCTGTTGCTCACAGTGCCAGGAATCCTCATGTGAAAGGATGAGGCAATGGAAACCATCCTTGGCACTGGGTAGAGACCAAAATTCCTGAGCTTGGGGAAGCCAGGAAAAATCCAGATGAGCCAGCAATGCATGGGGACACTGGTCAGCTTTTCCCCAGGGAAGTGTTATCTCCCCACAATCCCGTGGCAAGGAGAAAGGTATCCATAGCCAGGAGATGGGCTTAAAAGCAAGCAYGGTCTAGGAAGACCTCAGGAAACTCAGCTTTCCCTAAATTCCTGTGGGTGCAGGGGTGCCTTGGGATGCAGTCTGACCACATCTGTCCAGCTGTGTCATCCCAAGCACAGAACCCAGACACTTCCATTGCCAGGAGGTTTCTTTCTACTCCTATGTCTCTAGATAGGAGTAGAAGGATATTGAAGGGATAAACTTGCTTCCAGAAGTTGATAGTAAACTTTTTCCCAAAAAAGAAGCCTCGTGCTGCTTTTCCCACTCCGGGTGACTGAAGACCACCAGAAGTTTTTTACCTAGGTGTGTTTGTTGGCACACAGATCCAGCTACATCCCCATCCTCCCATCTCAAACCAAATCACAGAATCACAGCATGGTTTAGGTTGGAAGGGACCTTAAAGATCACCCAGTTCCACCCCTTGCCATGGGCAGGGACACTTTCCACTAGCCTGGGTTGCTCCAAGACTCAACACACTTCCAGGGATGGGGCATCCACAACAAKTTGGGCAAAGGAAGCTTAATTACTCTGAAGAATAATCACATTAAACACTGCACACCAGGGGTGAATTACTTCATGTCAAGCCTGTGTTTGCCAGCATGTGCTGTAARTGAATATTTGATTATATTAATAACCCTGGTGCAAAAAAAAGAGATTTATGTTACCACCTCTGAAGTGAACACAATATCTGGTGCCTGCCTGSTGCAAAAATTAGACCCTCCCTCCAACTGCTCGGAAGCAACAGGAATCACAATTGCACTTTGTGGGAAAGCCCAAGGGGCAGAGGGACTTGCCAAGCACAAGCACACGATTCTCAAGTAGGCAGCCTGCTGAGAGTGCGCTTCTCACCCCAGAGGCAAAGGGTGAGCAGTCCTGATCCTAAACCTCCTGCAGAGAACAATCCCACCGGCGCAGGGATGCTCCAGCATTACTCCTGGCACTAGGAGCACATGAATTAATTACTGCAGCATTACCCTAACTCCACAAAAACCAGCAGGATCGTTTCCTTGCCTAGCCAGCCTTAATGATGCTGCTGTGTGGCRAGCTGGGAAGGGAGCAAACAGGGAGAGGATGGGTTTGGAGAGGCTGGAGATGGAGCCAGCCGAGATGGTTGGAGGAGATGTCCGTGYGCACAGACAGGGGCGGGCACAGACGTCGGGCTGGCGAAGTGAAACCATCAGGGTGCAATCATCTCCTCCTTGCCAGTCCCCAGCCTGCCCCAGGCACGCCTTGACTCCAAGGCCGTGGTTTTCCTGGCTGGGAAAAGCAGTGCTTTCATGGCATCRCCGATGGATTGGTGAATTCCCAGCCTGCTCCACACCCAGCCCACGTTCCCTTGTCCCCTGGCACGGTGTCCTAATGCGCTGAGCTCGGCAAGGAGGGCACAACTGTACCCACAGTCAGGGTTCTAATTCCTGCAGCCCACTCTGTGCTCCTCTACGCCTCTTCCAAAGGCAGCTTGCTCTTCCTGGACAAGGTCTAATCAAAGCCTCGGAGGGAGGCAGCAAAACTTCCCCCTCTGCTAAATCCATCTCCCAGGATTGCACTAGCAGCATCCTCCTGTGCCTACAGCCATCCTGCAATTTGTTCCTACCCCACTTCCTCTTCCTGTGGCAATTCACATGGATGGGAGTCTAGAGAATAGGCCAAGTTTTATTAATAGGTATTAAAATAGATGTTATTAATAGATAAAAGATGCAAACACGCTACCTGCATTACATCTCACGCTGCTGCTTCCAATGGGCCCCAAGGTCGTTCCATCCTCCCTGTGGGACATTCAGGTCCTTTTCCACCTCGCCACTGTCTCATCTGCAGAAATGATCCATATGCTCCTCCACGTGTGCCCAGCTGATTAAAGAAAGATATTAATGAAGTCAGYTCCAAACTGAACCCCTGAACACATCCTGTTGTTCATCCTGTTTCCCACCCACCTGGAATTCCTGTAGAGATGCTCAGGCTTGCTCCTTTCATTGGAAAGTAAAAAATTCCTTATCAATAAAAGTCATTTTGGCTCCATCTATTCAAGCTTGTGGTATCAATCAGATGTTTAGTTGTGCTTTTCACTTGCTCAAAACATTGTCCCAACTTTCCTTGACTAAAATCAGTCCTTCTGTCTAAGGAGGAGATTCCAGGAGCTAAATCCGAGRGATAGAGGCTCAAACGGGACATCTGTCCATGGCTTAGGCTGTGGGTAGCAGCACCCCTGTGCACATGGATGTGGAGGAATCAGCGATGCTGCTGCATTTAGGCAAGAAAATTCTCCATTAATTTGCTTTTAAAAGATGAGCACGAAGCTGGGTCTATAAATGGAAAGGAAATTAATGGGCCCCATCCAGGCACAAATGCCTGAAGACGCGTTTTTGCGTGAAGATCATCTCTGGCAGAGCCAACGTCACCCAGGCCAAATTAGAACAGGTCCAAAACTCAGCTAAAAGTCAAACCAAATCTGCCTCAGGCTACTGGTATCAGTGTTGAGCAATAACGTGGATTGCTGCTTCCRAGAGAAAACTAGCCCTGTCCTGCAAGGAAAGGAGAATCGTGTGTTTCAGGGAGCAAAGAACAGGATGTTGACTGTTTGGAAGTCAGCAGCACTGCTGATTTGTGTCCAAAAAATGTGTGGATGTGGCACCTGGGGACATGGTCAGTGGTGGGCTAAGGGTTGGACTTCATGGCCTTAAAGGGCTTTTCCAACCTTAATGATTCCGTGATTCCCACCGAAGAAGAATTCCTCACCCCAAACCCTCCAAGGCTAAATGGTGACATCAAAGAGGCATAATTAACCACAGGTACATTGATTAAAGCCCMCGGGCATCATCCAGAACGTGGCTAAGGAAGCTGCCAAGGACAAGTCCTCCCCSCTGACCGGCCCACGGCAGACATCCCTTGGGAAGGGGCAGGGCTGGAAGYGTGGCTGGGCATTGCAGGACTGGAGCTTTGATACAACAGCAAGCAGAAGCAAGATGTTCTGCGTTCTTGCTGAGAGAGAATTTCCCGGGAATGCATCCCGGGAAACGGATGCTGTCACACCACTGCCACCCCCAACAGCATCTCAGAGGGGTCACGGCCGGGTCCTTCCTCAGGCATCGCTTACGGATCGCTCACAGCTCCCGGCAGGAATTCCCGCTGGCTGGAGAGATGCTAACTCAGCACACTGGAGGCAAAAGAAAGCCGATGACCCTTTCAAAATGCACGGAGCCCTCGGCACGAGCTCCCTGGGGTGCAGGCGGCTGCCGTGCTCCTCGTGAGGAGAGGCAGACGAAGGAGCRGGAGTGCTCCGTGCCTCGCACATCCCACGGAAAAACAGCACCTCCCACTGCCGTGATTCACTCGCGCTCTGGAACCTGGCAAGGTGCGAGGGCTTGGTTGGCTTCCAAGCTCTGCCTATCTGTGCCTCGGCATCAGACCAGACTGGAAATAATTCCTGGAGACAGGGAAGGAGTTGCTCCAGGCGAATTTTGGTGCATTAAACGTCTGGTGAAGCGCTGTGAGAGACAGAAGCCAAATCAATTAGAAGGCGAGGGTTGATGTCCTTAGCTTTGTGGGAATTTCCACCAACCTGCACTAGAAAAAGACTCTGTCTCCTTAGGAAGGGATACAGGAGTCAGGATGGAGCAGAGAACCCCCAAATATTTGAGGTGCCTCGGAGAGGAAGCAACTTGCCTTGCTTTGTATGAGGGTTTTGAGGATGAACAGAGATCACTCAAGCCTAAAGCAATGTCCAAACCAGAAGATTCAGACCAGGAGATTCCATCCCATACAGGTGTAAGGCCCAGGAGGGCAATTCCAGCAGCACATTGCCAACCTTGGCGGCCTTTCCCTGGAGTTTGATCCAAAGAGGCCATTTGAGTTCAGGACACAGAGACTGCAAAGGTGACACATCACAAAGCACCCCTCTCGTCTGGCATGGGCTTCTGGAAATGTTGAAACACTCACTCCCTCCCTGATCCCTCTAGGACACAACATGGAAGGGAATCCACAGGSTCAGGATCTTTGGCTGCCAAAGGCTTGGCCCCATTCAAGGCAGGCACGGCAGCAAATCTGTCAGCTCCAAACCATGCTCTGGAAGTGCATCTTAAAGGGGTCTGGAAGCAGCYTTTTCCACTGCCCTGCCAGCATCCCGAAAGGATAACCCAACTTTCCCTATATACTTGTATGAAAAGTCTCCACAAATGGCTTGGGATCCATCCGGTGGATCGCTCCCACCTGCCAGCTGTGGTTCTGGAAGCAGGTGAGGGTTGCAGTGGGTTTGCTGCCAGCGCTTTGCTGCRTTCCCACCTGACTCTGCACCTTCGGAAGGTTGGACAAGTTCCCCTGCCGTGATGGGAATGCTGAACAAGGGAATTGTGGCGTCTCATCCTAAGCACAGCACAGAGAGCACTGTGTGAGTCCCCTGTCAGCTGGGAGCCGTGGGACCTGATCCCTGCAAGGGCATGGCAAAGGGGCAGGTGACAGCAGAGAGGSTGCAGCCACCACTCGGTGTTGTCACATGGCAGCCCTAAGCCATGGGAATCTTCAAAGCTGTGGTTGCTCATCTGGAGAGCTCCTTTGGGTTGGAGCCTGAGGGATCACAGAGTTCCAGAATGGTTGGGGTTGGGAGGGACCTTAAATCCCATCTCATTCCACCCCATGCCGTGGGCAGGGACACCTTCCACTGGTTGCTCAGAGCCAGTGGTGGTGGCYACCAGAAATACCTGTGAATTAAGCCCAAGCTGTTCCTGTCGGGAATACCAAGGCCTAGCAGTATGATTCCAGCAGCCAGGGACCTGGGACAGGTGGCTGTGACCTGCACTCCTGCCACCAGCACCCACCACATCCCAGAAAGTGGCTCTGACCTCCCGGGAGCCACGTTTTATCCSCATTTCCAGAAGAGCGGTTGCTACGGCAACCTGGAATGGTTTGCATTTTTAAGTGCTTCCTCAAGGACATCCCTTAAAGAGGCTGATGGCTGGGAGAGCAGAGGGATGGACTCAGCACATGGCCCCAGCCCAGGATGAGCAGGTTTGGAGCAAGGCCAGGTGTCCATCCATGGAATGCATGGATATGGTGGAGCACAAGAACCTCCTYTTCACAGTCCTCTGCTTGCCCATGCATCAGTGGAAGAGAAGATCCAGGGAGGAAAACTCTGTCACTGGCAGCTTGACACAAACAGGGAAAAACAATCAGAGCCTGACCAAAAAAAAGGGAAAAAAAAAAACCAAACAAACAGAAAAAAGACTTTTTCTCCCGAAGGTACTAAAATTGACTCCACTGTTCTCATTTACATGGACGAGGACATTCAGGCAGCACTCGCCAAGTTTCCTTCCCGAAAAAGACTTATAGAGAAAGTCCTCTGAGGGATAATTAACTGGCTGACAGACAGGAAACAAGGATAAAAATAAGTGGAATATTTCCGCYATGGAAGAAGATTATCTGCGGGATCTCTTCCCATCACTGCGCAGCGACTCACAGATTACAGAGCCACTCCCAGCCAGCCCCTGGACAAGGGAGTGTTTGGATGCCACCACTGGAGAAGGGAGAGCTCCCAAGTCATGGAATCATCGCAGAATGTTTGRGTTRGAAGGGATCTTAAAGCTCATCCCATGGGCAGGGACACCTTCCACTAGACCAGGTTGCTCCAAGCYCTGTCCAACCTCCGAGGTGGAAAATCTCCTCTGGGAGCAGGAAGGCGCTTTGGGAAGGAGCTGTGGAATGGGATGATGGGAAGCAGTGGCTGCCAGCAGAAAAGCAGAGACTGCAGCCAGGCAGATGACAGGGGCCCAGCCTGGGAGTGCCAAGGACCATGACGAATGTGTGGGCAAAGCCCTTGCGAGATCCCAGGTCCAGGCCAGGAAGGAAGACACTTAAAAAATTTACTTATGGGACACTGTGATGAATGGGGGGAGAAAACAGCAACAAGCAGCAGGTTTAAAACCACCATTTCTGCTGCTAATTGTTGTTAAATTCCCACAGTATCCTGAACATGGATGTTTTGCTCAGCTGAGAATCACTTAAACACACACACACACGGGATGAATGATCCAGGCAAGGAAAGGTGTGGGGGACAGCTGCACAGGCAGCAGGAAAAGCACCACTCAGGCACCAGGATTTGCTTGAAGGGAGCACAAGTGCAGCATAGGAAGGATGTGGGGAGAGTTCGGAGGAGGCCATGGAGATGCTCCAGGGGCTGGAGCCCCTCTGCTCTGGAGACAGGCTGGGAGAGCTGGGGCTGTTCACCTGGAGAACAGAAGGCTCTAGGGAGACCTTAGAGCATCTCCCAGTGCCTAAAGGAGCTCCCAGAGAACTGAAGAGGGACTTGGGACAAGGCCTGGAGAGACAGGACAAGGAGGAATAGCTTCCCACTGMCAGAGGGCAGGGTTAGGTGGGATATCAGGAAGAAATTCTTCCCTGTGAGGGTGGTGAGGCCCTGGCACAGGTTKCCCAGAGAASCTGTGGCTGCCCCATCCCTGGAAGTGTCCAAGGCCAGGYTGGACGGAGCTTGGAGCAACCTGGGATAGTGGAAGATGTCCCTSCCTGTAGCAGGGTGTGRGACTGGATGAGCTTTAAGGTCCCTTCCAACTCAAACTATTCTGGGATTCTGTGATCCCCAAGCCTGACTGGGGAAGAGGCTGTGGTGGGAGCTGTGGTTTGGAGCTGTGATCCTGCCAGCCACGTGCATTCAAGCATTGGGAATGTCCCCAAAAGACTGGTGGCTTGTTGGAGGAGTTTTTAAATTGTCCACAGTTGTTTGTTTCCTTCTATTTTCTGAACTTCCACGGTTTGAAATCTTCCTTCTCGACCAGCAGCGCTGGTAACAAACCTTTTTGAAAAAGCCCCTTTTGAAAAGGCTAAAGCAGATTTTCTCTGCAATGATGAGATTTCAGAGCTGAGATTTAAAAACCAAACAGACAATGAGCTCTTGCTACGGACTGTGAGGTTTGGTTCTGGAATGGGGGAGAAGAAACCTTCCTCTACCAGKGAAATCTCACTCGCTACAAGTAAGCAAATTCCATCCTTCAGCCCCCAAAGATCCCCAGCCTCCAAACACACGTGTTACTTGCTGCCCTGCTGCTGAGCTCCACATCTTCCCTCCTCCCACCCACCGGCTGTCTCTGCTACAGCTCCCAGCCTTTCCCCGGAGCCTGCTTAGCCAAGGATGCTCTTCCCCAAAAGAGCTTCCCACAAACACTCTCCCCGCTCCTCTCTGCTGCTGAGGAATGCTCTCTGATATGAAAGCTGCTGTTTTCCCAACCTCTTAGAATCACTAAAGTTGGAAAAGCCCTCTAAGATCACTGAGTCCAACCCAGCACTGCCAAATCCATGACTAAACCTTGTTACCCGGGCTCTGATTTTTGCCCATTTTTTGCCTTTCCTTCWCCATCTGCAGAGAGAGATGCACTCAAGCAAAAATTTTGCCCGCAGGTCAGTTTTCTGCCTGTTTTGGTAACCCCATACCAGACACGTTAGTGGAGGTGAAAGGGTTAAGACAGGCTGAGGACAAAAGCAATGGATTTACTAAATGAAGCAGAAAAATCCTACTGTTTTCTTTCCTGCCCTTGCTGGAAAATATTTGCCTACCGCCCTCCCAACTTGTATCAAAAACCCTGCAGGAAATCAAACTGTTCAAATCTGGTTTTCAGGTTAGAATAGTTTCTAACAGGTCAGAACAYCCTTTGGCCAGCAGCAGCCACTTCTCCCTTCCTCCCTCCCTCCCTCGGCAGGGGTTTACCACCCATCCTTGATGAAGTTTTTTTCCCCTCCCTCTTCTCTGATCCACTTCAGGTTCTCCACCCTTAGAAATGCCCTCTTGCCACTAGAGAATATCCACGAGGAATTCCTGCAYTCCCTGTGGCTCGTTTTCCCCAGGCTCCCTGAAACTGCCAACTCCTGTGTCCGCCACAGGCCACCAAGTTTTTTTCCAGCGCTTGCGGGAGAAGGAGYGGAAAGTTCATTTTCAAGGAAAAGCAGTGGGATGGCTCACTCCCTGTGTGCTTCTTCCTCTGCAAAAGGAACCATATGGCAGTGCTTAACTGCACTCACTGTGCTGGAATTACTTGGCCTTCTGGCTTTCTTCTCCAAGGCTGCCCAACTGTRCCATTGTCACCAAGCTGCCACCTGCCTGCCTGGCACGGGCTGTCCTCCTCCTTCGGGCTCCAAACATCTGCAGCTCCTTTCCAACCTGCTATGCCTGGGATTTAGGGTGGTCTAGCTTTGTGTGACCATCCATGGGACCATGGCCTAGGCAGGCTTGTTCCTGATGGTCCCCTCCACAGGTCACAGCCTCCCCCATGCCCTATAAACCAGCATTTTGGCCAGCTCCTTCTCCTCCTCCTCCTCCTCCTCCTCCTCCTTTTCAACCCCATTATGCTAATTCTTGTTGTGTTCCATTTGGGGCAGGAGGCTTGGGAATGATTCTTCCCCTGTATCTGTCTGGCATCTACCCACTCCAAACCGAGTGAAATCCCAGGTAGAAAAATCCAAAAGAAACACCCAACAAACCTGATAAGGAGTTTAGGGGAACATCRACGTCGCATTGTGTCACACCTGATCCCACATCCCGGCTCAGACCATGAACAGGGTGCTCTCCTCTGCACCAGGGGAATATCAAAGTGGCCAGAGGTTCCTGGGCCTCTTCTCCTTTGGGTCATCTGAAGTCAGGTGTGTTGAGAGGAGAGTGGTGGAGGACCAGCTCTCAGGCACACTGTGGGATTGTTGGGGTGTCCTGTGCAGGGCCGGGAGTTGGACTGGATGATCCTTGTGGGTCTCTTCCAGCTCTGGATATTCTCTGGTTCAACAACCTGTCCCTCCAGCAGAGCAGGTAGATCCAACAGGGATGTTCATAGACCTCTSTAGCTGGAAACAGCAGGAAAGGGGAGCCTGAAGTGCTCTGAAGATAAATTCCMACCCAGGAAACATTGTAAGGGAAGCCAGGCAGGTGCTAAATCACAACAGCAGGTATCTGCCTTAAGATCTTGTACACCACGGTGTTAACGATAAAATCCAGTTTTCTGCTTTCCTATCGGAGAGAATAAATATTGGAGGCTACTCACCGCTACAACCCRAGCAGGGAGCAGGGTCTGGATGGGCTGGCAGGGGAAAGCTAAAACAGGTTTTACATGGGCGACTTAAACAGCAATAAATTTTCATATTAAAGAAAAAGTCATGTTTGGTATTAAACTCAATATAGTTGGAAGGCGAGGCTYGCTTAGCTCCCGGGAAAGAAGATCCACGGTGGGTTTATCTGCAGCTTAAACAGATCACTTTACAAGTTAATCCAGTTCCAGTGTCCTGGGGTACCTGGGATTACTGCTCAGTGGGCTGTGCCAGGCTGGGGTTGTCCGTGCTGCCCTGTCAGTCTAGGTTCTGCCTCGGTGTGTGACACAGCCTCCCTGACCTGGGGGAGCTTAGATTAATCCAGCTTCCTCAAGGGGGACCAGCACAACAAACTCCCTTTCCCCTGGGCTTTGCTTGTCCAGCTGCATTATCAGAGCTCACAGTTCCTGCCCCAAACGTGCAGAGTTTGTGGGCACACAGTCGGACCACCCAGAGGGAAAGGAGGAACCTCTACCGTGTGGGTGATAACCACACTCAACCCTCCAGAGAGGTGGTGGCTCAGCCGAGCTCTGCAGAACCTCTGCCAAGCRCTGACTGTGCCACAGGATGAGGGGCTGGTTCACAGACAATGCCAGGAGAGCACCCATTAATTCGGCTCACTTTGCACAGAGTCTTATTTTTAGTGCTCGCGAGCGGTGCCAGATTGGCAGCGTTATAAATAGAAGACTTCTATTTATCCCACAGTCTAGGTACYGCCGCGCTAAGTCAGTCTTACGACCTCAATAAATCCAGATTAGGTGCTCCCGAGGCTGTGTCACTGCAGAAATAACATTTCCTCCGTGTTCAGGCACAGCTGGGGGGGGGGCTGCTGCCCCTGTAAACCAGCCTGGTGCCTTCTGATGTGTCCTGCTGTGACACAAGCTGACATTCAAACACGACAGGGACCCCACCTTCAGCCCCCTCAGCCCTGTCTAAAAGGTGATTACACACCTTACATCTTGGGGATTTGAGGGTTTGCYTCCAAGCCCCATCCAACCTGGCCTTGGACACTGCCAGGAATGGGGCAGGCACAGCTTCTCTGGGTGACCTGTGCCAGGGCCTCACCACCCTCACAGGGCAAAATTCCTTCCCAATATCCCATCTAACCCTGCCCTCTGGCAGCGGGAAGCCATTCCCCCTTGTCCTGTCCATCCAGGCCCTTGCCCAAAGTCCCTCTCCAGCTTTCCTGAAGCTCCTTTAGGCACTGGAAGGGGCTYTACGGTCTCCCTAGAGACCTTCTAGTAATTCTTCTTCCCCTCTTAAGAAAATAACATCCCCTCCAATTCAATTCCACTTGTTTTTTCCTTTCAGCGAGTGGTTGCTTCATTTAATCTGTGGCATTATGACAACTCMCAGCACAACAAGCATTTCCTAGTGGTCACACACCTCCCTTTGAACTGGTCGTGCTGGTCCCAGAGACAGGGAGTGCTCCTCCTGTAAAGCCCAGCCTTTCAGGATGCCTGCTCCCGAAAGCGCCACCTAATTCCTTACACATCCATGTCAGCCCGTGCCCTCCTCCAAACCGCAGGCATGCTACRTGCCTGGAGACTGACTGCTCTTCCTCTAGGCTCCCAGCCAGGGAAGGGCAAGRGGAAAAGGATCGGGAAGCCTCCGGTTACCCTGGAATTACCTACGTGAGAACCGGCCTGTCCGGCTGCTTTGGTCTCCGCTGGGAAGCGGAGGGTATCAAAGAGCAGCTGAATTCCAGCAGCTGTAGGGTTCTGATCCTTTCATCCTCCCRGAGATTTTTATAGTTTCCAAAGCTGGAAGCCTGCACGAGTACAAGCTGCTTGGCTCAGGCACAGCACTTTGGTCAGCTGCTTGGCAGGAGGAGGAACGCGCTGCTTCGGGATGAGCRTCCTGCCTGCCCCAGCTGGCCAGGAGAGCTGGATTCTCCTCCTCACTTGACCTAGAAAGGGGTTGGAGGGCAGCAAGTGTGAAAAGGTGATTGCGGAGAGGGACAATCTTCCCAATTTTGTAATAACATCAAATGGCTTGGAAGGGATCCAACAGATCATCCAGTTCCACCCCCCTGCCATGGGTAGGGACATTTTCTACTAGACCAGGTTGCTCCAAGCCCCATCCAACCTGGCTTGGAACACTTCCAGGGATGGGGCAGCCACAGCTTCTCTGAGCAAGCTGTGCCAGGGCCTCACCACTCTCACAGGGAAGAATTTCTTCCTGATGTCCCATCTAACCCTGATCTCTGGCAGCAGGAAGCCATTCCCCCTTTGAAGCCCTCATGTCTAGGTCTAGGAATAGCTGTTGGAGAGTCTGGAGGTTTGGACCGTATTTCGTAGGCAGGGGACTGGAAGCAAAATGCAAAATGAGACAGGTTGCAAGGAGAAGGAAATAAACAAAAATAAATAAGAAGTAATACATAATAAACAAAAATAAATAAATAACTAAAAAGTGAAAAACGAGAAAAACCAAGCCAAGCSTTGGTGGGAGTGAGAGTTATTTGCCAGGTGTTGCTGCCTGGGTTTAGAGTCACAAACCTGAGCACTGGAGCCACCACGGAGTCCTTACAGAGCTGCAACCCCAGCCTGTGCTGCCAAACAGGGATTTCAGCCAACTTCCCGGTGTTCAGGAGTGGCAGTGCGTCACTCACGTGCCGGGCTGGGCTGGGATCTGGGATGAGGATCCGTCCCAACTGCTGCTCAGGCACGTGGGCACCGGAGCTCCCCGGCGGGCGGCAATCCCGTTTCACGGCAGCTCCAGAGATTAGTTCTCTCTGCCTGAAATGAAAGCAGCATCTTTCAGATGCTTTCAAAAAAAAAAAAAAAAAATTTTTTTTTAACTGAAATATCTATTTTGGGATTAAAATCTTCAGTCTTTCCAGGACAGAGGGGATATTGTGCTGCATCAGGCAGTGGTTGGGAGGGTGAGGTTCCCATCCAACCCATCACAGGCTCTCATCCCCACTTCCTGGAGGCATGGAAGTAATTTGGTACCCCAGCAAGTGTGAACACCCCTGTGGCTACAGTGCCACCGAGCCAGAGGGACAGCACAGGCTGTCCATGCTTCTCTTGGAAAAGGAAGTGGAATAAAGAGCTGAACCCACCCGAACAAAGCGATTAAGGGTTTGGCAGGAGGGCGAGGTGTCCTTTGGCTTGTTAGCACTCCCACCTGGTCTGTCATCACTGGCTCCCCTTCCAACACAAATCCACTTCCCAGGGACACGCYGGCTCCTGCCAGGACAACAGCTCGTGCCTTGGACCTCGCAGCCCTGGCATCCTCTGCCTGCAGACAGGTCTCCTCCTGTTGGCTCCTGATGCGAGGAACCTCTCACCAGAGCATGACAATTTAGTTCATTTTCCATGAATTCTGCCTGGGTGGAAGCGACTTGAGCCTGAAGAGATCTCCTGGATAACAATCYCAAGGGATGAAACACACAACCCCTGGCAGCACAACCTGGAAAAGACTATTTTTCTCTGCTGGAACTCCTTTCAAGCCTAGCTCTCCCACTGCAGGGAACATAAACTAGCTGCAAAGAGACTCCTCCTGCTCTGAGTTGTCATACTCCAAAAAAAAAAAAAAATCGTGGAGCAGATCTTACTCTCAACCAGGAAGACCTGGTCCAGCACCAGTTCCCCAGCTGGGGTAAGTCAGCAGTGTTCAATCAATCTATGAAGCAGTTTAATCCATTTATTGCCTTGTTCAGTGGGAAGACAACCCCTTCCCAGACCTGTGTTTCCTGCACAACCACCATGGGCTGGGCATGGGCAGAAAAGCTTGGAAGAGCATCTTGTTCCACCTCATCCCACAGAGCCTYGATGGCAATCTCRGGACAAACCCCRGCACTGAGGCAAATCCTGCAAACCRTGAGGTGCAACACGACAACACTGAGTTTAGTGTAGAAGGAAAATGGRATCCAGCTTGGCTTTCTCATTTCAAATCCTTGGAGACGGGTTCGAGTCATCCCTCAAGCTGAACACAGGTTATTTTCTTCCTCGTGCCTCAGTTTCCTGCCACAATTATGGGAAGAAATWCTTCCCTRTGAGGSTGGGGAGGCYATGGCACAGGTTGCCCAGAGAAGCTGTGGCTGACACCATCCCTGGAAGTGTTCCTGSTCAGGTTGRACAGGGCTTGGAGCAACCTGGGATAATGGAGGTGGAACAAGAAGAGCTTTAAGGTCCCTTCCAACCCAAACCATTCCAGGATTCCCTATCAACTGGGCTATCCAGATGTGTTGGCTTTGGCCCTCTAGCTCCATCCTTGTCTCCGCCAGGAGCAGCAGTTTGGTGTCACTAAATGGAAGCAGCCCCYGAGCATGCAGTTTATGTATTTCTAGATCATTAAGCCTTCTCCTAGCGACAGTGTTTAAAAGCCACGATGACGTTTCATTCCTTCCCCCCCTCCCCTTCGCTGTTTGGCTCTTGAAAATTAAAAGATAAGCTTTGTAAATCTCACCGAGAAGAGGGAACTGTCACTTCAGCTTTAGAAGAAAAGCCAGCAAAGAAACAAAATTCCTCTTTTGGCAGAGGGAGAAAAAAAAAATCCATTATTAAAGGCTTAGAGACAAAGGCTCTCRACACAATTAAAGGCAAACGTAAGCCTTTGAAAGCAGAGGGCACGACACTGGAATACACACAAGAGGTAGAGATGAAAGCCTCCATTGTGGGGCTGCTGAAAAAGTTAAAAAAAAAAAAAAAGAGTTTCAATGGATGCATTTGCCTAAACCAAACTAGATGAGAAGCTTTCTAGAGAAGGGCTGGAGTCTTCCCATGTGTTTAYACAATGCCAAGAGCCACTGGGCTCAGTCTTAATTAGGATCCTGGGGCATTACTGGAATAACTCRGGGAGTGAGGGTCACAACGTTCATTAATCAGAAAGAAAACAGGGCTCCGATACTTTCTGTGGGAAATTTTCCACCTGGGAAGCCTAATCTTTCTTTCCAGCCTGTTAAGCTGAAGCAGAAAATGTTTTGGTTTGGTTGTCAAGGCATTTGTTTCGCGGGAGAGCTGCCTGGGGACGCGGTGCTGCTCTCCGGGCACGCCGGTGCCTTGCAGCCCAGCRGTGGTGAGAAGATGTGGCCACCTCCAGAAAACACTGAGCTTTCCTGGCTCTTGCAGCCTCTAAACTGAGAACACCAGATCCAAGGAAAACCCATGCCCAAGGTGACAGAAAGTTGTTGAGGTGCTTTGCTCCAGACCCTGCCCCTTGCTCTMGACCCCTCGATGTCCAACCAGCAGCACCATGAGCCAAACACTCACCAYGAGATGCTCCCAATGTCCAAGAGCCCTTGACACCAAGAGAGCACCATTCCATAAAATCATGGGTTTGCCATCCACCCTCTGCTTCCACCACCCAAACCAGGCGTGGCCTGACCCTACATGGCTGCACCGCGCCGGGGAGCTGATGTTTCTGCAGTCCCAAAATCTGACTCTTTCCTGAGAGGCTCAGATGTCTTTAAAGGAGAGCAGCTCCCTTTTTTCTGTGGAGCACGCGTGTCTCTGGAAGGGGATGCTCCAGTGGCTGCTGGATTTTCCCACCTGGTGTGTTAGCACAGGCAGTTTACATTTTTATTGATGCTGGGTTTAATCCAGGGCTCTGCAGGAAGGGCAGGAGTAACTTTATACCCAAACTCAGCACTGTTATTGGGAGGCTGGAGGGGGAGACTGTATGCTGAGGATGGTGCCCTGGGTCACAGGAAGGCCTGTCATTATAGATAGACCTGGATCCTTAATCCTGTTTTAATTCTCTCCACAGATGCTTCTGGGATAGGTGAACCTGTTTTGGGATGACTTGGGGTGAAGGCAAGAGCCATGCCAGGCACACTTAGATCCTGCTCATAGCCACAGGACGGGCTAAATTCACTGTCCTCCACTCTGGAAATAAAAGCAAGGTCCGAGGATGGGTTTAGCTTCTTTTTTTGTGTGTGTGTTTTCCATTGGTTGGTTTTGTCACCAAGGAGACCGAATTCCTACACTAGCTGTTTTAGACATTTCGCCAGAACATAAATCCCGGCTCCTGTGCCAATGGCCATCACAGCACAATTACATAAGGAAAGTGGTGTGTGCTGAGAGAGAGCTGTGCTCACTGTACCTGGGATCTGCCAGCTTGTTATGGCCACCCAAAGGGAAAAGTGACGTTCTCTAGGGTCTGCTCTAAGCCCARATCCCTCCTGGCATCGTGGCTTAGAGTCACGTCGAATCACTTGCCACGTGTCCCTCGTATCCAYGTAGAAAAGCCTGCAGAAAACACAACAGGGCATCAGGGAAAGGAAAATCACTTCTGGTGTGCTCCTGCAACAGCAGCTGAGGCACGAATTCAGAAAATCCCACTGTGACCAGGCCACTTGGGCTCCTGTCCTCAGAGAGCAGCAATGCCTCTCTCTGCACCCTAATCCTGCCTGACTTTTGTCCCTCCCCCCTCTCAAAACCACTCCTAAGTGTGAGATCAGCTTTCAAAGCTCTACACAGCAGCACCATTTGATGGTGTTAATGGGAATTCTGTGCCCGGGACGCCTCTGAGAGCACGCGCTTGCCAAGTTTATCCCGAGTCCCCCAGGACACAGAGCGTCTCATGTTGTTTGCCTGACGCCTGTCACACCGGCCTCCATCTCCATGGCAATCCAGAAAATCAAGCACCTGACTGGGAAACGGGAGGCAGAGCTCCCGCAAGGAGGGCAAGGCGATGTCCGCTGCAGGATGGTGGACCAGGACATCAGAGGGTCGTCGGCCACGGGTCAGAGGTGCCGTCAGGGCTTTTGGAGCTGGGAAATCTCGACACAAGGCAGCCCCACGGCGGGTCACTTACATAAAGGGTTACCTAATGATGTGTCTTCCCAGATCTGYCTCACAGGGAACTGAGAGTCGGCTCTAGTAACACATTGTGGAGGACGTGTCAAGAGGAATTTGTGATCCTGACTGCTGGAGGTTTCAGAGGTGAAGGTGCTGCATCTTTGAACCCCCTCAAACCAGGCTAAAAGAGAAAGCCAGCGAGCCCTTGTGCTGTGCACAATGCATCCCCCCCCATACACTGCTCAGCATCTCTGCATTTGACCTGCTGACCTCTCCAAGCACAGTCCAGATACATCTGGTCTTCAGGGCTGGTTTTTTACATCAGCCCCTATTTTGTCCTTTTCTAGAATCAGCAACAAAATCCTTTCTTGAAGCAACAGCTGGTTTCCATGATCTTATTTTCGAGCCAGCTCCTTAACAGATACTCCCTTCCCCTCCTCCCCCCCCCCATTTTAGCTGTGTTACTGCTCCATCTGGTCCCTCCGTGCTTGGAGGAATGCCAGTACCTCCTAGGAAAAAAGAAAAAAGTCCTCTTCAGTTTGGGATTGTTGGGAAAACGTGAGCAGGCGGTGGCAGAGTCTGTGTCCATTTTCAGTTCCAACTCTGGACCATCCCAGGAGGCTTCCAGCAGCTCTGAGCCTGTTTCTGCCGCCAAGTGAAGGTGATCTCYAGTGCCCCTGGGCATCTCCATGTACCCCTGGAGCCAGGCTGAGGTACAGGGGGCTGGGATCTACAGCAGAGAGAGAAGTTGAATGGGTGACAGTGCATGGAAAACCATTCCACTGGGGTTTTAACCTGTCTGCTGACTTCAGGCATTCCTTTCCTTCTGCTCTTCTCCCCCCAAAATGAAATAGAGCAGCTTCTAAAGGTGCTGGAGAAGGTAGGGGGAAGTCCTGCAAGACTCCTCTGTAATCCAAAGGGTGTTTCTTTTCCTAAATCATGCACTACACGAGCAGAGATCCCCCTCCAGCCCCATTTGGGCATCACTCTGTGCTCCAGGTGGGACAATTTCTCACCTGTTCTGCTTTCCTGCTCCATCCTGTTCCCGAGCCAAGCAGCAGCACTGCTTTTTTTTTTTAGGATTGGTGAGAGGGAATATGCAGTTTGCCATTTCTGGCTAAACCAGACCAGACAAGCATCCTGGAAAACATCAGGAAGCCTGGTCCAGGAGGAAGCAAAGGCTCTGGGGCACTTCACATTGTTGCTGGTGCATGTGAGGAAAAGTTCCTTTGTTTTTAGGACAATAGCTTCCTTGCCTCCAGGGATCCTGGTTCGAGCTCCTTTCCAGCCTGTGTTACAGCTTGGGAATGAAAAACAAAGAAGGAATTGAGGAAAGCAAGTCCAAGCAACCCCAGGAAAGGGTGGGTTTGTGCTCCCCTGAGCACGGGCTTTGTTAGGGCAGCCRGGGAGGTGTGAGATTATGGCAAAGAGGATTTTCCCTATTGGTATCAGCCACCTCTTCCCCTGCCAGGCAGGAAGCCCATGACAGAGACCCCCAGCCCCCTGTAGCCCCACAGTGGTCATGGCTGGGCTTGGTCACAGGCTCCAGGCTAGCGAGACCCACATGGGACAGGGATGCAAAATCTCTAGGGCTCAGGGCCATCCCGGGAAGCTGCCAAAGCCTCAAAAGGAGGGTTAGCCAGCTCAGTTTGCCTCTCAGCCAGCGGGCTGTCCGCATCCAGCTCCTATCCTCGGCTGCCTAATCGGAGGAGACAGCAGAGACACTCAYACTGACAGGCATCCTCCTGGGAGCCCGGCTGTGCCTGCCAGGGAAGTGTCTCCACGGTGGCTGAGCAATTCCAGGCTCTGGGAAGGCAGGTGATGCCCAGGCAGCTGGTTCATGCCATGCCACCTTCCCASGTGAGTGAGTTCCCTGTTTAAATCAGCTCATCCCGGAGAGGTCTCAGGTGTAGAGGGGAGCCCAGGTACTTCCTAGGAGCAGCAGAGCTGGAGAAGGATTGTCCTGTGCTTAGAAACACATCGTGACACAAGTTATGTTTTTCTTTTAAACCTGTATAGAATCCTAGAATTGTTAAGGTTGGAAAAGACCTCCAAGATGGAGTCCAACTGTTCCCCCAGCACTGACAAGGCCACCACTAAACCATGTTGGGCAACAAAACTGAACTTTTTTTCTGAAAAAAAAAAATCYCAATTAATTGAGGTTTTTGGCTCACCATCTGAASCTAGGCTGCAGGGAAGGTTTAAGASCAGGGACACGAGAGAGGGATTTCAGACCTGCAGTGACTCCTGTTACAAGGGGCAGATGAAAGCAAAACTCCCTGGTTAGAAGAATGAAACTCCTGATGYGAGACAACAGTGGAATAATCCATCCCTTTTTGAAGCACCTCTGGAAGCAGCAATGAGGGAGCTTAGACAGCTAGACTATAAATAGCAGGGTGAACCATGACAAAGCGAGATGAATGTTTGTATTTACAAAATCGAGTTGTGTGGTGAGAAGATCCATGGCTCCAGATGCTAAATCCATGCTTCAATCCTGGTGTCCTGCTGAAAGGATCAGAGAGGCTCCTACTCCCTTCCACAAGCCTTGGATCAGGGAATAAGTTAACAGCCCTTTGCACCACTGATAATTCTTTGTGGGGAACCAATGAAAATTAATTAGATGTTAGGAAGCTTTAGTTAAGSTGCCTTTCTCCAAGAGGGAGGAAAAGTTTGGGACTCCCACATCCTCCAGTGCCAGCATCCCATCTTAGCTGAGCTCAAGGCACAAGCCTGGTCAACCACGGCAATCCTGAGTTGGAAGGGACCCACGAGGATCGAGTCCAACCCCTGGCCCTGCACAGACACCCCAACATTCCCACCCTGTGCCTGAGAGCGTCGTCCAAACGCTCCTTGGGCTCTGGCAGCCTTGGGACTGTGACCATTCCCTGGGGAGCCAGAAAAGCAGTCCCAGCTCTTGCCTTCAAGACTTCCAAGCAGCAACCTCAGCCAGGGAAACTCCTGCTGTGCCTTCTGCTGCTCAGCTGTGCGAGGCAGAGCRTTCCTTCCCTTTGAAGCACCTCCGAGCATCCCTTCTGCTCCACACGACACACATGGATGGATTAGCCTGGATGTGTCACACAGCAAGGCAAGAGGCAGACCCCGGCCCGTGGAGCAGGGAAGGAATCCTTCCTTCTCCCTAGGACCTGSCATCTGGATTTCATTGAGCTCGTGGCAGGCCATTCCCAGCAAGGCTGACAAGCAGAGCGMGCTCCGAGCTGATTAACAGCACGCAACCTCGAGGCCTTGAGGGATGGATTCGTGTGGGGGGATTCATGGAGTTCAACCTCATTAAAGGAGGTAACAGCCTGCAAATACCTGGAATATACCTGGAAATACAACATCCACTGCCCCATCACTGTGGCTGACCAGGAAGCTGACCTGAGAGTCTGGAGATAATGAAATGGAGACAACAACAAAATGGAGGCCTGGCCTTGCTGGGGACGCTGCAGCAGCAGCACTCACGGGGCAGAAGGTGACACAAGGGACAAAGCGACCCCACCAAGAAGGGTCAGACCTGCTGTATGATCCCAGAGGAGCTGGGAAGGCTTCAGGAAAGGTTGCTTTTGCCACAAGAGAGCAAAGAGCAGGGCTTTCATCCAGCTCCAGGTCAGACCACAGGCCTGGGGCTCTCCTGGCTTTTCTCCCGGCCTGGTGTCCCTGGAACAGCAGACAGGCACTGCCTGCTCCAGCACGGGCGAGGATTGAGAGATCCCAGCAGCTGCACMGGGCTCCCTCTCCCCGGCAACCAATGCAATTTGCGGTGTGATTCAGCAGGGTATTGATTGAAAACTCTGCAGACAAATGACCTCTCTCTGGGCCACGTTTTTAGTGGAGGGCTTTGGTCTTCCGCATTAATATTTTAATAGATTTACGGTGGAGTCCTGCTTCACCTCAGCAGGGAGAGGGAGGGAGGTGAGGGCAGRGATGGGGAGAAGCAGGAGGGGAAGCACAGGCTGGGAGGTTTGGGTTTTCTGCGAACAGGCTGTGAAATGACAGTTTTCCAATACTAAGGGGTTCCTACTGCTCTTCAATTCACATTAGCACTGCACCAAGAGCAACCCACTCGGCTGGAGTTCTCCAGTCTGCAGCTCAGAGGAGGATGAGGGATCAATCAGAGCATCATTTGGGTTGGAAAAGCCCTCTAAGGTCAAGGTCCAACCATTCCCTCAGTATTGCCAAGCCCACCACTAACCCATATCCACACAACTTTTAAATCCCTCCACGGATGGCACCTCCATCACTGCCCTGGGCAGCCTGTGCCAGGGCTGGACAACATTTTCCATGTGGAAATTTTTCCTAAAATCCAATCTAAACCAAGATGAGCTGGACTGTTTGGGGRCACAGCCACAGCATCCTATGGGTTGGATGAGGAGCAGACCTCACCCCAACGTCCTCTGCTCTTGTTCAGCAGCACAGGAACCCCTGGCAGAGGGGTTTCTCCATGGCTAGAGAGAAAAATTTCCCTTMARAAAAAAAAAAGCATTCCCCATTTTTTCCTGCACAAAGCAAGCAGCACACAAACCAGAAGCCAAGACCTAAGCTGTTCCCAGTCATCCCAGCCTTGGAAGAACCCAGGCTGATTTACCCTGGCTGGGAGCAGGCATCTCCAAACTGGAGATATTTCATCACCACGTGGCTACTGTGACAGCTTGAAATGCAGCCCTGCAGCACAAGGGATCACCTGCATCCCAAATCCCAACATCCCGTCTCATCCTCTACATCAGACGCCAACCACTTTTGGCTCTGAGCTTGGAGAAGGGGAATGGCTGCATTCTGCAAGGAGCAGCCATCAATAGGATAATGTGTGGAAATGGTGTCAGCCCAAACTCCCGGTTCTGCCTATCTCCAGAATCTCCCACAATTTCACAGAATTACTCCTCCAATGAGTCTATTCTCAACATAAAGAGAAAAGTTGGGGATTTCTGCTTTGTTCTTGAGAAGCCTTCATCTGCTCTGCACAGTGGAAGGAATCCCAAGATAACTGCTCTTTTCCCGCAAAATGTGAATCTGCCACCAAATTCAGGTGCAACTGAGACCTTAGGATATAATAAACTAAATTTTTGAACACATGTACCAGCTGCTGCTACATCCCCTGCAGATGTGGCCATCAAGTGAGTGAAGTTTGTTGGAAGAATTAGGCAGGAATTCCACAGCTACAGAGGCTCCAGTCATCTTTAAAAGACGAGCTTATCTTAACCCTTTTCTTACATTGAACTGAAAATGTTTCCTTGCATCCCGGACAAAACTACAGCATCCCACTCTCCTAAACAAACCTCAAAGTTCCTATGAGAGCTTTAATAACAAATAAAAAACCCAAACCACCCCAAAACCCAAAGGAAGAGCCACAAACACCACCTATTGCTCTTTGGAGTGACACACACAGCATTTTCACCCCTTATTCCAGCTTCTCCCATCCCACCAAGTGCAGGTAAAACACACTTCACACACTTATCYTGGATGCAAAACACCAGGAAGGCTGCATTTGCCCGCAGATTTCCAGGAAATGAGTCAATCAGCATAGCAGAAACACCGTATTGAAAAAGGGAATGGGAATTTAAAGGGATTCTTTTCAAGTTAACCAACAGAGCCGGCTGAGATGCAGAAGCCAATGAATTTGCCCTGAGGCTGTAGGGAATGAGTCATTTTCTTTTCTCTCTCAGTATAAATGTCATTCTTTAGTGACTTCACCTTTTTCTCTGCATTGCTGGGAGGTGAAGCRTGGGGCACTGCTCAAAGACAGGTTTTTAATACAGGGAGAGAGTTGCTGGCTGCCCAGCCGGGTGTTTATTACGGGATATTTCTCCTGTGCCTGGGGYTGGGAGCAGAGGGGCATTGAGGAGGGTCTTCTCTCCTGCTTTGGCTGGATCAGCCAAGGACGGGAGGAATGTGGGGGGACCTTTGGAATCCGGTCTGCAGAGCAGATGGCTCCAGCTCTCCACAAAAGTGCTGTCTGTGCCTAAGCACAGCTTAATCCCTGCCCACAGCTTCACGTTTTTCAAAAAATGAATAACAGAAGGACACTTTTTCTACCCAAAGATCTCAAAGGGAGGCTGAACCCTAGCAAATAAATCAGCCAGGAAAGTGAACTGAGCCACAGCAGCAGCACAGGACCAAAGTCAGGAGACCCATGGCACACCCAGGTCCCAGGTCCCACACAACAACCCAGGATCTGACAACCACCAAGATGGTTTCGATCTCTATATGTCCCATTTAGCCCAAGGAGTAACTCAGTAATGTAGGAGGCTCTTTCCAACCACAGGGTTCTTTCCAACCAAACTCAAGGGATTAAGCAGAGCCTGCCTCCAGCAGGGACATGTGGGCCACAGAGATGCTCCAAGGGCTGGAACCCCACTGCTCTGGAGACAGGCTGGGAGAGCTGGGCGTGTGCCTAAAGYRGCTCCAAAAGAGCTGCAGAGGGACTTTGGACAAGGGCCTGCAGTGACAAGAAAAGGGGGAATGGCTTCCCACTGCCAGAGGGCAGGGTTAGATTGGATATTGGGAAGAAATTCTTCCCTGTGAGGGTGGTGAGGCCCTGGCACAGGTTGCCCAGAGAAGCTGTGGCTGCCCCATCCCTGGAAGTGTTCCAAGCCAGGTTGGATGGGGCTTGGAKCAACCTGGAAYAGTGGAAAGTGTCCCTGCCCCTGACAGGGGTTTGGAATAAYTTGGTATTTTGGGTGCCTTCCAACCCAAGTCTCTCGCTTGTGGAAGGAAAGCACAGCACAAGCCAAGGATGGCACCTCTGCTCTGAACCCCAGCGCTGGAGCACAGCTGTGGAGTGGGACAAAAGGTGGAGACCTGAAACTGAACAGGACTCTAGAAAGACAGAGAGAATTGGTCCCTTTTTTAGGGATGCYGTTAAATCAAGCTTCCCACTGGCTCCTGCCCTTCCACCATCCCAAATAATTTGCTAGTGAGGATCAAGCAGCAGGGAAGATGGAGTTGATCAGCCTCCAAGGTAGTTCTGAGGTGTTCACAGAGGTGCAGACCCCAGCTGTGGGTACTTTATAGCATCATTCCTTCCCTCTGTGGCTGAGGGAGATCTTGGCCTGCGCTTTGGCTTCGAGYGAGCTGAGCAACACAAGAAGCTCTGCAAAATATGTGTGTAATCCTGGACAGCTTTTTCCAGCTGACTTTTAATGAGATGTGGTCTCCCACCCTGCCAAGCTCCCCTTTATGATAACTTTGTTCCCTGCTTGACGGGTTGAATCCCCACCAAAACACATCTCAGAAGCTGCAAAGGAAAGGAAAAACACACTTTCCCCTCTGGAGCAGCAGCTCAGCAGAGAGGCAGCTGCACCCTTCGCTGCAGGGACGTGATGGGCACCTAATTGCACACACACACCACTAATTCATCCCTTAATTCATCCCCTAACTTATCCCACATGCTCCTGAGCGCGGAGCTGGCCCAGCCCTGGCTTTGATGTGCCCGCCTGAGGAAGCAGAGCAGATGTGCCCCAGCACCGGGGAGCTGTCAGCTCCACCAGGCCTGCAGGGAGCCAGGGAAGCATTGCTTTTGGCTGAGGATGAAGGCACCTTTCTGCTTTGGACAAGGGCAGCTGGACACAGCTCACGTTCCCTGGAAACCCCCTGGGCCATCAGTGCTCTGTGTACTCAGCGGGGCCTGACCTGCATTTCAGCCACTCACCCTTGTACCRCCTCCTCGGCAGCCAGGGGTTAAAGGTTTGGGGTTCTGGGTCTCCTTACACAGCTGCACTCGCAGATTTCCACTCGGCACACTCGGTCCCTTCCCAGAAGTTGTGTTCACAAACCCATGGCCTGTTCCAGGCTCTGTCTGTGTGTGCRGGGTTGCCTACGGAGAGCGGAACACGGAGCGACAGCCACGGCCCCTCTACACCKGAGCACAGGATCACAGGCTCATCAAATCCTTTGGGATGGAAAAGCTGTCTAAAGTCATCGAGATTTGTAAATACAGGATTGGCAAACAAGGAAAGGATTACAGCTGTAATGGCACAGAAATGCTTTTGGCATAGAATCACAGAGCCACAAACTGGTTTGGGTGGGAAGGGACCTTAAAGCTCATCCTGTTCCACCCCTGCCATGGGCAGGGACACCTTCCACTATCTCAGGTTGCTCCAAGCCCTGTCCAACCTGGCCTTGAACACTTCCAGGGATGGCGCATGACTACTCCTCTCACAYGGGAATACTCTGGGAATAAAGGGCTGGGAGGGAGGAAGGAAAAAGATTCAGAGCTACCCATAAAGATATGGCTTAACTGCAGCTTGGCTTTCTTGGAAGCACAAAACTCACAGCTGTCCTTCACACATAAACATGGTGGACACCTTCAAAAGTATTATTTTTGGCCTGCCTTTTACAAGAGAAGCTTTAGTTACGGCACAAACTTTACAAGAATTTTCAGTGGGGTGGAGAAAGTGCCTTGGTAACCTCCAGGGTAATTACAGTGTTCAGTTTACCCTGAAGCTCCTGAAGGCCCAGGAAATTGCTATGGGCAATAAATAGAAAAGGGTGGTCTGGCAGCCCAGCCTCCAGCACAAAGTCCATAATTTCAAACTGGCAAGGAGATGTTAATCTGTCTTTTTTTTTTAGCACCATTTGAAGTGGTTTTACTTCAAAAGGCCACATCAAACATAGCCCACTCTTTGCTCCAGTACAAGATTTTTTGGGTTGATGTGTCCCTGAGTTGCTGTTCCAGCCCATGAGGATGGTGGCTCACTGGCTGCCTCAAGAAGGAAAAGGAATATCTAAGTCTGAGCTCTCCTCTGACCACCTAAAATTCACACTACTATAATAATTTCATTCCATTCACACTAGCAAAATAATACCATAAAATTCCCACTAACCATACACGTGCAGGAGCATCCATGGACAGGACATGGACACAGGAGCACAGGACAGCTGCCCAGAAAGCCTCACAGCTCCAGGGCCCAGTGACCTGTAGGTTCCCAGATGCTGCTGGACRYGAACCACCTCAATGCAGAGRYGGATCCCRGGGCATCCCTATTTTACAAAGGATRGGAAGAGCCAAGGGGAGTTTCTCAAGCTTTGTCCCACTCATCCAGCCTCCAGCAACACACCCTATCCATGACATGTGACTGGTTCCTCAGGGAGAACTGGGAAGCATCAGAGATTTTCCCAGCCCCAGAACACCCCTCCCCCCCCCCCCCCCCCCCCCCCCATTGTGTCCTTGGGTTCCCAAGCAGGAAGACATGGAAGCTGAGGAGCCTACATGGGGTTTTTCCCAGAACAAGCCTGGATTTCAGGCTGTGTCCCCAAGACACACAAACCTGCAGCAGGTCGGAAAGCCCAGGCAGCCCTTCCAGCTTCCAGTCAATACCTTCAGGATGGAAATGCCTCTTCTGCTTTCATCGAGCAGGAACCACATGTCTCCTCTTCACATGGCAGCTCCCTCATGCCGATGGGAAAGGCCTGGGACAACAGACTTGGAGCTGGGAAGGATTACCCATCCATGCATCCRAAGGAAGCAGAGCAGCTCCAAGCAGGCTGCGTTGCATGGCACAGGAGAAATAAAAGGGATTAATGAAGGCATTGGCAGCACAAAGACAGCGCTGAGGGATGCCAAGCCAAAACACAGGATCACAGGAGTTTAACTTTCCTTCTAAAGCATCCCTCACCTCTCAGCAGGGTGCTTTGCCACCGTTTAGTTTCTGCTGCTTGAAGACATGCTGGCCACGCAGACTGGTCATGCCTCCAGCCACAAAGTGCTTCACCTGCAGAACCTTTTCYGACCTCACTTGCCCAGTCCTGATCCCACTGAAGCCTGCAGACATCTTCCTCTCTTTCCCTTAGATCAGGCTGACAACCCTCTCCTTACTTTACTCAGAGTACCTTCCCCCTCTACTCTGTTCCTGACTTTCCCCCTCTCTATTGACCCAATTCCAGCATCCCTCATTCATGCCAGAGCTCACAGATATGGGATGTAACAGTGAAGCAGCACTTCATGGCTCAATACTTGATGGAAAAGTTTGAGTGATCTGCTGTAACATCAGATCATCTACATTTCATCTTGCYTGAGAAATTTACCCCAGTAAAACACCAAGTAGTAAATTCCCTAATCCTACTGAAGCACCCGTAAGAGATCAAAATCCACAAGAAAAAGCCTAAAACATGCTCTGGACCAGGCTRGTTTCAGGTGTTTGAAAGTCCTGGTCCTGTGTCTGGGGACATGGTTTAATGCTGGGCTTGGCAGTGCTGGGTCAATGATTGGACTCGATGATCTTAGAGGGCTTTTCCATCCTTAATGGTCCTGTGATTCTACATTAAATCCTCCCCAAAGGCAGCCCCCACTGTGACTCTGCCTGGCTTTAAAAATCAGCTCAGCTGAATTGATTTTTAGCCGGACAAAAAGCCTCACAAAAGTAAACACGACTTGTAGTGAAAAATATGACCCTGTTACTCATCATCTGAGGATTTTGCTGTCTCAGAGCACCTCAAAAGCCACAAAACACCCAATTCCATGCAGGCTTTCCTCCAATTTCCTACAAACGCTGATGCTTGGGTAGGAGCTGGCTTACCAGGGTCACTCTTAATAAGAACAGGCTTGATTAGACCATGCACCACTCCAGTGAGGACAATCAGGCCTTATCATTAAACTCCAACCGCATCACAGAGCAAAACCCCTGTCGGGGGAAGCTCCGTCTCATTAGCGAGAGCCGCATTTACGCCCAGCAGTGCCACTGCTGCGAGCATTTAAAGGCTTGTGAGCACTGCTGGGAATGTTTCCCGTCCCCTCAGCCGACTCCCCGGACCTGCAGGAGGGCAGGCCTCCTCGGGAGCCGAGCTGGCGAGATGCTCCGTGGCGCGTTCAGCRTTTAACAGCCTCTGTTTATTTATTGCCCTTCAACGCAGCGCRGGAGGGACGACCTGGCCCCTTTGCTCTTATTGTGCTCGCTCTTCCCTCGTCTCCCCGACTGCAGCGTGGGCAAAAAAAAGTGCCTTTGTGGAAATTAAGACACAAGGCACAAACAGAAAGGCCTTTTTGTCTGAAGCTGCTGGAGCAGAAAGGCGGTGAGGTGCCCCCGGTGCTTCTCGCTGGGCACTGGAGCAGGAGCAGCAGAGGGCCTGGCTGCTGGTGGAAGGAAGAGGGATTTGTGCTTGGCCAAGGGATACCCAGCCTGGTTTAGTGCCACAAGGATGAACACTTGGCAGTGAGGGAGGAGATGCTGTAGAGGTATCCCAGCGTTCTCCCACTGGAGCAGGGCGCTCTGGATTTGGGTCCAGCAGCCCCACAGCCGGTACAGAGTGATATGGGGTGGATCTTGAAGGCATGCAGAGAGTAACAAAGGGACCCTTCACAGCACCTGGGTGARGAGCTGAGGACCTGTACCAGAGACCAGCCCTCTGCTTGTTGCCAGCAGAAATCAACTGAACAGATGTTCAATTAAGAAGTGCACTTCTTTCTCTGCCTCCAAATGCTGTATTTTACAGAGTGCTGCTCAACAGGTGAAGTGTTTTGTGATAAAACAGAGAAAAACCCATGCAAGAAGGTGCACCGCTCACTAGAATTGTACTAAATGGACTCTTCAAGCTGCACTCATGCACAGAAAGTAAACCAGGGCTGGGGTTGGCCGGGGCAGCCCAAAATGTTGGCAGGAGCTGCAGCCCTGTCGCTTCCTTGGCCAAAGAGGTGGCAGTGAGRGATGGATGCTGTGCCCAGCTCTCCCGTCCACCAGCAGGGTCAGGAATTGCACACACAGGTGTTCACTCCTTCCTGCCAGATTTCCATATCAGCTCCACCACCTGCATTCATCCACCTGGACATACTGCCTTGTCTTTCAACCGCACAGGTTGCCCAGARAAGCTGTGGCTGCCCCACCCCTGGAAGTGTCCAATGTCAGGTTGGATKGGGCTTGGAGCAACCTGGTCTAGTGGAAGGTGTCCCTGCCTGTGGCAGGGGGTGGAATGAGATGGACCTTAAGAACCATTCCAACCCMAAATATTCTAGGATTCCATTCTCTGAGACCCGCAGACACGCAAAAATTCAGTTAAACTGATGGTGCTCCTTCTGCTGATGGGGCCACRTCAGTTTATGGGCAAATTGTCATCAGTGCGCTTTGTGCTGAAATATGATCCAATCCCCGAGGGAAAAAACTGATCTGCAGAATTACAGGGAAGCGACACTGGCCCATGGCCGATGGCAAAGGGAACACAGAGCCAGTGTCACTCAGTCCTGCAATAATCACAGCACAGCCACCACGCTGGCATGGAATCCTCATACACAAAAGGCAACTCCTTCATGCCAATTAAATTCAGGATTAGATTCYCCCCTCCCCTCTATTTTTCCTCTCYCCAAAAATCTCTTGAGGCTTCAAAGGCACCTTTTGCATCACACCAGAATGTTTTCTCATTACAGGGACATTATCAAACAAGTGCTACTTAATTCCACCCTTCGGCCCATAAGCAGTGACCCAGATTCCTGATCTCCATTAGGAGAAGTTGGCCCACGGGAATTGCAGGCTGGATAACCAGACAGGGAGACTGCCAAAACAAGGGCATGGCRCAGGGAGAGGCACAATGAGCCAAAGGAGTGCAGGAGTTTGGCCTTCACAGCRATCACAGCCAGGTCAGGTGCACAGAGATAGGCTCATTCCCTATGCTCCAAGCCCAAGGAAGGGATATCCCACCCTCACAGGCTGCTGCAAGCTCTGACCTAGTTTGAGGGCTGTAGTAAAACTATAGTGACCAGCAGAATATTCAAAATCAGCCAGGAATGGCATCAATTGACCCTGGCTGACCAAGCCCTCTCAGTCTTGTTTCCAGACTGCCAGGCTCAACAGGGGAAGGTGGAACGTGAAATAAAACATGGAGAAGTTACAAAGAAACCCCGGAGACGAGMCACCAGAGCAGCCACTGCCTCAGCACACAGGCTGGAGGCATCACAACAGTGCTCACCCTGACTCTAACAGATCATRGCAGCCCAGGCGGGCCAAATACAGTTGGATTTGGCAGCTCAGCTGGACCCAGGACATAAAGAAACCCAATCCTGAGCATCCATGGAGGATGAGAGCTCGGCCCTGAAGCAAAGTAGGTGTGCAAAGCTTGGGGCGAGGACAGGCAAGGCACATCAAAGCTTTAAACAGCTTTTTTGTTATAGTTTTTGAGCTTTTTTTATAAACCCCGTCGGCTGCTTAATGCCTCAATATCCCTTCTGAGGCATGGGCAAGGAAAYCCACCTCTCCAGAGCCAGAAGGTACAATCCTCTCCAACCCACGGCCTTGTCACTCCTCACACTCGCACACACAATCAGGGGCAAAAAAAAATCCTGATCCTTTTTAAGGTCAGGGCAAAATTTAGGGTGGGAAGCTGGAACATGATGGAAAACAGAGAGGCAGCTCTCCACTCGGCATCAGCAGCTCCACTTGGATGTATCCAGGTGCRTTTCTACCCACAAGCCTTGGAGCCCTGCTTCAAGGAGAGCTTCCAGCATACCGCAGCCACTTCCAATCCCCACGAGGGCACAAATGCCAGTTTCTGACACCTYGTAGCTAATTTTACAGGAAATGTTGATTTCCCCTGTGGAAGAGGCTACACAGGATGAGCACTTGTAGGACKGGTCCCTTCACAACTACCTAAGCCCAAGAGTATTCCATCTGCTTCCCTAATGCCTTGTCTACAGCAATGTTTCCTTTGAAGACTGCTCGCTGAAAGAAGGGAATTGCTTTAGAGCAGCCAGAATTATTCATCTCGAATGCTCAAGTGCATAAACACCCTTTAAAATTCAGGAAATAAACCCTCACCCTACCCRTGGCTGGCTAGCAGAACGCACACGGCAGCGGGCGATCATCTCGAGTGCTGCAGTCCCTGGGGATCTAAAACATGGATGTATGGAAATCTGCCGTCCCRGGGGAGCAAAGAGCTGCTTCTGGGGGAGGAACAGCCTGGCTCTGGAGGACCTGGCTGTGGATCCATGCCTTKGTTGATGCACCCCACTGCTTGGAGCAGCAATAAAATAGGGCAATTCCCAGTGGTCTAAGAGAAGTTTCTAGAGGAAACCATAAAAATTCCAGCATGGTTTGGGTTGGAAGGGACCTTAAAGACCATCTAGTTCCAACCCCCTGCCATGGGCAGGGACACCTTCCACTTTGACCAGGTAGCTCCAAGCCCCATCCAATCTGGCCTTGAATATTTCCARGSATGGGGCAGCCACAACTTTTCTGGGAAACCTGTGCCTCACCATGCCTGCCAGAAMCAGAACCAGCCATGCCAGATCCATACCAGGATTTGTCCTTCCAGTTTSTCTGATAAGTGTCCTAGGACATCTGAATTCTCCTCAGCATCYGATTTACCACGTTCTCAATGGTTGTGCTAAATCATTAATAGAGGTTAGTGCTGAACTCATCCCGGGAAGGCTGAGCTGAGTCAGTGTTGTTCTCCCACTCCAGTTTATCCTTGCAAATCAGCTCGAAATGAATGGCTCCCTTATTCCGCACCCAAAAATAAAACACATGTCAAGGCTCATTCCGGGAGTTTGGCGAGCAGGTGCTGATTTGTGGAGTTGAGTACATTCAAATTATTCTGATGCRTTCAGCCCTTTGCAGGCAAAACACTCCACAAGAACCAAAGCTTTCCAAGAAAGAGGGGAGACTTCACACTGGGAATTAACTCCRGCCTCTGGAATTCGCCTAGTGAGTCATGCAGCTCCCTCCTGTCCCACTGGTGTCCASGAAAGAATGATTCCCTCTTCAAGGGGCTCTCCAGAGGGTTTGGCATTACCCACTCACACTTCATGGGTGATGCCAACCTTTAAGTGGCCCAAATAGGGTCTTGTTGCCATTGCTCCTTGATCAGCACAGGGCAACCCACCAGCAGATCCCACTCCTTCAGTGTCTGTCACGAGAATTGAGGGGGGGAAAAAAGTCTTAATAGTCCCCAGAAGAAAATCCAGAAGGATATCTGCTGTGAAATCATTCCCTGAGAGATGATGTTATGGAATAAGTGATCATACGCCAGAATTACTGCATGGAAATCATCGATTACAGAAACTCCCTGACCTTCTCAAGCAGAGAATTACACYAGAGCTACTCCAGAGACTCCTGGCTGAAGGAAAGCTCTGCTGCTTTCATGGTTGCTTCACTTCTCCATTACAAGTTTGGGGTGACTATGAGAGCAGAAGTCAGAAGATCTGACTTCCAAACACTTGTAAGAGCAGGAGAGAGGTTGCTGATAAGCAAACAATCCTGCAGACTGCATTTGGCTTGCAGTCTGACTCATACTTCTGTAAGCACAGCTTATTTTTCACTCCTCTAAAAAAAAAAAAAAAAACCAAACAAAACAAAACCCAAACAAGCAAGCTCCAAGGGATTTTTCCACCGGGCAAGGGGTCTTGGGACACAGAAGGAGTTGCCAGGACCATGCTGGTGGCTCTGTGGGAGACTCCTGCACCTGGAAGGATGCACGGAGAACCATCCCCCAAAGAGATGGAGCTCAGCTCCAGCCCCATCCTTATGCTCCAGGCAAACAGGCACTGCTGGAGGGACAGGGCAAGGGCTTTTCCTGCTTTTCCACATCCCAGTTAGTGCATGTTCAGCACCATCTGCTGGCATTCTCTCCAGGAGCCAGCTCCTCACAGACTGGGCAGCTGTCACCCCGGGTCRGGGAACTGGGCTGGGGACAACACACCGTGAGACACCATGAGCCCTGGTGTAGCAYAGTGTGAGCACAGCCCCAGGATTTCCCAGGAAAAAGCCTGTTCCAAAGCAGCTGATCTGCTTTCCAGCAGTTGAGGGTCACCTGCTGTGGATCCATGTCCAGCTGTCCAGCCAGGTCTTTGCAGAAGCCCTTGGTCTGGGACATCTTGGTCAGCCCATCATTAAYTGGAAAGAGGAAAAGTAGCAAGATACAATTTGCTGCCTTGGAAGGCATGAGTCTGATCCCTCCAGAGAGTCCCAGAATGGTTTGAGTGGSAAGGAACCTTAAAGGTCATMTCACTCCACCCCCTGCCATGGGCARGGACACCTTCCACTAMTCCAGGTTGCWCCAAGCCCCAACCTGGCCTTGGATACTTCCAGGGATGGGACATCCACCACATCTCTAGTAGCTACAGGATGGTTTCAGGAGCAAAGGATATCCCTATGATTGAAAAAAAATCCCTGTGCTCAGCCAGAAGCAGCCTGAGAGTGGAGTGGAATTATCATTGATCCGCTGTTCTGCAGAGAGGGAGTTAAACCTCAGCCTGGCACTKCCCTCTTACAGCCAAAGCTGCTTTCCACCCAAAATAACTGCATTTATATTTGTATTTTCTTTGAGAGTGACACTCAGAGTTAAGCACACAGCACAGATAAAGAGCCCTCTGCACCATCACAGAAGGGGCTCTGAACCAGACAGAAATCCTGGGATATCCACTCTCTGCAATTCACCAAAGCAGCCTGGGAGAACACCAAAGACAAGCATATTCCCTTTGGGAACAACTGTTTCAGGGACAAAACACCTTTGAAATGTTACACTGAAAGGAAGAGGAGGAGAGAGGGCAGACGTGCTGCCTCTCCTGGTTATCCTGAATATTTTAATTGTGATCCTACAGAGATAATTCAGAACTCCTAATTAGGATATTACAGGACTGCAGCTTGCACAAGGCCAGGTTTTTAGTGACTTTTTGGATGGGACTGGTTGATTGGTGCCCTTCATCGGGGTCTTTTCCCATATCCAGCCTCTTCCTTTTACATACCCATCCAAGGTTTTTGTTGGAAGAGAAGAGACTCACAGCCTGCAAGATTCCCTCCATGAATATGGTTTTGGAACAAGCCAAGTACCACTGGCTGTCCRCTGATGACCTTTTAGGTCCCTCCTAAACCAAGATATTCTATATGATAAGAAGACAGACAAATGTGCTATCATGAGGTCTTGGGAAGAACAACAAATCCCAGAYCTTGTGTTTTTTCCTATTATTCTAATTCCACAGGCATTTACTATGCTATCCATGGCCAACATGGTTTTGTATTCCAGTTCTTGTCAACCCTTGTTAGTGACTCGAGGCAAAGCCACATGTGAATGSATGTAAACTGAAATTCACTGCTCTCCCTGGCAATGATTTCCATGAGATACCTCTAAACTTCCATGAAAATGATAAATGAGCTTAMAATTGCAGCCACTCAAATGGAAAAATCCTGCTGAAGGCCTAGTACATATAACAGAAATAAAGACAGCAGAGCAGAAAAACCTGCAAAAGGGAGCTCTGCAAACATTAAAACCTCTCTAGAAACAAAAATAAAATAAATATCGTGATGCAAATGGTTACGCCACTCAAACCTGAGCCACATTCACTGGGTGCTTGTCCTCCTGCTGAGCCAAAGCCACGTGGGAGAATCATATCCAGCTGTCAGTGGGACAAAGCTGGGAAGAGCCCCCAGGAGAAGAGCTCCCTGATTAAACAGCGGCCCTGAGCAAACAGCCCCGATCTCGCCTGCTCAGCGATACATCTTGTTCTCCAAATGGGAAGAGGACAGGAGAGAAAACATTGCTTCCAGCTCGTTATTTCCAGGCTGTTTCAGCTGTCAAAACACTGCACAAGATCCCTGCAACCTGGGAAAAGGGCCGGAGAGTTCAGATCCAAGGGCCGGGTTCCGTAACCATGCGGAGCTGGAGCCCAAGATATTGGGATACCTCATCTCCTGTGCCTCYATAGTTAAGCAGGGAAGTACTTTCCTACTTCCACTGAAGTTCTGGAAATGTTTCTTCAGTTGGATGCTTGCTTTGCTGCCCCTGAGGTCACTGCTCCAACATCTCTCCAGGTCTCAGCAGAAACAACTCTCAACAAGGAGGAAAAAAAACAAGATAAAAAGACACAAAAAGATGCTTCAGCCACACAGGACTTTCTATAAATCCTCCAAGCTATTTTTAGTCTCTGCTTTATGGTGAGAACACAACCTCCACTTTCATTGCCCTGTGTGCTCCACCTCCTCTGGGAACAGACCTGCAACAGGGCAAGGTAAGGGCACGTAAAAGTTCTGTGAGTAGAGAGCTAAAAATGAAATTTGGGCTCTGATGGATGGGTTTTCACGGCTGCTTACAGCTCCACGGGGATGGGGTGTTTCTGACCTCCTATCTGCATGGACTTGTGGAAAAAGTGGAGTCAGTAGGAAGTCAGGGAAGGATTTATCCAAGCATGGCTAAGACAAGCAGCACATTCACAGTGAGTTTGTTTATGCAGACTCTTTTAGCTATGAAATGTTCTGGACTGGTTTTCGGGAGTCAGGATAGACACAGGATGAGACCCACAGCCTACTCAGTCCGGCAGGCACTCTGTGGGAATTCTTGGGGGTGTCCTGTGCAGGGCCAAGGTCCTTTCCAACACAAGATATTCCACGTGGTGCTGTTCCTGAAGCATCTCCATCCTCCCCTGCAGCTGAACACCAAGGTGGGCATGAACAAGGTGATATCCAAGAGCTCCCTRGCTCGAAGGCAGATGCTCTTCCCATCTCCCAGCACTCCTGGAACGCATGTGGARCCCCACGTGGCCTGCTCTGCTTCTCCCACACTGCCTGGAGAATGGCACATCCTCCGGGATCRATGCTGAGCACGTCTCTTCCCGAAGCTGCAGATGTGAATCATCTCTGTTACCACGGTCTGAGGGAAGTAAATGTGCCCATCTGGAATTTATGTCCCCAGATCCCTGCGCCAGAAAGGCTCCGACTGCCGGAGCACAAGCTGGGGAAAAAACAAACTTTAAAGAGACAGAAGGGGTTGTGTTGGACCCACCAGTTCTGCTCCAAATCCATCCTTTTCAGGGTGTGGCAGCAACWTTGGAAGAGGATCAGGGATATCTGCAGGGAAGCTGCAATGCAGCAGGATAGTGACTCCAGCCACGTGACGAACACAAGGCCATAAAAGAAGGAATTGCAGACACCGACTCTTTCCCACTGGTGAGAAGGGCAAGAAAAGGTGGAATATCTGAGGAGGGATGCCTTGAAATTTGAAGAAACCAGTTCAGGAGGTGTCTAGACTTAGTCACTGGATGTATGTGCCTGACATTTCCACCCAGATGCTGAGATCCCAGGGCAGCYGACAAGCCTTCTATTAATTTAGGACTAATCTGCACCATCTGTCAAAGTCTGAGGGGAAAAGAGCAACTTTTCCACTTCTGGATTGGTTTGCAGAAGAGAAAATCATGCTCTTTATCAAGTCTTCCGTCAAAAACTGTTCCTTTTTCAGTGAAAAGCCACTCCATGCTTTGAGAGGCCTTCAAAGGCTCCATCCCTTACACATGGCCACTTTAAAAGGAACAAACAGAGCAGAGGTCCCCTTGGGCAGACACCTGGACACAGCAGAATTTACAGATTCCCAATCCCAAGTTCTTTGGAGGGACAGAAGCAGCTGTACCAGGTTTTTCTATGGCACAGAACAGCAGCTCTCCCAGCTGAGGTGGAGGACCAGAATTCAAAACTCAAGGATGCAAAGTCGTCACCTGCATCTGAAGGATGSCCAGAAGTGTTTGGGGTTTTTTATAGGGCTGGTTGGAAGTTTTTCACCCACAGGACCTATATAACCACCCCAGGCCCACCTCAGCTGGTTTTCTGCCAAAGACACAGAATCCTAGAAATCTTCYAACTCCAGGTGATGTGGGCCCAGAGAGAAAACCAAGCAGAAGAAAAGGTCAGGCTGCAGCAAAAAATGGTCCTTCTCTCCTGACAAGCATTCCTGGCACAGGAAAACAGCAAAACCAAGCTGTCCCATATGGATCCTGAGGGCTCTGGACCCTGGATCTCTATCYGTCAGTATTTTCCCTCTCCTCCAGGCAGTACCCAGACAAATCCATGCATTAAAAGGAGCTATTTTGGGCTCTTTCACCTCTTTCACCTTGGATTCACAAATGCTCCCACCTCCTTCTCTCACAAATCTGTCCTTCCCTGTTCATCCTGAACTGGAACCCACCAGACCAAGKTATCTGCATTCCCCTGCCCATCACTGATCCGTGGTCACAGTGGGGGACCAAAAACATCCTTCAGGCATCACTCAGCAGGTTTCTCATCTCTGCACTCAGACCTGCCCAGCATTCAAAGCAAGGCAGCCTCCAACTGGGCTCTGCATTCCCTGGCTGAAGCCAGAGCTCCCATTTCCATGCTTGCCCTAGTTTCTGGTCATAAATCAGTGGTGCATTAAGGTCGAGGCTGCTCTGGCTACCTGGATGCATTTAGAAAGAGGATTTCTCCAGGGGGAGCTYTTAAAAGCAGCAGTTCACCTGGGTCAGAAGCCAGTTCAGGTGTTAAAAAAAGAATAAAAATCTCCACCATTAAGTTACAAAGAGCAAAATAAAAAAAAAAAAAATCAGAGGAAGTTGTAAAGAGCAACAGAAAGTTCTAATATTGGTGTGGTGGAGGATGTGCCTGGATCTGAGCGTCCTGCTCATGGCAGGGAATTGGACTAGACAATCCTTAAATGTCCCTTGCATCCCAAACCATTCCCTGGTTCTATGATGATCACACCATGGGGTACCACATCCCAYGTGGAGCACCCTGGAAAGCGACGTGGACAGGAGAAAACATCAGGAAAGTTCAGGCAACCTTCACCAAGGGCTTCTAGGTTTGTGGGCTCCTCTGGGAGTCTGTGAGAGGGAAAAGGGAAGATTTTAAACAGTGAGAAGCAACAATGAAAGGAGGAAGAGGGGAGGGGAAAGGAGGAGGAAGGGAAGAGACAACAAATGACTATTCATTTAGCACAGAGAAACCAAGATGTCAAGAGCAACATTAATCAAGTCACCGAGGGATGAGACAAAATTCTGTAATTGCCTCTGCCCTGATGTGAGAAACCTGGGTAATAAACAAGAGAAATGGGAATTGCTCATTTACAGAGCATAAATTTGACCTAGTTGGTATCACTGAAACCTTCTGGGAGGCATTTGCATGATTGGAATACATAAGGAAGAGTCAGTGCTCATAACCTGTGTGGGAAGGGGAGGGGTGCCCTGCCATGGCTTTATCCCACAGCCGTGGGTGGCTGGAAGGGGAATATCTCCAGCGAGTTCTGCTCCTGAGCTTTGGGAGGGCCATTAAGCTCCTTCCCCACTAAACCCTCACCGGGGGAGCAGCCTCAGACATCCACCCTGACATTCCCAAAGCTTCCCTACAGGAGTGGAAGTCTTATCTAAATTYTTTTTGGGTCAGAATTGACCAAAAACGGCTCTAAAGCTGCTCCCCTCCTCCCCGTGCCGACAGGGACCTTTGTCTGGGCAGAGAAATCGGGAATGCCAGCTGAACTGGAAGGCAGCCTTTGCTTCGGAGCAGGCAATCACACTAATCTTTTAATGCACAGACAAAGCAAATGCCAAACTAATGAAATACCGGCTTAGGCCTTCAAAGGGGAAAATTTCAGCCCAAGCATAGCCAAGGGAACAAAGTTATGAGAAGTTAACAAAAGTCAAAGCGAGGATATTTTTTCCTCAAGAAAAAAAAAATAATAAGCGCTAGACAACCACAAATACCATGATTCAAGGAAGGCTCTTTTGAAAGGCCTGGGGATGAAAGGCCAGAGTAAGCGATGCGAGGCGTGTAATCTTCATGAGGGGGAGAAGGAAAAGTAAGGAGGGATTTGATGCAAATCACTTATATCATTCCTGGTTTATATTCGTTGGGAAGGGAGGGGGGGGACTCRAATAATTCGACATCCAGACAACTTCACAAGAGCTTAAGGAATCTTTGCAATAGCGATGCTATTTCTGGAATGCCAAGAATAATCCAGAGATTAATTATTTCTCCTGAGTTTAGGCAGGCACAGGCACTGCCTTCTACCTTGCCTCCTTGGGGCTGACATCCCTGGGAATAGCCTTTGTGCTCTTTTGTACCCTCCGAAGAACAATCATGGATTTTCTACTTATTTTGGGGCCACTCATTTCAAATAACATGCAGGATCTTCTTGGGAATCAAACTCTATTTCAGCACCAGGTATATCACAAAAACCCTCCCAGTTCTTGCACTCCCAGCAGCCATTTCAATGAATTCCACAGGGAAATCCCTCCAGCACTGACAGGGCTGTGTCTCAAGCCCCTATCAAAATCCTATTTCCCAACATTTCATTGCTACCTCCATCAGAAACCCCCAAAGGTCTCCACCACAAATGAGTCTTTTCYGGCCACAGCAGATCCAATTTATTTGGATTTATTTCCCCCCCATCTATTTCAAGAAGAAAAAAAAAATGCTGGAAGTTTCTCCCAACAATATCCTATCTCAGTCTTCACTGTGGCTTAGAAATCAATCAGTCTCTTCTCAGAAGTACAGAATCATTTAGGCTGGAGAAGCCCTCGAAGATCAGAAGCCAACCATTCCTCCAGCACTTCCAAGGCCACCCCTTAACCGTATCCCCAAGTGTCACATCAGCTTTTAAATACATTCTTGTCCTCCACTGCAATAGAGCCAGGTATCATCATTGCAGGTACTACTATAACATTAACATAAGCCACAGAAAAAACTTAAATTGGTTAATTRGCAAGTCTTAAAGTTTAATTATCAACAGGGAATCAGCATCTGGAGGGGAAATGTCCAGGGAATCACAGAATGGTTTGGGTTGGAAGGCACCTTAAAGCTCATTTCATTTCACACCACCTTCCACTACTCCAGGTTTCTCCAAGCCCCATCCAACCTGGCCTTGAACACTTGCAGGGATGGGGCAACCTGAGGGTTATATATCCCAATCTTGTACCCCAATATTGTGGGATTAATCTGTTTTATCATAACTGAAACCAAGCTACGGTTAAGTTTGCAGATAATGGAAATCGTTGGAAAAGGCTAAATGGAGAAAATTCTAAGGAGATCAGGCTGCTAGACACAGGCATATCCAATAGAGCCAAATAATGTCATATCTAGGAATTAGGAAAGAGGGTTATTCCCACAAAATGAGACTGTCCCAGCCACCCTAAAAAAGCAACAAGCAAGATATAAATTCTCAGCTAAAACCAAGTTCTAGCTAAAAAAGTTCTCAGTCATTTCATGCATAACCTCAGGACAACGAGGGGACACTCCTCTTTCTTTAATCCTGACTCGTAACTGTCCCAAGGSTGGGGGCAAATCCACCCAAAAACCCAACTCACTGAGGGAAGGACTTGTGCATTCAGCACATGAATGTGAAGCTTCCCAGCCTTTCCCTAAATCCAGGATGACAGATCAGGGAAACCCATCACGGTCACAGGGGTTCAGCCTTTGAGCTTGTCACGTGCAACGTCAACTTTTCAACTGCAAACTCCACCGTGAAGCTTCCTCTGAAGTTTAAGACCAATCCCAGCGAGATAACACCGTGCCATGCTTAAATAATCCCAGGGATCAGAAATCCTTTGATGCTTAAMGCTCAAGCAGGAATATTTTTAGAAAAACGCTGGCTTTAGCTAAAAAAAAGCCCACTCCACATCCTATCAGTCCACTGATCAGCAGATAGGATCTAATCTCCAAATAATGCTGATCTGGAGAGGGGCTCCAGCTTTATGAAAAGGCACTTGCTGGCTGATTTAAAGATGCAAAAGTGAACACAAGCAGCAGGAGCGTAAAGAAAGAGGACTACAGCAGCTCAAAGAATCAACATTTCAAAAAGAAGGCAGAAGGCCTGGATGTCAGAGAATAAAAAGCTTAAAAAAGAAATATTAAGCCTAATAAATGCACTAAGCTTGTAGAGTGGAGTAGAGAAGGTGAAGATTTTAGAGTGGTGTCTGAGTCTGGATTTACGTTGTCCACTCATCYTGGAATAGGCTTTATCACAAGCAGAGGAAAACTTATTTGCCCTCCAAGAACAGCAGATTTTGGAACCTACTTGAAGCCTCTCACAGMCTGAACATTCCCAAGCATCCCTCACTGCAGACTTGGCTTGATGACAGGAGCTCTGCTCCTCCTGTTGTCCAGGGGATCACACCAGGGAACTTCCCCCCTTCAGAACTGTGACCTGAACACCCTCCTGACCTGAAAATAACTTTAGAGTAAAGAAAAAGTGGGAGGAGAAGACAGGAAAGTCTCTTTTTTTAAATCCATTTGTCCCTCGTGATCCTGTTCATGCAGCTTCACTGCTCAGAGCTGCATTGCTCACCTCCAGAAAGACAACCTGCTGTCTCTTCACATAAAGAGCTCATGACAGGAGGAGGTTTAGCACTCTAATCACTTGCAGAAAAAAGTTCCTGCACATGCACTTGACTACTCAATTTTCTTTATGCAAGTTGCCCATGAATGTGGTCATTTCTTCTATAGGATTGTTTAAAGTGCTCTTATCTCTTCCACTCCAATTTTTTTAAAAATTCTATTTCAGTAACCTTGAGAAGGTGYGGCTGCCCCATCCCTGGAAGTGTTCAAGGCCAGGTAGGACAGGGCTTGGAGTACCCTGGTCTAGTGGAAAGTGTCCCTGTCCATGGCAGGGGGTGGAAATTGGATGATCTTAAAATCCCTTCCCACCCAAACCATCCTGGGATTCTGTGATCAGCCTTGGGCAGAAGGCTGATRCTGACACGGGATTTCAAGTGGAAACACCACAGTCACTGGGAGCTGACTTGTGGCCCAGAAACCCCAAAGCCTGAGGCAGCTGATTCAGTGCCCTGAGCTTTGCAAAGCTCTGATGAAAGATGTCAGCAATGCCACATCATGACCAAGGGCATCACGAACACAAGCAACGGGGCAGCCAGGAGACAACAATAAATATGGGCTGGCCATGATCTGCAATTAAGGCTAACAAAATGTGCAAWAAATCCCAAAAAAACCAACCAACAAAAAAAAAAAAAAAGAGCAGACCACAGCAGGGAGAAGGTGAGAGGCAACAGCAAAGTAAAAAATACTCAAGATAGAGGGTGGCTTTAGATGGGAGGCAGAGAGAACCATATCTGGGTGCTGCTCTGCCACACTGGCTGTTTTTAGAGTATTTCCTCATGCCAATCTACCAGCCAMAAAATGATGACCATGGAGTTCTACAGCTGGATCCACTTGCAATCTTCCCAGGGAAAGGCCTGTTCCATTCACAATGGCTTTAAGCTGAGGAATAGATTGCATATTAGAAAGACATTCTTGGCTGTGAGGCTGGTGAGGCCCTGGCACAGACTGCCCAGAGAAGCTGTGGCTGCCCCATCCCTGCAAGTGTCCAAGGCCAGGTTGGAYGGAGCTTGGAGCAACCTGGTCTAGTGGAAGGGGGTGGAACAGCATGAGCTTTRATGTCCCTTCCAACCCAGATCATTTTAGGATTCTGTGATTCCCTAAAAAATTATTTTCAACAGTGCTTTGCAAAGAGAAAGATCAAGGAAGGAGCAAGCACCTGTAGCAGGAGGAACACAAACCTGCTCACCCAAGCTCAATTTTTATCTAGACACACAAGTTCAGCTGTAAGAAAAGAGCAGAACAGGGTTTTCCTTGACCACTGCTTAGAGCCAGCATCTAATCTTATCTCTGGAGGCAGGTTCCAGCTGCCCTGGAGSTGGGAGTACATCCCACGTGCCTCGGATGGGGCACCTGTCAGGAAGGATTCAGCTGATGGGTTTGAGGGKCTTGCTGTAATTATCTCATCACGGTGACACACACCAGGAGATGCAATCAGCTCCCAGCTAATTGCAGAACCTCCCCAATGCACTCATTAACAGCACAGGAGCCACACCAGCCAGAGGAATTCCATTGAACCCTCGGGAAGCACAAGCCCACCCAGCTTGGAACAGCTAGGGGTGACAAGGCAGGTCCTTGAGGAAGAGGTTGGGCAGGTCCCAGTGGGGCTTTAGACAGCAAGCCAAATTCACCCCCTGAGAATCCCACACTTTTCCCCCTCCCAAGATGCACATTCCCATCTCCATCAAGGCATCTTTAAGCACCACTATTCCATATGGTATTTGAGGCATGTTAAAGCTCCCCACTGAAGTTCACTGCTGCCCATCCCCACCACMGTGGGTGGTTTTGGGGCAGTTGCTTTGAGACACAGCAGCGTAGAACCACCAGAAGTTCAGCAAGCACAGCAAGGCACCAAGGTTTAGAAAGAATTAAAACATAAAGTCTCAACAAGAAAGCTCCTTAGAGGAATGCAATTGATTTTCCAACTCTTTCAGACCACGTATTTTAATTAATATTTATCCTACCTACTTAAATGCCATAATCTGTGCCGTGTTAGAACCGCAGTATTCAACAATTGATGCTATTAATTCTGCCCACCATGGCATCTCCCTCTTCCAGATGCAAAGGGAAGCACTCAGCAGAGAACAGAGGGATCCTTGCAGCCTTCCACGTGTGCTGGAAAAGCAACAACAGCTGCAATAATGTGCTCCAGCAGATAAACATTCCAACACRGGAAAGCTTCCCACGTACAACAACGCTTCTTAAAGCGTCAATTTTGTCTTTCCCCTCGTTTGCAAGAAGTGCCTGTTGTCAGTTTAACTYAACAACTCAGCAAACAGCTAATGGGCCACTGAGAAAAGCTCTTAAAAATGCAGCTTGTGCTGCTCTAGAGCTGAGCTGAAGCTGTATAACYCCTGGAAACAAGAGGCTGGAATGATGGGCCACATCAGGTGTCACAGCACTGACCACAAAAGACAGAAAAAAAAAAAAAAGGTTATGCTGCCACAGGAGAAGCTTCAGTGYAGAACCAGCTCATCTGGGAGCTGTTAAGGACCAGAAACACTGAGTCTTATTTTGGGGAAGGAGGCAGCTTTCCACACAGCCAGCCAGAGCAGATGTGGGAGGCAGGAGAGCATCGTCACACTTCGTGCATCCAGGGAGACCCATGACAGCTGACAGGAGACACCAGAACCACCCTTTGAGGCAGAAATCCTCATCCGTGAGCTCAGAGCACTAGAGGACAACTTAAACTGGATATGAAACGGGAACCGGCCAGAAGTGGACCTTGGGCCACTCCTTTGAGCTCCCTGGGGGAGGAGGAGAGAAACTATAGTGGAAAGAGACCTTTGGAGCAGGCACAGGAGCTCCTATCTCCCCACATGCAACAAGCTCTGGGATGCAGCACCTTGTGGGCTGCTGGTTAAGGAGAGGAGCTACATCCCACAAGGAGGAAGTTTGCTCCTCCATACCATTCCATACAACTTTCCATCTCAGCCAGGTCAGCAAACAGAGCAGTGCTTGGACCCATGGCACCCCCACCACTGGTTCCTGCCCRGTACAGACTTGTGGAGAATGAAGGGTTAAACTCCCCTGTCACTGCACAACTTCCAGTGTCACCTCTATCTTTACAGCAAACCCACCTTGAGGAAGGCCCAGTTTGACTCAAATTCAATTACCCCACACCAAGAGGTGGGAAAAAAGGGGGGAAAAAAACCCCAAACCCAAACACCTTCAAGTTTCAAACCACAGAGCATTAGAAGTGGAAGGCTCCCGATATGTATCAGGGGCCCCTATTAAGATCATTATTTGCTGTCAGAAAATCTTCAAGCAGCTGCAGCCTGTTCTAAATATAGACCCATTTAGAGCTTTTCTAGGGGAAAAAAATTTTAAAAAATCCAAAGTAACTTAGAATCAAGAGCGACAYGAAGACAAAGCCACAGCAGTGCAGACAGACTGCACCAAGGTGATTTTTAAAGGCAAACCTGTGCACCTGCACTCCCTGGGGAGACTTTCAGTGGAGAGCTGCATCTTCAATGCTCTGCTGCACTTGGTGCTGCAACACCATCAGCAATTCCTCCTCCCTGTCCTGGCAGTTACCTGTCAAATCCATTCCCAGGAGGGAACCTGCCTCTTTTAGGGGTTTTACAGGTGATGTACACCTTGACCAAAACCAGTTTCCCTACCAAGATCTCTGCACTGCAGTCCCCAGGAGTCTGCCAAAGCACTAGCAGTTAAAGGTGGCAGAGCCCCAGACAAGAAGGCTCAGATCCTTTCCAAAACTCCAGTTGACTTTTATAGACTCCAGGGAATATCGTCATTTGTTCACATAATCCCCTCGGGAATCCTGAAATCTTGGCTTGGTGATAAATCTCTGGAGCTGGTTATAAAACACAAGTGCTTTTGATCAGGGGGCAAATGCCAGYGTGAAGTGGTGTTTGTTCCCTCTTTGTTCTCCTGGCAGAAGGGACTACAAACACAGGATTCTATTTCCCTTGGTGTTGTAGCCTTCTCCCTCACTCATTAAACCTCCGTGGTGGGGTGCTGAGAACACTCCTGTACCCCCAATACCTGCTGCAGAGGAAGGTGTCATCTGCACCATTCACCTCCTCGAGCAAGCCTCGAGGGCAGTTCTCTCTATTTACATGGAATTATTCCCAAGCAAGTCCAAAGAACAGAGGGAAGGGCTTGGTCGGAGCACACACTTCCATAGACAGCATGGGGATGAACATCCTGTAGAGAGCAGCCACTTTGTGAGCCAATTAAACCAGATCAAACACAAAGCTTCTCCCTTTCCAAAGGAGTGACTTTAATCATGTTTATTTTCTTGAATTAATCCAGATTAATTTCTACTGCACGCATAAGATACAGTATTATATTATCAGTGTATTGCCCCAGCTAAAGATCTTTATTACCACATCACTCTTTTCCTGCATCCACGTCACAGTTTGAGCCCTTCCTGGCTGTCAAGGGCTTGCAGACAAGGCTGTAAGGTGACTCCAACCTCTTCCCTACCAGACATCCACCCCATTTACCAGCAGACCAAGCCACTTGGCAGCAGGATTAGGATGCTCTCTAGGGATGCAGGAAAAGAGCTCCTGTTTCTTCTTCCGAGAGAAACAAACAACTCCAATTTGGAAGCTGCTTTTTCATACAGTCAGGTTTTTTTTCCCTCCTCCTGCTTCTCAGAAGCCTGTTTTGAGCACAAATGGGAGGTTTGAAGCAGCACTGAATCTTAATGGGCCTCTCACGTGCACAGGCAGCTGCTCGCTGCCAGACTGGAGCTGCTTTGGGGAGCTGCTCAGAAACATGAACAGACCCTTCTCTACAAAACAAAGTGGAAGCAGCCTTAAATGCTTCTCTTTTTTGTATTTGAAACAACTGGCTCCACCAGTCAAAGAACATCCCCTCCGTTGCAATCCATCTCCCTAAAGGGGAATAAAGCCACTGGATAAAAAGGACTGGCACTGAACCGCTGGCAGAGGAAACCTGGGCGGCTTTGTGGCAGACACAAAAGCAGGAATACAAAAGCTCAGCACTGTTCCCTCCCTCCAGGAGAGTCATAACCAACTGGATCTCTTTTCCAGAGAAATGTTAAAGCTATGTCCTGCACCCAAATCCAAGGAACAGCCTCTCCCAGGCGGGGGTCGCTGTGAAGGGAGGAACAYGCAGGTAGCAAAGCCTCTGGTCTGGGTCTGCCAGCAGCAGCCAGGGGGAGATGGAGCAAAGCTCCCAGGAGAGTAATCAAAGCTTCCAAGCAAATCATGAAACCTATTTCCTCTTAACGAGCTGCTCCATTCCCAGGAGCTGCCACACTTTTACCTGCATTAGCTGCACTAACTAAAAATCAGCTCCCAGGGGAAACAAGGCCTTTCCAGAGCACAGGCATGGCAGGGGTGTCACTACACCTGCACAGATCCCCTTGTCTCCATCCCATTGTGTGCAAGCTCAGCTTTCACCCTCCTGGAGCCAATGAATCACAGAAGGGTTTGGGTTGGAAGGGACTTCAGAGCTCATCTCATTCCAGCTCCTGCCATGAACAAGGACACCTTCCACTAGACCAGGTTGTGCCAAGCTCTGTCCAACCAGGCCAGGAACACTTCCAGGGATGGGGCAGACACRGCTTCTCTGGGCAACCTGTGCCAGGATGCCCCATGGTGCAAAGTGACCTCGCTCCCAGACGCACGCTCTCAACTGACCTTGCAACGCAGGAGCRCTGAGTTTTCCTTCCCATGGGAAAGGGCCGTTGTAGGCCTGCAGGCGCCCCTGGAGGCAAGTGGGCTTCAGCCTCCCAAATTTCCGAACGCCGAAGGATTTCTCCCAGACCCAAGCTGCCAGGGACTGGGGCTCTGCCTGGCCTTGCACTCCCAGACGCGCCCTACAAACTGACCTCARRACCCAAGGCCACTGAGTTTTCCTTCCCATGGAAAAGGGCCGTAGTTCWTCTGCAGGCGCCCCTGGCTGGTAGTGGGCTTAGGGCTTGGTAGGKTTAAGGTTAGGCTCAGAGTATAGGCTTGATGCACCCAGAGGRCCTAAAGCCCCAGGGGTGCTGCCACTGGAAAGGGCCTGCCAAGGCCATCTGAACAAGGCCCTAACATTGCTGCTCTCACTCTGTTCTTACTTGCAACCTCCCRTCTTGCGTTGGGCATAGGGCGTAGTCTAGGCTTTGGGTTAGGGTAGGCACCCAGAAGGCCTAGAGCCCCAGCAACACTGGCACTGGAAAGGGCCTGCCARGGCCATCTGAGCAAGGCTTTAACATTGCTGCTCCCACACCATTCTCACCTGGAAACCCCMCTGRCTTRCCTAGGGTTTAGTGCAYGGGCAACTKTTAGGGTTAGGGTTRAGRGAACCAGAGGGSCTASAGAGCMAGCAACAGCGCGGCTGAAAAGGGCCTGCCAAGGCCATCTYGGCAAGGCCYTAACAYCTCTGCTCCTGCACCATTCTGACCTGCAATCCTCCAGTCTTGTGTTGGGCTTAGGGTGCAGGCTAGGGTTAGGCTTAGGGGAAGGGACCCAGAGGGCCTACAGCCTCAGCAACACTGGCACTGCAAAGAGCCTGCCAAGGCCATCTGATCAAGGCCCACACATCTCTGTTCCCATACAGTTCTCACCTGGAAACACCCCATGTTCCATTTGGTCTCAGTCGCAGTGTAGGCTAAGGGTTAGGGAAAACTCTGAATGCCACAGGATTTCTCCTAGACCAAAGCTGCCAGGRACTGGGGCTCTGGCTGGCCTTGCACTCCCACACACGCCCTCCAAACTTTGGGTGTGTCTAACCCTAACCTCGCCACCCTCACAKGGAAGAATTTCTTCCCAATATCCCATCTAACCCTGCCCTCTGGCAGTGGGAAGCCATTCCCCCTGTCCTGTCACTCCATCCCTTGTCCAAAGTCCCTCTGCAGTTCTCTTGGAGCCCTTTARGCACTGGAAGAGGCTCTTAGGTATCCTCAGAGCATTCTTATCCCCAGACTGAATTAATACATTAAAAGTTAATATCTTAAACAGTTCCACACATCTTTCTGGACACACAGTGGCAGTAAAGGACCCTCCCAGCACACGCCTTGCTCCAAACAACCCTGGGAACTCAAGTTTGCCRCGACGAAGGATTTGCCTCCTTTGGGACCAATATGTTGAATTTCGTGCTGACAGTCCACAAGAGGGAAATTTGTTGAYGCAGAGGCCTCGATGCTGCACATGCACTTCTGCACAGCAGCTGTCTAAGGGCAGGGTTTGGAATGCAGGGATCACCCCAGAGGATGGAGGCACTGAGGGAAAGACCTCGAGCAGTCCCAAGAAGTAGGGAAAAAATATCAGCAGGAAGATTCTGGGACACTCAATGCTAGTCTACGCCTGTCAGACATCAGTGGATCCTTCCACTTTTGAAAAGAAATAGAAACTTCAGTCTCAGGCAGAGAGATTTGATTACAAAGCAGATATGGGTTAGCAGATATCAGCTGAAGRGGAGGAAGAGAGCCAAGCCAGGGCTCTGAGCCCAAACAGCCCTGCTACAACAGAGTGCAGAGAGAAGAGAAACTGCTCAGACACAGACCAGGACAAAGAGGATCTCTCCTCACAGCTAGGAGAAACCCCGGGCTGCAGCCCACTGCTTTTCACTTTCCATTTGCTAAGCACATCMCAGCATTCAGCTGGCCAAAGCACTTCCAATAACACTCTGGAGAGTCAGCATTCCCAGGAGCTGAGCACCCATCACGGGAGGKGGTGAGTGAAGGGATGGCTCCACGGGCTTGGGACTCTGCAGCAGAGAGCAGAGGGATGGGAAATGAGGGTCTGCACCTCAGCTAAGCCAAAATGGGCAGGTTTATACCAAAGGAAGAAAATACATTTGTATTTCTGCCTCCTGACATCAAGGTCCGGAAGAAGCCACACGACACTGCCCAGCCTCTCCCTACCCCACAGCAGGATATTTTCAGCCAGTGCTTTAATGTGACCAGAGCCCCTCTGCCCTGGAGACAGGCTGGGAGTGTTCACCTGGAGAAGAGAAGGCTCCAGGGACACCTTAGAGCCCCTTCCAGTGCCTAAAGGGGCTGCAAGAGAGCTGGAGACAGACTTTGGACAAYGGCCTACAGTCACAGGACAAGAGGGAATGGCTTCCCACTGCCAGAGGACAGGGTTAGATGGGATATTGAAAAGGAATTCTGCCCTGTGATGGTGGTGAGGCTCTGGCACAGATTGCCCAGAGGAGCTGTGACAGCCCCATCCCTGGAAGTGTTCCAGAACAGGCTGGACAGGGCTTGGAGCAACCTGGGATAGTGGAAGGTGTCCCTGCCCACRGAATGAGAGGATCTTTAAGGTCCATTCCAACTCAAACCATTCTGGAATTCTATATCAGGGCCATCATACAGGTACATATGATGTACATGAAYCAGCCCTTTTTCACTGGTACAACCCAACCTGAACAAGTTTACAGACACACAAAGCAGTTTAAAGCACATCTTGGTTTCAAGGAAAATGCTCCCTAGGCAGAGAGACAGAGGTAGGAGATCAGGYGATCCCAGAAATCATTAAGCAAACTATTCATGCTGAACACCAGCGTCAAGGTTTGGAGAAGCTCAAGTTCAAAGCCCCCTGCAAGTCATCTGTGACTCCAGTGTAAACCATCCTAAGCCTGATTCCCGAGCCAAATCCCAGAGCTGATGACATTCAATCCACCCATAGACCAAGAGTCTAATACCACATTTTAAACCCCCCAAACCATGAGAGGAACTGAGCGTTTTCTTACACTTGTACACAATGGAATTTATGAAACAGATAGCAAAAGCCATCCATCTTCATTTATAAGTCATGGCTTTTGCCTTTGTTAAATTTAATTGCTTCCCCTGTGGCTTCGAATCAAGGGCAGATTCTATTAAAAGTAATTACTTTGCTGTGCAGCTGGCATAGCAAAGTTGCTTGATAAAGGTTAATCTACTAAGTGATGGCAGCTACTAAATGAGGGTGATGATTTTCATTAATAACTTCGCGGGGAGGATGATGCTGGAATTTACGCGTGCATTGACACGATAGCCACAGCTCCAGAGGTTCCTGTGTCCCCATCCRTGGCCCGGGAACCAGGACAAACATGGCACTGTGACCATGGGGTCTTGCTGCAGGTGCTAAGCTGAGGACAGCATAGGCCAAGCACTGGCAGTTTGCTCCATGTGTTATCCACATGCTTTCCACTCACACTTATCCTCAGGGATGTGCAGACTGGTCTATGCCTGCCCCATTCCTGGAAGTGCTCAAGGCCAGGCTGGACAGAGCTTGGAGCAACCTGGGATRGTGGAAGGTGTCCCTGCCCATGGCAGGGGTGGAACGAGATGGGCTTTAAGGTCCCTTCCAACCCAAACCATTCCAGGCCAGTGCAGAAGCAGCACCCCCATATGACAAGCTCACTCCAAGCCWTTTGCTTTTGAGGGTTCTTTCTGTTTTCCATGGGAATCAGCCAAGTTTCAGCAGAAGGAAAAGCAGGGGCAGRAGGCTCCTAATAATCATCAGATGAAGCTGGACAAAACTCAAGAGGAAGGCTTCAAATAAACCCCTCATTTTTCTCTTTTTTCTTCCTCCCACTTCATCCCTTCTCCCTGCAGAGCAGCRGCCCAGAAATGCAGCCCATCCAAACGCTGCAGCATTCTGTGCAAAAGGTCACATGTGTCACACAAATAATGGGAGAAAGGCTAGAAGATTAAAAAAAATCCACTTTTTCCTCTCCCCAGTGCCATCTTTCAGTTGTACTGGAGGATTTTACTTCTCCCACTCATGACCAGAGTGTTCAGTTGTGCAGTAACAGCACTACTGCTGCTCACTCCAGACTAACTCAAGCTGGACTCAATGATCCTTGTGGATCCCTTCCAACTCAACATATTCTATGAATTCTGTGGGTTTAGGCACCAGCTTTCAACCCAGGACATGGCAATCCAGTGCCTACCGTGGCAGATTTACTAAAAAAATCCAGCATTTCCATGTTTTTAGCCAYCAAAACCCGGTTTTATAAGCAAGCTGTAGACATTTCATGGAAAGCTGGACCAGCTCTCTCAACCACAGAGCAGTTTTACACCATAAATCACAAATGCCTCTGAAATCAGGAGCTCAAGTAAAAAAAGGTTAAGAATTAGAAGCTTAGCACCAGCTATTTTTAACATAATACAGAGAGTAACACCCTGCGAACAACACGCACACACACTCTATGAATAAAGTAAAAATTCAGCCTTCTGCACACGCCTGCCCCTCCGTGAAGGGAGCTGCCATCTGCATGTTGAAAGGATTATTTTCCACGTGGGAGGCCGGAGAAAGGAAAAAAAAAAAAAGAAATCCCAGGAACCTGCTAGGAAACGCAGTCAAAAGGGCAGCTTGTCTCCTGTTTCAGCAAGCAGAGGTGGTCCACGTGGAAGGGCTCTGGCAGAGGGGTCTGACAGAGGGGATTGCTGCCTTTCCAGCCTTACACTGTTAATTGCCCTTCAGGGAATTAATTAGGTAGGAATTAGGTACCTTCAGGGAGAGGGCTGGGGCTGCAGAGACAAAGTTCTGGCTGCAACCCCTTCATTCCACACAAAGGGCTGACTTGCTGGATCCCCAACTGCTTCCATCTTTACCTTTTAACATTCTTCCTGTGAGCTGCAAACACCTTTGCACCTCTCTCCCAGCCCAAMTGCGCAGTTTTTACCCCATTAACCACATTTATGTCGAGTTTTACCTACCAGGGCTCAGTCCCTGCCTCTGGTAGTTCCCAGATGGGATGTCCAAGCTCCAGTTTTCCTCCCATTAATGAACAGTCACTATGAGCACCTCTATTCCTGCTCCTCCAGCATGACAAAGCCATTTCAGAGCAGCAGGTTGCTGCTCCTTCCTTGCCTGCTGCGCTTCCCACACCTCCACTGACACCTTGGGGCTTCATGAAGCCCCCTGTGCCCACCCCAATCTCCTTAGTTTCCCTGTGGAAGCAAAGCCTTGTGTCTGTGACAAAGGACCAGCCAGGATTTGTACACTGGGGGTTTCAATTTCCCCTTTGTTGTTATCACTCCAGAGCAATAAAAATCTCCTCGGGTCAGATGCAAACAACACGTGGCTCCAACTCCCCCTAAATCAAATTTTACTGAAAAGTCATGGGAAGCTCAAATATTCCCGAGACTAGAAAGAGAAAGGAGCTATTTATTCTTGCAGTTACACCAAGCGAGAGCTGAAAAGGTGTTACATTGCTGCCAGCTTAGCTACACATTCAAAAATAAATGTGTTTTCTTGGTGATGGTGAGAGTGCAAATCTCCAGGGGAAGCAAAATCCGAATGGAAAGGCGGCGAGGGAAAGTTATTTATTCAGACTACGGCTGTCAGAAGGGTCTGTTCTGATCAAAGGCTGTTCTGCTGCCCAGGGRGAAAGGTGAGCAGCCTTACCTGCAACCAGCAGGTAAGAAAAGCACAGAATTCCTCACTGTGAGCAGGTGAAACAGCCTGGCAGGGACATGTGGGATACCCAGGGATGAGCATCCTCCACCCCTTGTGTGATCCAGCAGGGCAGGGCAGCAGCCTCAGCCAAGGGCAGGGGCTGTGTCAGGCCCACCATGAGCAGTTTTTTGCTTATAATTCTGTGAGGCAACGAGCAGCAATTTTCAGCAGAGTCCTCTCGAGTTTAATCAAGCCCTCAGCAGATAAATGGAACAGTCACAACTGTTCTGCCACGGTGTCACTTGCTCCCAAGGACAYGATGGATCCCTCAGGGACACGACAGGAGGATGCTTCGAGAGGGAAAGGATCAGGCCTTGTGGCACTGGTCAGCAGTCTGGTGCAGGGATCAAGGTTAAGACAAGGCAGAATGGTCAAGATGGATTTTTATTGAGTCAAACTGCACTCTCTAAAAGAGCAAAGAGACTTTAGGCCAGTGTTTTAACATGACCAGAGCCCCTTTRCTCTGGAGACAGGCTGGGAGAGCTGCAGGTGTTCACCTGGAGAAGAGAAGGCTCCAGGGAAAACTCAGAGCCCCTTCCAGTGCCTAAAAGGGCTCCAAGAGAGCTGGAGAGGGACTCTGGACAAGGGGAAATGGCTTCCCACTGCCAGAGGGCAGGGTTAGGTGGGATAGTGGGAAGGGATTTGAATTATTCCCTGTGAGGGTGGAGAGGCCCTGGCACAGGTTGCCCAGAGAAGCTGTGGCTGCTCCATCCCTGGAAGTGTTCAAGGCCAAAGTTGGATGGAGCTTGGAGCAACCTGGGCTAGTGGAAGGTGTCCCTGCCCATGAAATGAGATTGGCTTAAGGGTCCTTCCAACCCAAACCACCATTCTGTGCCGGTGTGAGCTGGAATAATTCCAGAAATAGGATGCATGCTCCCAGGTGCTCTCCCAGCTCAGCTGTACAGCCCCAAGTACATTTGATTGGCACATGGCAGAAACGTAAGATGCAGCTCCAAGCTCTGTATATGATTCAGTAAACCCCAGCCATGAACACGCCTAGGAGCACGTGGCCCTCTTTGGGTATTTTTGGGGTAACAATGTGTACATTACACTGCAAGTCACACTGGTGGAATGCTGCCAAATCCAAGGCAAGAACTATTCCTAGTGCCTCAAACCTGAGATGTTACATTTCCAGAGGAATCTGACGTTAAGAGCTTTAACATAAAAGGAGAAAAGAGGAGCTAAAAGTGAATTATTTGTTTCTTATTTTTATGGCCACTTTGATTCTTTAGCAATGTCTGCCACAGGGAGGAAAAAAACAAGGAAAGCACACCAAAACCCTAAAACACAATCACCCTTCAGCTAAAAATAGGAGATTGGATGTCACAGAGCTCCCTCTTCATCATTCTGTGTATAAATCAGACTGAGACAGAGCACAGCCAACCTCAGAGTCACCTGCAGAGTGGGATGCTCATGCACACAAAGCCCAGATTTAGAGCGAACCCAAAGGCAGAACCTCTAATGCATCACAGTTTTAATTGGTTTCAGTCCCAAAAGAAGTACTTCAGGAGGCATGAACTGAACCTGGCAGCCACGCAGGGATGGAAAAGAGGCACACAGAGAATCGAGAGAGAGAGATCTTTAAACCACAAGCCTGAGCCTTGGACACTCAAATTGGTTTCTGTGGAAAAGCAGTAATGAAATTTTATGTCTCCTTCAGAGCACACAATAGAACTAGCTGAATTTGAGCAACCTTCRGTGAAAAACATACATAAAACAACGCTTTTTATTTCCCTCCCTTTTTAAAAGGGAAAAGCTTTCTGCTTGAAAAATGAGGCAGGAAGGAGACGCTAAAGAGAAACTGGAAAAAAATGCCCGCCCCCCCCCCTTTCCCCCCCCCCCTTTAAAATCAAAGGTGTTTTACCTCCCTTAAGGCACCAGAAAGTAAAGATAATCATGAAAAAGCTGAATGAAGCAAAAGTTTTGCGGAGGTTCACATGTGGATTTGACCTAGATACAGTGAACGTTCTTGTGATTAATACAGAGGTTATAATTTTATAGCAGAGTGCTCCAACTCCAGCTCTAAAACAAATTGGACAGAGTGCCTTATTACTCCCTCATTCCCCTTGATAGATCACTAAACACCTGCGTATTTTAATTATTCGAAACAGACCACGATTCATTACTTCCCCTTTGAATTCTGGCATGAAGTTGGATTTTCTTCCATGCCCTGCAAACTGCATTAGGCTATAAAGGAATATCAAACCCTTTGCCAAYGTGCCAAGATCTGTGGGAGGCACCAAGTGCTCATACCCACATTGCACACTCCACTCCACCTGAGACATTGTTTACAGCTCTTAAAGCTAAAAAAGAAAAGCAGGTGAAAAGGACGTTTTTGAAAGCAAAATAAAAGCAGGTGAATAGAGATGTTGGGTTTCAGAGCAAGGGTTTTGCTTGTCCCAAAGCAGGATGCCTTGGAATCCCAGAATGGTTTGGGTTGGAWGGGACCTTAAAGATCATCTAGATCCAACCTCCAGAAGTTTAGAAAAAGTCTTTAAAAACTTCAAATCAACATTACTTTCCCACTTTGGCACCCACTGAGAGCTGGGTTTCTTCCTTTCAACAGGGCTTATAGCCAGTCACCCCTTCCCTGTTCCACCTGGGATGCCCCCAGGACCTCCCAGCCACAAGGACACAGCTCCCTGTCCTGGCCTGACCCCATTTTACAGCTAGAGCAATTAATTGACCACGGATGTCCTCATGACACCAGCTGACATGTGCACCCACCCAGCACCTGAATTGAGTGGCAGCTACAAAAAATTCACATCCAGCTTTTCTTAACAGGCTGACAGCAGGTCAAACATTTGCAGTAGGCAAAAAAAAACTGAGGGGGGTTTTATTAGAAAAATTAAGCCTCCTTAGGCATGTATTAAATTCCCTATGAGACACAGTTTCCAGGATCTGAGAGCAGGGAAAACACTCTGGCCTCCCCGGCAGGTCCCTGGGGGATACATTCTCACCACACTTCAGGCAACCTTCTCACTCAATTAGAGGAAAAATTACAAATTATGGCATCTCTGCCAGGGCAGAGCCAATCTAAGGCTGGTTTGATGATTACAGGCCCTGCTCTGGCTTGCCAGGTGTGAGCATCTGATCACACCTCCATTCTCAACCTACTTCAGCTGCCTGCCAAGGTTTCCTTAATTTTTCACCAATTAAGCTTCCCCAGATCACCCTTTCTCAGCTCTAATTGTTTCATGAACATTCTCCTGGTTACCTGAGTAGCCAGGGCTAATTTATGATTAATCCATTGATGCCAGCCTGAACAATCCTGGAACAGTCKGGGCTGGAAGAGACCTTAAAGGTCATCTCCTTCCAACTCCCTCATTCCCAGCCCAGTTTTCTCCATTTGTGGGGACAAAAGAAGGTTGCTCTGGGGAGAAGGCGGCAACAGAGCATCATAACAGGCAAGGTCCATCAATATGATACCAATATCTATAATATCTGCCAGGTGCTTTGCAGCACCAACTTGAAGAAGCACAACCACCACCTACAGTGACTTCTTTCTAATGCTCCAAGCCCATCACTTGCACTGCTCTCTGGCCAAGAGATGTCCCCAGGCAARCCACAGGAAAGGTTTTTGGATATTTCCTCTAGGAGAGAGGAGAACAATGAGAGGGAAACACGGGTATCAAAAAGCACAGCCAGCTCACTGAGGCATCTCCATCCATTTCATGCTCTCAGAATTCATCCCATACAAATTCATCTTGCCCTACAGACAGCATTTTAGAGAGAATAGAGGAGAAAGTTTTTCTTCTCACTGCTTTGTGCCCAGAAGGCCAAAATCAACAYATCCCTGCAAACAGACTGGGACAGGTACTAAACAGCTGAAGAATGCACTTTCCCCCCTAGGCTACATATGTCTAAGTGACATTTGATTCCATGAAAGGCAGATTCATTYGTATTTGGAAAAGCAAGCATGGAATGTGAGCTTATTTTGAACAGAATCAGCATTGTGGTAGCCAAAGCTCATTAATTATGAATTTTATCAACTGTTCACTGAGATTTGTTCTGCTAGCACAGTGCAACCGCCTGCAAAAACGATGCTTTCAAACAAAAAACCACAAACCCTACTATGCTACAAAATAACCCAYATCCTTCCTTTTCCAGGAGATATCCCCTACTTGTTCCAGAACAACAATGCTGGGAGAATCCTCGAGGTCCTCCAAGCATCTTATCAGAGTATTCATCGCAACAAGAAGTACTGAAGGGCATAATTGGGTGAAATATGAATATGGAGCACAGGAACRGGCACTCCTGGGGTCCTGGCAGGGTGCTTGGCTTGTTACACAGCCCCACTCAGCACTCCACYAAGGAATTTGTCCCTGAACCTTCCCACATTTTAAGCAGGAGGRATATTTTCTGCTCTTCAGCTGGACTGTGGAACAAGGACTATAAGCAACCCCACCCCACACCCCCAGGGTTCAGACAGTGAGTCAGCCCCACTCAAACACAGCATTACACTCGCTCCCAAGATTCCCATTAAGCGCTGAACTCCCGGAAAACATCACCCGGCAGCTCTGCAGGGCACAGGCAGCGTTTAACATTACAATTATTTAGAGACACTGATTTTAATCAGCGAGCAGAGCCTCTCGACTTAATTTCATTTTCCATGCACACACAGAGCGCACACACACACACACAGACCTACCTTGGCCAAGGGAGAGCAGCGCTTTGGAGGTGAGGAGGAGGATCATCCTCCCCAGAACAGCAGCTCTGTGAACCTGCAGGCACAGCACTTCCAATCACCTCGAATCCTGGAGTAACTGGGCTTGAACAAGCTGCCTTCCAGCTCCACCAGCACCTAGAAATCTGCACTAGAACTCTTTAATTGTTTGCTCATTCCTTACACACAGACCACAAATGACCTTTTCTTCTCAGCCTAACCATCCCCCMTCTATTCTCACCAGTTTCTGTTGTCTTTGCCCTTCCTTAAATACGTTTTTTGTGGAGATGCTCCACACCTGTGGCTGACAGGCTCAGCTGTGCCCTGTGGAGAATCCATTGGAAACAGCCAGGACCTTCACTGGGCCCTTCAAGAGACCCCCCCTGCAYGGGCACACCTGCTCCCAGTATCCATCACTTAGCACAAAGGGATCAATACATGATTTGYCTGTATTTGTTGGAACTAGRTGGTCTTGAAGGCCCCTTCYAACCCAAACTATCCTGGCATTCCATGTTTCTGTGCATACAAAGAGCAGCTGTTGGGCTAAAACACACTACTTCCATCTGGGATGTAATAAAGGATGGGAAATGTTCTCCCAACAATTAAAATAAACCTGGGGAACAAAGGCTCTGCAGGAGCTGGCTGAGATCTTCAGAGTCCGCTTTGGGTCTTAGCAGCAGGGAAGCTCTGAGTGCCCAGCTGAAGTGGGAGCAACATCCACGTGAGTAACCTTGGGGTGACCTTCACAGTCACATTCCTGTTCACAGAGCCACTGGAAATGAGGCTTGACTCGTCCCCTTTGTCACCCCGATGGAAGCATTAACTCAGCTGATAATTAGGGAGGCCTCAGCCAGGTATGTTAATGACTATGTAAAGAGTTTCTGTTAATCAGTTGTCAGTGAACAATGGTATTTCTAGGATCGTTTCCAGATGCRAAGCTGTTAGAAGGTATTTTCATCAATGATCTGCATTACATTTGCTCCTAATCAAGTTCCCAGTGATCTTTTGATTGGGATGAAAGGAGATACAGAAGTACTACTTGAGCCCAAAGAGATTTATTCCTCTCGTTAACCCCTTCAGCTAAAAGCCTTTTAAATGGCAGGAGATGCAACCACCAGGACCCACATCCCCCCCCCGGCATGGTGGGAAGTGCAGAGGGGAATCAAATCTGAGCAGCCAGGTCCGTGTCACCGCAGAGGAAAACTCCAGCAGCCCTTGCCGGGTGAGAGCACAAGCCATGAAATGTGCTAAAATGAGAGAGATTCACAAAATACCACCGAGCTACAGCTACTCGAAGGGAGCGACTGCAGAACGGGCAGCCATCTGTGCCCGGCTCCCAGCACCCAGCCTGCCAGGGACTGTGATTAGCACTGTCCAGACAGATCTTCCCCTGCCTGCTGTCAGCAGCACTGCCTGTTCCAGAGCCTGCCCGTGGCACCGACAGATGTCCCGAGCAGTTCAAACRCTCGCGCAGAGCTCCGAGTTTGCATTTCAATTCCCCCGGTGCAAGCTCTGGTGCTGGAAGACAAGGAAAAGGTGCAAATAGAAATGAAAATGAAAATAAATTATAAATCCTCTTCCCGGGGTTTCAATAAATAAGCCGAAAATGCCCATTTGGCATCTTCTTGATGCCGGAGGAAACCTCAGCAGAGGTGCCAGCAGGYGGGAGGCAGCACAGAGAGACAGGCAGGGCCTGAGCTGAGCTGTCAACCTGAAGCAAGGATCTGAGATGTGTTAGACCCTCCCTCCCTGACAACTCTCAGCAACACTCTCAACTGCTATTTTGGTAAGATAACAAAGGTTTTGCCTCTTATTTTCAATCTAGAATGTCTTGCAGTTATTCCTACAAGGTGCCATACACCCCATTGGCAGTGCTTTTAAAATATAGGAAAGATCCTGAAAAATCTCCCAGGATACATTTTTCTAACTACAGAGGTTTCAATTAGTGCTTTTCAATTTGTTGACACAGCCTCAAGCCCAGGTTAGATGATCCAAGCCCACACGTCAAGCCGGAATTGAAATTCAGCTCTGCTCTCCACTTGCACTTCACAAAGACAATTTCACAACCTCCCAAATAAATTTAAAAAAAAAAAAGAAAAAGAGAGAGAGAACAAAGATAAAAAATAATCCATCACRAAACAGACAGTTGAGCAGGAAATAAATAGTCCAGAAATACAGTGATAGCTTATGCATATTTGAAATACCCGACAGCCRCAGGGTGTAAGCTGAGTGGAGAGGTCTGAGTAAAGCCTTTGGGGAGCACTCTCAGTTGTGGTAGCTCGGAGGAGCAATCACTGGAGCAGTGTGACAACAACCCTTCCCAGGAAAAGCCTCTCCAAAGCCACTGAGAGCTGTCAGCTTTGAAAGAAAGCAGCAGGAAAGCCAGGGGCAAGCTCAGGCTGCTGGAAAAGCGGAGACGTCCTGGCAAGTGTTTTGTTATTAGGCAAAATAATTATCTTACAAGGCAATGGTTATTGTTGTTAATTAATAAGTAGTGTACTTAATATAAAGCTGTAATTTGAGTAGCRAGTCAGAGCATTAGACAGTGATTTGGCAAGTGGAAAAGCATCTCCAGCTCCATGGGTTTCAGGGGCTCACTCTCCAGGTACACACAGGGGGTGGCCACACTGGTCTCATCCCAAGTCATGGAATCATATCACAGAATTCCAGAAYGGTTTGGGTTGAAAGGGACCTTTAAGCTCTTCTTGTTCCACCCCTGCCATGAGCAGGGACACCTTCCACTAGACCAGGTTGGTCCAAGCMCCATCCAACCTGGCCTTGAGGTCCCCATGAGATGATATCATTTTGGTGCTAAATAATTTTAAAGGACACCAAGAATCCCAGGGATGCTGAGTTTTGCTCCTTCCTTCACGACGTCTCTCAGAAATCTGCTGCAAACCATATCAAAGGTGATTTCAAGGCTCATTTCAGGCTGCTCAGCATCTGCAGAACCCAAGTTCCCACAATTACTGCTGCAAAGAAAGCTATCAAAATCCTTGTCCAAGGGCATTTTATCACCTTGGCTGAGAAGTGACAGGCAGCAAAGATGATCCTGACTTAGGAATTACTAGTCAAGTTTAATGCGTAAAACTTCAGGATAGTTTTTTTCCCACTTTTTTTTGTGCCTTACTGGAAAACCAGCAGGAGTCACATGACCCAAAATAGAGTGTTTACATGTGACACGAAGTGGTTTGCTTTCAAAAAGCTGAGGTGGGATTGGGACTGCAAATGTGACAGGAGATTTGACAGTCACTCCTCAGCAGCCTTCCCAGATAAGAGGAATGACAGGTCCTAGAGCCCGGCTTGACTCATTCCTCGTAAGACATGAGACAGGAATGTCAGCAAAGGGATGGTGTTGGGTTTGCCCACAGGATTTGACATCAAACATTCCCTGCCCATGGCAGGGAGGTTGGAACCAGATGATCTTTAAGGGCCCTCCCAACCCAAACYGGTCTGGGACTTGATCTCTACCACCACAACAGCATCACTGACTWGCATTCAAAATTCGTAGCATTTTTTGAACGATATCAAGGTTGGACTCAATCTTGGAGGTCTTTTCCAACCTCAATCATCCTGTGATTCTGAGCTATACAGGGAACCAGGTTTGGGGCTGCAGAGGTCAATTTTAACTGGGTGGTAAAAACACTTCCGGAAACCAAGCTCATTAAAGRGTGAAACAGGAATTGCCAGAAATTTACGTATGCATGGTCACGCTCCATGTRATCTCAACACTTCCAGGAAGGCAGGGAGCCCTGGCTAGGGGCAGTATCCCCTGCTTCCCAAGTGGAATGTATAGAGGGACTGGTAAATGTAAGTGATGTTTTGCCCTAAACTTGTGTTGGCCTCACCAGGATTTGACTGAAGGCAAAGAGCAATGACTCAGATTTTGTGGSTATGCTTGCTTTTTCAAGGACACACCTGATTCATACTACAAGATAAAAATTAATCTTGCAGCTAAATAATCCTGGAGGTTGCTGAAGACAGACAGCCTGACTAGTCGATAGCTCCGGTGGTATTTTTGCATCGAGCCCTGCTCTGTCCCAGCKCTTGACTGAAGTCTCACCATTTACAGTTGGACTTCATGACATTAAAGGTCTTTTCCAAGCTGAATGATTCCATGACCTACAGCAGCATCCACCATCCACCCCCAAAAGTCTGAGACACAAACACTGTTTAAACACACTGTGAATTCTACAAAGAACCAGCTACTGCAGGAAACTTCTTGGGGCTGCGGGTCAGCCCCAGGATCATCCACTGCTGCCCACATTTGGTGTGAGAGGGACAGGAATAGGAAAAGCTGTTCCTGTGAGGCTGGAGACCAGCGACCGACACTCTCTGCCATCTGCCGCTCTCACCGAGGTGGCGAGTGGCACTTTTCCAAACACGGGGCTTCCAGAGCTTCTCCAAAGCCACATCCCACCCCCACGTGCGACCGAGGTCAGCCGCTCCTGCTGAAGGGTGGAGACTCCCTCCCTGCGCACACCAAAGCCTCGCTCCTCTCACTTGTCACACAAGAGCTAAATGCTGGAAAATGTGGCTCCCAGCAGTCCTGGTGGAAGATGCCAACATTCACACTGTGACACTTACAGTCTGTTACTGACAGCTACAGAAGGATGAGGGGAAGAGAGGTTCTTCTTCTCCACTTCTGACTCCAGCAATCAACAAAATTTCYGCTTCCGTTCAGCTTTTCACCCTGGTGAGTGCAGAGAAAGTTGAAATACACACGTTTGAGCTCATTCGCTTCTCAAGTTTCTGAGCCATGGGGTGAATTTTAGTGTCTGCTTAAGTCKTTCTCAGGGTGAGGAAACAGGACCCCTTTCTGGACCCGCAGAAGTGCCAGCAGAGTTGTTCCTGCTGTGGAAGAGCAAATGGGAAAAGGCTGGGCTGAGGATGTGGACAGCCTTGGACTTCCACTTTTCCACCCCGTCTTTGTACCCAGGTTAGGAACAAAGCTAATTTAAGGAGCCACCACAGCTCCACCAGCCCTCCGCCTTTCCCGTGCACAGATCCCGCTGTCTAACAGGTTCCTTGTTCAACAAGCTGCTATCCCGTTCCTCCTGAATAATTTAAAATCGGGGAGCACAAACAGCAGCAGGCACACACGTGCAGGACAGGACAAACGCATCGAGCCCCCTGAATCCAGCAGTGGCTTTGTGACTGTGCTCAAAAGCCGAGGGGGGAGATGCTTCTGAGATTACCACTTCATTTCAACCTCCCCCCGCTTCCCAGCCCCGCTCCGCGAGCCGCGCGGGATCCGCACGCCGCATTAATTCCAGCATCTCGTTAGCTCTCTCCTTTCCGCTTTTTAGCTGGATGCCAGTGATACGGAGTGTTCACATTTACATTTGGCACGACTAAAGGCTATGACTAAAGGGTATTCTGAGCTTGTTTTCCTTCTCCACAGCTGCTGGCTTCACCTTCTCTTGTCTCGCTCTGCCTTCGCTCTCTGAACTCCGGGAGCCTCCAGGGGCACTGCCAACTCACAGCAGCTGTTCCCATCCTCCTAACACGTTAGCTGGGAGCATTTTCCTACAGAAATCCTAAGAAATCTCCTTCATCACGGCCGGTGTCAAGTGGAAGTGTCAATTTTCCACACGGCAAAAAAAAAACCCAAACCCCTCCACCCAGAACTTGAAGAGTATCGGATCTGATATTCGCTCAGTCAGATATTTGGAGGTCAAGATTCAACTAAAGGGCCTCCAARAATAGAAGGATCCGTTTTAAAAGAGCTCTCAGAAAGATTTTTACAAAAGTGGGAAAATTGTCAGAGAACAAGACTGCAAATGGGCCCTGTCAATGGTGTTTTGCTGCCTGGACATCTGCTGCTTCCTAGAAATAAGCCAGGAACTAGAAGAGTTTGGGGAATCTCTCTCATAGAAGAAAAAATACCTATATATTCACATATAGGCCTGATACATCACTAACAACGCAGGGTAGTAAGAGATAATAGAGACAAGGGGAAACAGAGCATTAAATACACTTTTAAAGATCATGGCCAGTTAGTCAGGGGCTTGGGGAAGAAGTTCTCCTTTAAGATTCAGAAGCTGGATTACAGAGGGATTCAGGACAGTTACAGGTGATAAATTCTATATAAACAGGAGCTCAACACCCATTTCATCATCTTTCAGCAGGCAGAAAGCAGCTGGAGCACCGTGAGCTACTCCTGCCTCATCATTTGGAGTTCAGCTTCTTCTGGAGCCCAGCTACAAAACTGGGGTTACCCTGCATATTTACAAGAYTTGTGGAAAAGGAACCTCAGCCAGTTCTGACTGGCCTAGCCAAAAAAACTCCTTCCAAACAAAAACCTGGGTGTACATCCAAMATATTGCAGGCTGGGTACTCAAAACACATTTTCCTGAGAAAATGTGACGGCTCATAGGGGAAAACAAAACCAGGAGAAGGGTAGAAAGGTTCTTTACTCCAGATATCCAGCTGGAGTCCTGGCAGCTTCCAGGGATTTGGGGGTTTTGCTCAATGAGCCATCCAGCTCAACTCACTGTGACGTGACGTGGGGGCATTTAACAGAGATGATGGATTGGGCCCGGGTTTCTCTGTTCTGGAAGAGGATCTCGGCTGCCTGGGCTGAAGAAGCAGCTGCTGCTGCTGGAGGAGCTGCCAGAGAAGAAGAGAAGTGGGAGGACCACAGACTTCAGATGCTCTAGCCTGGCTCAGCTGGAAGCTGCCAGATCATTCCTGCCCACCCCACAGGAAAACCAACCCTTGTGATCTACCCCCAGCCCTGCTTCCTGTTGCAGGGTGAGCCAAGGAGCTCGAACTTCTGTGGTGGCTTCGAGTGAAGTGCCAAAATAATGAATGCACTTATGCAAATGCKGGAATAACACAAACCTGAAGTGACAAGCTACTAGGCAGCCTTTAATTCTCAGGGTTGTAAAGGATTTATTAAACACTACGCTGCAAGGCCAGGACAAACAGGGAAGTGGGAATTTGAAATAACTTGGCAGTCTCATTACACCCTCAAGTAGGAGAGTTATCAGTTGAACCCCAAATATTTTGCAAGACAAGGTCAGTGTGGTTTCCTGCATTGGACTTAGAAAGGAAAGCCCTGAGGATAAGTCCATTTCCCCACAACCCAGATTTTGGATGTCTCGGACCACGTTCTCCACTCCTGTAGCTGTTCTGTTGCCTCTGCCCAGTACTTTCCAGGGAAAAGTGGGAAGAGGAAGGAATGGCAGAGAAGAGCTGTTATGGGCTGACTGCAACCATCCCCAGTCCTTCAGGGGACAGGAATACAAGAGTTGGGAATGAAGGAGTGAAGCTGAGCTTGTGAAAAGAGGGTTGGAGAGAAGGTGTTTTAATTTTTGTAATTTAATTCTTTGTTTTTCACTATCCAAATCTATTTTAATCATAGAATCATGTGAGTTGGAAGGGACCCACAAGGATCATCCAGTTCAGCTCCTGGCCCTGCTCAGACACCCCAACAATCCCACCCTGTGCCTGAGAGCATTGTCCAAATGCTCCTTGGGCTCTGGCAGCCTTGGGACTGTGACCATTCCCTGGGGAGCCTGTTCAGTGCCCCAACACCCTCTGGGGGAAGAACCTTTTCCTGATATCCAGCCTAATCCTCCCCTGACACAGCTCCAGCCATTCCCTCGGGTCCTGTCCCTGGCCACAGAGAGCAGAGATGGGAGCTGCCCCTCRGGAGGAAGCTGAATGTTGCTCTCAGGTCTCYCTTCAGTCTCCTCTTCTCCAGGCTGCACAAATTTTAGCAATAAATTAAATTAATTTCCCCCAAGGCGAGTCTGTTTTGCCCATGACAGTAACTGATGAATGATCTCYCTGCCTTTATCTTGATCCAGGAGATTTTCCATCTTATTTTCTCCCTCTGTCCTGTCAAGGAAGAGCAGTGAGAGAGCATCCAGGAGGGCATCTGGCAGCTGCCCAAGATCAACCCACCCCATGTGGAGAGAGAGAGACCTCTGGAACAGAAAACTGCTTTCAGAGGCAGATCTAATTTGGCTTGGAGTTCAGTTTTTGGCTGTCCTAACCTCTCCCCACCCCTGGCATCYTATTTCACGTTGAGGTGAAAGCAATGACAGCTGATTTTCTAAGCCTCGAGACGCTCCTCTGACATTTGCACAATGCCTTTTACCTGGGAATGTGCCGGCAGCAAACTGGCTGCCACTGGCAGAGGAGCATCAAGCACTGCCTGCCCCTCACACCGAGAGCAGACAAGGTGCAGCATGAAGATACTTGGAMAAGTGCTTTTTTCGGATAAAAAAAGTATATGGTTCCTGTGAGAGCCACCCTGTCAATCTCTTCCAGCATTCCATTTTGTTCYGTACCATTTTCTTCTTATAGCCCATCTCTTTTAAAAAAATTGATTTGTTTTTTCTCCTCCACACTTCACTCAAAGAAACCTCAAATCACAAGTACAGCCTGGCTTCTGAAACAGAACCCAGCAACTGTCAGGATTCCCAACACCCTGAGACGTGTGTGTCACATCCAGCAGAAGGGAAGGACAGGTGGGAAAAGAGCATGACAAGCAGCTGAGTGGCACCCTCTGTATTCCCAGCATCCCAGGGAGCCTGCAAGATGTGCCCTTGCAGAAGCCAGGGAATGGTTGCAGAGGAGTCTGAGAGCAAGAAATGGGGCTGTGACATTTCTCCCAAGGCTTTTCAGCTCCCAAGACCTTACAGGAAAGCAGTGAGACCTCACCTTGGGTGTTGACTCCAGCTCTCGGGGACCCAGCGCAGGAAGGACTTGGAGCTGTTGGAGATGATCAGAGGGATGGAGCCCCTCTGCTCTGGAGCCAGGCTGGGAGAGCTGGGGGTGTTCATCTGGAGAGGAGAATTGTGACCTTCCAGTACCGGAAGGGAACCTGCAAGAAAGATGGAGAGAGACTATTTAGGGCTCCAAAGGCCTGGAGTGACAGGACAAGGGGGAATGGCTTCCTACTGCCAGAGAGTAGGTTTAGGTGGGATATTGGGAAGAAATTCTTCCCTGTGAGGGTGCTGAGGCCCTGGCACAGGTTGCCCAGAGAAGCTGTGGCTGCACCATCCCTGGAAGTGTTCCAGGCCAGGTTGGACAGGGCTTGGAACAACCTGAGCTAGTGGAAAGTGTCCCTGCCCATGGCAGGAGGTGGAACTGGCTGAGCTTTAAGGTCCTTTTAAACCCAAGCCATTCTGTTATTCTATGAAAACAAGAGAGATTAATTCCTTGTGCCACAAAATCTCTATGGGTACCATCCCAGAAGAGACCAGAGCACCTGGCTCTTGTACAGCTCTTTTTTCTCCATCTCATGATGATGACACATCTTAATACATCTTTGGTCTCCAAAGCTTTCCATCCAACTCAGCAACAATCCAATATTAGTTGCCTGGTTTTGCCAACATGACTTTTGGAGGTTTCAGCAGGAGGCAAATCCCTGGTTATTTCAGSAAGGGATGCCTCTGCAGCAAAGGCAAGGCTGCAAGGTCTGGTTTTCCCGAGGTCACACAACTCTGCAGCCTCAAGGAGAGCACGGACGACACGTGGTGATCACACAGAGATCTCATTTCTGCCTCYTTGTTTTAATCCCTTCATTTAAAAAAGATTTAGATGGTGTATAAAGGGAAGACATTTGGATGGCTGCCTCTTGATGTGCAGCCAGAAAGAGGCACAGCTGCAGTGCCACGCTGGCATTCAACCAGCACAGAGCCCAAGAACATGGCAAAGCCACGTTTTGACGGGTGATGGTTCCCAGGAGTCCCAGGAGGAGCCACCCAACAGCCTTGTTGTCAGCAGGAGTGAGGGAAAGGATGGCTCCTGTGCTTTCCTAAGTGCTCCTTCACTCCTGATGGCAATGCCTTGCAGAAGGTCAGCCACAGACACTTGTGCTCGCCAAACTGCCCAGTGCCTAAAACCCACCTGAGAGCTTGAAGGGTGATGTCATCCAGCCCAAGGGTGCCACCCAAGCCTTAGAGAGAGCACACGCTCCCCAAAACACAGTCTTAAGAAGAAGAATGTTGCTAAGAAGGAGAAAAGAATGAGCAAAGCACGGACCCACAGAAAAACATTTCATGGAAGTTTATCGCCCTTGGGGAAATGAATGACCTTCATACAGAGCTGGTTTTCCCTGTGCAGCTCCCTGCAAAGCCAGCTGACTCTACTTAGCAGGAAAWGCAGGAACAGAGCCCAGACTGGTGTTACTTGGAATATCAGCTCAGCTTCCAGGCCGTGCTCGAAGCAGTCACTGGGGAAAAGGGAAAAGTGGAGAAATCTGGCGTTTCTGTTTTGTATGGCTTCTATGCATCAGTGTCCTCCTAATCAACAGCAGCTGAAGAACTGCAGAATGAAGGCAGAGAAGAAAATCCTCCAGATATTAAAGACACTTTTATATCTATATATACACACATCCGTGCTTAGTGTCCAGCCAGCCCAGCCAGCTGGCATTAAATAACCAGGAGATGCTGTAAATTCTGGGAGAATTTACAAGTGCAGCTTTTGCTATAAACTCACTATTGCATTTTGGAGGGGGTAGCCACTTGTCAGGACACGGCAAGGCAATGCTTGTGTCCGCATTCTGGAAAGAAGGAGGTTCATCTGATGGGTCCARAGAGGCCGGTTCTTCAAGCTGGCTCCCACTGAACAGGTTTGATTGGCACTGTTGCGTGCTGTAAACGTTCGGGTCTGAGCAACAGGGATCACACAGAATCACATAATGATGCATTTKTCTTCTAAACTGGCAAAGAACCCCGAGCCCTCGAGGGCATAGTTATGTCATTCTAAAGGCTGACTCTATTAATCTAACAGCAGATGCAACCGGTTCCCACAAGTACTCTCCTGGTTCCGAAATCTTCCAAGAAGTTGGTGGGGGGTGTAAACACAGATCGATCTCTTATTTAGACTCCACTGACACAACTATCAGCATRACAGATTAGCTGTTGTTTGAACAACTCACACCAACATCCTGCTTTTCTGAAAGAAATATCTGCCAGGAAAAAGCAGAATGAGATCTGAACAGCCCCCAAAGGTTACTAATATCCCCATGCAAACAGCCCCTGGAAGCCCAGGAGACCCAAAATCCCTGAGACACCAAAAAAATCTGCTCTGCCCAGGTGTTCAGTGGATGGCAGCGAAGCTGAGAGAAAAACCAGCGTGCAAAATGAAATTCAAATTAAATTCCTTCGATTTGAGCTGCCTGAACAGAGAAAAAGAGCTGTGCAGATGGCAAACCCTGCACCAAACGATGAGTCAACCCTCCAGACAGGGGGGCATATTTGAGATTCCAGGGGGTGCAATAAATCCAACAGGAGGTTGACTTGAGTGATCTCCTCACCTTCTGGGCCATCCTGCCCTTGCACTTGTTCCTCTGCATCACTCACACCCACCCAGCTCCTCTTGGTTTGTGTCTTTGGGATCCAAGCAGAAACGCGATCCCGCGCCGGGCTAATCACGCTATTTCATTAATCATTTATCTCATCAATCATTTCGAGCCATTTCCCTTGGGCCACCCAGCCTTGCCTGCAGCTGCCAAATTCCAGGCTCGTTTCATCTCTAACCTAGTTTCAGAGCTGCCTTGTCTCCCTGCCTTTCATGTTTTCAGCTCGTGTTTCCCTCGCACGCTTGAACTGGCTGTCCCTGATCAGGGAAGAGCAGGATAAGGGGGGAGGAACGAGGGGAAGACAGACTTTTTGTGATTGTTTCTTGCTAAAATCAGTGTCTTGGAGCCAGATGGTGGCTGACTTGTTTAATTCTCCTCTAAAAGTGGACTCAAAAGAGCAAGTAACCTCAAAGTGGGCAGCACTCCACGCTAGCAAGTACCTACAGCTCCCTAATCATGGCAAAACATTTGTGCTCCGTGTCTCCACGCAGCAGCATGTCCTGTGGTTACGTTAATTTGGATTAGTGCAAGGGAACCTGGCATGGAGTTCTGGCCCACGCTGGGCTCAGCCATTCAGAACATCATTTACCAGCTCTGTAAGGAGCAGTTGCCGTATTTTTTTAACACCTTAGGGCCTGGGGAGGTGTTTTCAGGACAGCAGTCACATCACTCTCTKCTCTCACAGCAGGTAAGGGATGAGACATCTGGGGAAGGACAAGGCAAAGCACTCACAAGACTTTCAGCTGAGCCTTTCCTGAGCTCTGCCATATGTCATGGGCTGCTAAAGAGTGAATTTCCCACTTTTGGCAAATCACGCATACGGGCAAAAATGCCTCCCTGTAGCTGAGAGCTGAAAAGCATCTCTTCCACGTAAACACAGATCTCTTCTGTTTCTCCTTCTCTCTAGGAGGAAAGAGGAGGCACAGGCACGAGAAACTTTCGGCAAACTGGCCCTTGGCTCTGGCAGCTTCGAGGTGAAACACCAGCCCAGTTCCTTCCACCGCTGCACACATCGGGGCTGTGCCAAGGGTGGCAGGTCTGGGAATGGTTAGRACTGGAAGGAAAACCACTCACACCAGGTCCCACAGAAGCCTCATCCCTAAATTAACAGCCCTAGAATCAAGTAAAGAAAAAGAGACAGTTTTAAACCCCAGGCTTGAGCCTTGCAGCTCCTCTGCTTGCTCAGAGGGGCAGATTCCAAAGATGCCACTCAGCTCCTACAAACCAGGTTCCTGAGCTTTGGAAGCCCCTGCGAGTATCAGAGCATGGCTGGGAATACAAAACACATGGAGCCTCCTGCACCAGCAGCATTCACATTCAGACCGTGGCAGGCTCCAGCCTCCCAGCGTGTCCCTGTGGAATTCCAGCCCTCTGCTCCGAGTTGCTCTTCTCCAGCAGAGCCAACACCGCAAATGTCAATCGATGGCAGGCACGAGCACCACGCTGAGAATCTCTGCTCTTGTTCACACTGGGACCAGGCAAGGTTTTCAATAAATAGTAAGTTCTCTTAAAAATAGGATTTTTAGGGAAACTGGATTATTGGCAACTTTATGCGGAGTTGTTTCAGCCAGAGAGGGATGAGAAATGCAGAAGTGTCGGAACGTGGCCTGTTGCCCAACAGCAGATAGCAACCAAAGAGTCATTTCATGTTGAAATAATCATAATGAACAGTCATTTTAAAGAAAGATACAGTCATACAATCGTGGCAGAAAACCAAGGCCTAATATTTCAGCTCCAGGCTTTGGTTCCACCCTCTCTCGGTGAGGGAACTGAAATCTGTGACACTCTCCAAAGAGCAACAGCACCCAAACACTCCCTTCTGTTTTTTTCCCAGACACCTCCACTTCGGCAGGTATGTTTGCAGACTTTGGCACAAAAGCTTTTAGGACAAAAAGCTGTGTTTTTGTTCATGGAACACATCGGAGATGCAMAGATCCTCTGCTCCAACCCTTTTTAAAGGGGAGTGTGTGTCTTTCTTGATGCATAAATCTCATGTRTTTGAGTCCTTTTCTCTCTGCTAGGAAAGGTGGTGTGGGGCCTGTTCCAGAAAATTCACCAGCAGGACCTGTGAATGCTTTAAAAGGGCTCAAGAAGCTGGAAGAAAATTGCATGGACAAGTGTTTTTTCTGTTCTTTCCAAGAGGATAAAAAGTTTGCAATTAATAAAACAACAGGTTTTAACCAGCTTRGAAAAGCAAACGACTCAAAGGCTCTTGCAATCAGTTCTACCTTTAGCTGTAGTCAGTGCTYCTTCCCCTCAAAATAGCCTGGAAGATCATTCCATGAAGCAGGAAAGGTATAAAAATATCCCTTAGCAGCCCCTGCATCAGAGACCTTCCCAGGGTTTTCTGGTTTGTTTTTTTTTCATCCACTTTATCTGCTCCCAAGGCACCTGGCAAACCTGCCAAAAGGAGATTCCTCACTGTTGAACAAGACTGCCCCCMGTACTCAAACACAAAAGGGAATTAAAGACCCTTAAAACTTGCACAGRAAAAATTATTGGGCTTTTCTGGCCAACCATCATTAGGCTGAGACTTGGACTCGATTTTAAAAGTCTTTTCCAACTTAAAGGATTCAATGAGGCTGTCCTAGTAACACATAGGTGTTATGTAGCCCTAGGTTTAAATGTTTCTGAGCCCCATTCTTCCACACAGAACCTCTTCGTGATGAGATTATGGGTTTTCTTTTTCTATTTAAATCCACAGCCTTCCACTTGGGAAGCTGGGGGGTTTTTTCCCTCTCCATTATTCATTCYGGATCAGGAGGCTCAGCCAGCAGCATCACCTTCCCACTGCTCAGAAAAAGATTCCCTCTCCAAAARCACATAAGATTCTTTTTAAATTCTCATTAATCATGGCCTGTAATCCCTGAGATCCTGCCAGGCTTTGGGGTTTTGCTGGTGGTCTCCTCCTTCAAGTCTCACAGATAAATAATGCCCTAACCCAGTTTGGTCTCTGGAGGCCAACACGAAATCCCAATTTCCCTCTTGGGCTACATTTCTCCCCCTGATTTAATCTCCAGTGAACATCTAGATCACTTCCAGGAGCTTTACTTCCTTGGAAGAGTCAAGACCCATGTTTTAAGCTTCCCTTTCCAGATCTAACACTGGTTTTCCAGCCCAGGCTCCTTGTTTGTCACAGGGGACAAGCAGTGCCCACAGACATGTCACCACCACCTTCTCAGAAGCCTCTGCCACRGGATGATTGCCAAGTGCTGGCACTCCACTTCCTACAGAGAGTTCCCACTGTGCCATGAGACAGAGGCAACAGTTTGTCCTGGGAAAAAGAGGGGGAAAAAAATCAGGATTTTAAAGCCAGCAGGAGGTTTGAAAAGAGCAAACACAGTGGCAGCTGTGAATGTCAGACAGCAGCAAATTTCTTCCTGGCTGTGGAGGCATTCATTAGCACACCTAATCTTTAGAGCCATTAGGATGCTCTTGCTAAAGTTAAGCAGCTGCAGTGGATGAGCTGAGCTCCTAAATAAGAGGAGAAATGGGAKCTGGGAACAGGTAGAAAATTTCAACTCTAAAATCAAACCCTCTCCACGACCAGCATTTATTTCTCTAGTTTTCCTCTTGCCAAAGGCACTTCACAGCCAAGGCAAGAGGTGTCTGGGAAATGTGATTTAAAGCCATTTTATCAAAAGGGATAAGTCTGTCATGCAGGAGAAAGAAAACTCCACTGTCCCACGGAGTAAAAAGCAAAAGGATCTTTGTGCCTGCAGCAGAATTAAAGCTCTGGGCTGCCACAGGCAAAATAAGCACTTCAACCTGGCCAGGATTTTTTTGTCTCAGTCATTTCTCGTCTGCATCCCCTGTTCTCTTCACCATTTAAATACAATGATCCTGCTTGCACAAAGGTCATTTTATCACACAGCAGGCCAGAAATCAGAAGGGAAAAAAAAAAGAAGAATTTGAGAACTGAGATGCTGCCTCTCCTTGCATTTATTCAATTCTGACACCTAGTGGGCATCAGCGCCAGTGAAAAGCAGGAGTGGCCAGTCAGGCTCACCGACAGCCCTGGAATTAGCTACTGATTTATTATGCCACAGAGGATGTTCTCCACCCTCAGCACAACTGGGTCTCCCTAAAACCCTCCCAAGTGTCCGTGCTGAACTTGAACCTTCAGACGTGCTGCCAACCCCTCGCTCCACGGCAGAGCCGATGGGAAAATGCTCAGGTCCTGATCCCAGCAGCTCCCCACTCTGAATCAGGACACGGGTTTGGCAATTAAGGCCCCTCCTTCATTTCAGAGAGATCATCCAGGGGTCAGTCTGGATGAGCAACCCGAGATGAGGTTGCTGACAGGGGAGCGTATGCCCGGAAATCTCCACATTCCTCCAGGATGAGCAATAACCTTCTCTCTAACATGGGCCCTATTGGCTCCATCCTGCTGATCATCTCTGCTCTTCAAGAACTTTTTTAGGCTAATTTCACATAGGACTGAACCCCTCCTAAGTGCTGATAATTCTACCTATTCCCAGCTAGCCCACATGAACAGAATTTGCCACAGGGCTACCAATGCACCAGAACCAGTCCTGTGGTGGCACAAACCACACCGGCGCCTAGCAGTGATCAGAGAATCACAAACTGGGTTGGAAGGGACCTTAAAAACCATCTCAGGGCTCCTTCCACTAGACCAGGATGCTCCAAGCCCTGTCCAATCTGGCCTTGAACACTTCCAGGGGTGGGGTGTCCATCGCTGAGCATCTGTGCCATGATGCCAAAAAGAGGGTCTGGGAAATGAGATCCTGTGGCATCCTAGAGCCCAAATTCCACAAGTGTTGACTGAAGGAAGAGAAGGGAACTGAGCCCAGTTTTTCTGCAGCATCACTGCACGGTGGTGTCCTTCATCCATCCCACACCACGGGAATTCCCGCCCAGACACCGTCAGCATAAAAAGTGTTGGGGTGTACAAAAAACCAACCAGAGAAAACGCACATAAAAGGAGCGATTCTGCCACGGCTGCAGGTTTCACTGCTTTTCACAGAGAGCAAGGAGTCAGCAGTTTCCACCCTTCCCCGGGGACAGACTGCAGTGCTGGAGGTCTGTGCAGGGGCCGGCTGTCCTGGCACTGCCCCTGCCACCAYAGTGGCCCGGGAGCTGCAGTTGCTCCTGCTCATTCCCCAAATTACTACACAAGCCCAAAGCCTCACTTCCTTCCTCGTCAGCTTTATATTGAAAGGGTGATGACATTTCACCTTCTGGCGAGGCAACGCTCAAACAAACTGTCACAAAGTCCCTGTGTGCAGCAAGCCCCACTCTCATCCCTCGCGGCTTTGCTGTCTCCCTTCCCTTTTTTTTGCTGCCTCAGAGTTTCTGAACAGCCTCACAATCTGCAAGAGGAGAATTCCTACTCTGCAAATTCCTTCCAGGGCAAGTAGCATCTCTGAGGGTGCGGGGAAAGCTCCCTCCCCATCCCTGCTGCCGCATAAATCTTCACTCCCCAGGAAAAATCCAACAGCAAAACTCATGGTCTGCTTACACAGCCYGAACTCTCAGCCAGGGGAGTTGGAAGGGAGCATCCATAGCAAGGATCATTGGTATGTTGGAGCATCAAGTGCTTGAGTCAKCGATTTGAGACCAGGAAAGGCTCAGGAAAGTAATGTGGACAAAGGGAATATTGCTCCCTGCTGCCAGATAAACATCTGCACAGCAGATGCCACATCAGCTTCTAGGTGTGGAGGCATTCGCACACGTGCAGCAAGGAGCTTAAAGTACCCTGTAATCATTCGGGCTGGGGGAAAAAAAGACAAAAAAAAGTGGTGGTTTTTTTCTTGGGTTTTTTTTTCTTTTTTTTCCTTTTTGTGTGGAGAAGTGCACATTTAATTGTCACATATCAGCTAAATGTAGAGTCGTAGAATATCCTGAGTTGGAGGGGCCCACGAGGGTCGTTGAGTCCAAGTCCTGGCCCTGAGAACCATCTATTGGGAATTGGGAAAAGGAAGAGTACAACAGGGAAGAGTACAAGCCCAGCTGAAACTGGTTCATGTGTCAATCCACCTCATCTCTTCCAGGAGACAAAGCCARGTCCTAGAGGAACAGCCCAGGATGGTTTTCTGCTCACCTGGGACAGTAAGACATGTGTTGTCTACATGAGAAGACCAAGGCCACAATCGCTTGAGCTCAGGAGTTTCAGAAAGCWCCTAAGCTGTTCCTGTCTAATGAAGAGTCACGGTTCTACCCAAAATCAGCACAAAGGTGTGAAATCGCCCTTGTTAGGAAGAAGATGCTCAGCAAAAATTACTTGACTGCAGCAGAGAGACARATTATGGAGGACTCTGGCACTGTGCATTCAGAGCAAAGGAATCTTGGAATCACACAATGGCTTGGGTTGGAAGGGACCTTAAAGCCCATCTCGTTCCACCCCCTGCCATGGGCAGGGACACCTTCCACTAGACCAGGTTTCTCCAAGCCCTGTCCAGCCTGGCCTCGAAGGGGTGGTATTCCCAGTCCTGTTGATCCAAGCAAAGCAAAACCACCATGGAAAAGGAAAACATCCCTTGCTCCGTTAGACCTCTACACCTTACCAGCACCTTCCACCTCCTCCTGCTCCCTGCCACAGGTGATCATCGAGGGCTCTGACTATATTTTCTCGAGCTTTTGAGATGGAAACTCCTACAAATCAGGTTACCTCGCTGCAATCAGTAGGGAAAATCAAGCGAGAGTCAAACTGGGTGGGAGAGTGGCTTTAGAGAGAAAAATCAGTTGATTTTGACGGTTGCTTAACTGCTAAAGCCTTAAAAAAACCCAACCAGAACCCCCGTGCAAACTGCAGAGTAACCTTTCACTTCCCAAAGAGCTGCAGGGTCGGCTCTGTGCACGCAGCGAAGGGAATGGGACCAGGCTGCTAAACCTGTTCCCTAGGCGAGGAACACATCAGAGGTCTGCTCTAACCTGGCCTTCTTCCAAAAGCCATTAGTACCTGACAATCACCGTCATTAGCGTCCCTCAGCTCTTCACATTAGCGATCAAGCACCCATTAAAGCCAGATTCCTGGTGGGCTCCAACTCAAGCCTCCGGATTCGGAGCAAGGCATCTCTGTCCGCAGCTGCTGCACGCCGGAGGAACAGGAATTAAGTGGGCGTATTAGTTTGAATAATCAATAATTAGCTACGAGCATCACAGAAAATTACAAGCAACCAGAGAGCAACGCAGAACAAACAGATGGAATAACGAGCTTTTAATAGCATCATTATGGGATGGTGCAAATATCCTGGACACAGTTAATTTCGAGTCCTCCCAGGGAGACCTAACACATCAGAAGGGCTATCGATGGACAAGGGTGTATTTAGCATCTCACGAGCCCATCCAGTTGCTACCAGAGCAGAAAGTAAATTTGGGGAAAGACTCTCACTCCACTCCACCAAAAAGGAAAGGACAGGGCATCAGGTTCTTTCTTCCCGTGCTGGATCTTTGAATCTTGATTCTTCTCATTCTCCAGCCTACTTTAAAAACAGGGAAGGAAGGAGAAATGTCAGAGCTGAGAGTTTGTCTCATAGTTCACAGAACCAACCAAACATCTTCGGAAAAAGTGTATTCAGCTTCAACGAGTCGCTTATTAATTTGCTTAGCATCAGAGTCCCACCATGTGGAATCTGCAAAAAGAAACTTGCATATGCAAAACATTTCATATGTGCACAAATGTCATGGCAATGGCTAATTAGTGTAAAAAAGAAAAAGTAATAAAAAGAAGCAGACTGGTAGAAAAATCAACAACTGTGAAATAAGTACCACGGGACACAAATCAACACATATTGTCAAGTCTCAAAAGCAGAGACGGTTGAGGCTAGAAGCTGATGTATGGTCTGCTCTGAAATGGAGCTGGATTAGGAGTACAATATTCAGAAGAAATTGGAGATGTGTTTTTCGGAGGGAACATGTGACTGTTTCCCCAGCACTCCGGAGCCTACACCGTGTCTTCAGCAAGTTGGTCACCATGGCAACCTGAATTTTTTTCTGTAAGACAATTTTGTTAGTAAAATTTTAGAGCTAGATTCAGGCAAGAAAGGAGAGTCCACACGTGTGGAAGTGATTAAATATAGTGACTCTCTAAGAACATCTTGTCCAGGAGTCCCAGAGTCCTTGCCCAGCCCTGGAGACGGGAGATGCCAGGACCAGCCACTGCAATCATTGCTGGGGACCAAGGGACAAGAGAAGAAACAGGAACCAGTGGGAACACGGGAAATTCCAGCTCAGTTTAAGGAAAAATTCTTCCTCCAAGAGTGTTCCTCTCTGGAGCCCAAAGAGGATGAGGGATCTATATCCCATGGTACTCTAACCTCAGTTACACCCTCCTGCTTTGAGAGGTCCTTCCCAACTGCCTGATTCTCGTTTCTAGTGCTTCCAAAACCCAACACTGAGCAATAGGTTGAGGGCAGCCGAGTTTCTGTTCCTCCAGTGAAGGAAGTCCTGTTGGTTTTCTCCAGGAATTAGATTASGGGGCTTGTGAAGTGTAATGGATCATCCAAGCGCTGCATCCTCCCTAAGCAGGCACAATTTCCTCCGTGCAGCTGTGGGTCTAATCCTTCAAAACAGATCGAGAAGAGGGGGACAAAGGGCAAGACAAAACTTGCTGCTGTTCACAGCACCAGAGAGACTGTCACAGCSATTCTCCTCTCTGCTGGAACACCTCTGCCCCATCCCTGCGCCCCGCTCTGCCCTCAGCACCAGGAAAGGTSCTGCCTGGCTCTGTTTCACTTCGAGGCCTTTGCCTCGGAACAGATGAAAGCACATGACAGCTGCCAGGTGACACCAAGGACTCGGCCATCACAGCCAGGCTCCTTGGCAGGAGCAATAAAACATCAGCCTGTCATTTCCCCGAGCCATGAGTTGCTCCAGCTCTCGCTCCCAAAGCTGATCCGACACGGAGCTCACGCACTCTGCAACAGATCCTGCTCCGCAGGGATTTTCCTCCCCTCTGGTGCTTCGCTTTTTTTGCCACAGAAAGCAATAAGCTGCTTTATGAGAACTGTAGAAAGTGGGTGGGTGAATGGGAGAGGAAAAAAACAAAGACATGAGGGTATAAAACCGCAACTAAAATCAAGCAGCTYCTTAATGAGGACACTGGGGATTAAAGCTCATTTTTCCATACCCCYGGAGAGCCATGAACCCTGCTCTGTTATTATATTTATAGAAGACAGATAAACAAGCATCCATTTCACTCTGAAGGTCAGATCCTGAATTTCTTGGATCTGAAAAGAGGCCCAATGCTGCCAGTTACTCTTCCATTGAAAAAAACCCACCCTAATATTCCAGGATGCCAGTCTATCCACTTCTGCACGTGCAAGGCTGCTAATCAGCTCCTAACAACTGCCAGCACCACATTCCTGCCAGCAGCAAGCTGTGCCAGGTGACAAAGACCTCAGCCAGAGAGTCGTTGTAAGGAAAATATAGAAAACTTSAGGAGGAAATCACAGCCCCTTGGCTTGATGCTGAAGGAATTTGATTGCCTGTTAAAAAACATTTTCCTTGTGTGATTAATGAGTAAGAGACAATCAGCATTCACCATCTGCATGTATTTTGCAAAGGCAGGAGCCTGCTTCTTGCTTTTCCTGTTCAAGGACATGAGGCAYTGCTGGTGAGAGCTCAGATACGTCATGGGTCAGACTGAACAAAAAAATCTGCCTTAGGCAGGTGATTTTGAAAGAGCAAATCTTGGGACTCTTTTGCTTTCTGGGGTGAGTTTGAGCYATTTTTAGGCTCCTCTTTGCAATTCAGAGCCATGAACATCATTAAGCAGATTGCAGCTTGTTGCAGGCTCAGGTTGTTAACAGGTGATCAGCTCTTGTACGGCAGCTTCCCCCTTCCTGTCACTCCCTATGTGCCTGAACTATTTGTTGGAAAGACTGGCCCCAGAGTATGCCATGGGAATTTTACAATCTCCCCAGTTCTGGAGATGGACTAGGAAATAAATCCAGAAAATCTGATTAGGACTTGTCACTGAAGTAAGCTCATTAATCATTGATGGGGTTTTTCATATGCAATTTCTAATTCCTGCAGGCACCAGCAGACTGGTGGGTCTGAAGACTTCAGACTTGAAAAAAGCTCTTTATGTAACAATGGCACTGATTTTTTTTCCTCTTGAATATTTAGCACATTCTAATAAATAAAAAGAGCTACAAAGCACCAGTGAGTTCATATAGCCTAGCTTCTTGCACAGTCAGGCACAGAATTCTCCTGAAATAATTCCTGTAGCCAAAAAGATAAGAAGATCCAGTTCAGAAAATGTAAAATCCAGCATGAAAAACTGTCTGCCACTTGCCYGAGCAATTTTTGCAGCAGTCAGTTACCCATCCTGGTGTGTAAAAAAAAAATAAAAAAAAATCACATTTCATTTCTTACCTGAACTTGTCTAGCTTTGCCTGTCAGCACCAGGTTCTTTGAGTAAGAGATGAAAGTCTTCTATTATTAAATCGCTATTTCCCCAGCCTCCCCCAAAATATTCTCAGCTCAGCTAAGCCAGTCGAGCTACTGCCATTGCAAAACACAGCACTCCTTTCCCATGCCCCACCAAACACTGCATGGCTTGTAATAATGCCAGCCAGGATCACACACGTGCCAAAATCCAGGGAAAACAGCCGGGAATAACTTTTCCTGGCCTCAGACACATGAAATCTGTTTAACATTTGGCTTCAAATTAAACSCAGGGGTGAAACCCCCTAATTCTGGATACAAGCAAAAGCAGGAAGATTCCTCTCCAGACTTTACAAGTCAAATTGATAAAAGCAAGAGAAACAAGGAGCTTTGGGGGTGGGGTTGGTATTCTCCTTCAATCTCCTGATGTATCTGCCTCTGAGATGTCCAAACCCAAGGAAACCGGTAGGAAACACAGCTCCGTAAATGACACTTGCATGAAATACAGCTCCATAAATGACACTTGCAGCCCATCCACAAGASCAAGCAGAAATGTATTAAATTTTTAACTGCTCGGGATTTCAAGAACCATAAATTTCTCCCCACTTGTTTCACGTTTCTTTTTCAGGAAGATTTGGTTTGGAGACGTGTTAGACACTAGATACAAGAACACAAAGCATTTGTGAGTACTGCTTGACAGGGATAGCTCTTCTTGAGAGCCAGAGAATTAAAGACACCCRGCACTTTCCAAATGCAAAGAAAAGTTAGAGATTCCTATAAGAAGACAGGCAGCGATTAAAAACGACCTATTGGCTTTAGTGGCTCAGGGATAAACTAGAACAGCATGTGGATTTAATGGAATAATTCTTACGAACAGAGCAGAGTGCCTRGGTTTTCCTTTGATATCTCGTTTCCAGGAGAGCAGGAGGTACGTCTCCTTCAGCACAGCGAGGTTTACCACGGGTATGCTGATGAGTAACATGTGTTAGCTTTTGGTGAGTCATCCGTGCTAAACTCCATCTCAAACGGCCTCGTWTCCAATGCAGCAGGCTGGAGCTGAGCTGCACACACCGGGAGCACTCCGTTCTGGCACTCCACAGGGACGCASACCCGCTAATGATATGTACCCAAGTGCTCGAAGCCTTTTTAATCACAAAGACAGMGCACTAAGTCATTTCCCCTTCCTTTCCCAACTGCTTTAAACCTGTTTAGCACGCCAAAGAATGAGCTCATTCCGTGTTGCTAAAACTCTTTCAAAGCCACTTCCCTCTAGATTAACTCCCTAAGATGGCAGGTAAAGCATCAGCAGCAATTAGAGCTGCTCCCACACGGAGCCGCAGAGGCAGGTCAGCAAAGGTGCTTCGTGTAGGATAGGCCCTGCCAGCTCCCATAAATCACGGGTGCCTTTCATTACCGTTCCCATTAATTGGGTTCCAAACATCTCCTTCACAGATKCCCCGGGACAAGTGCTTTTCCTGGGGAAACTACACCGTGGTTCTCCCAGATACCTTACGCCGCGTTCAGTTTTGTTTGATAAGCCCTGGGAATTTGGCCTTTCCTCCAAGGATTTGCAGGATACACACAGCAAGCCATGGGTGGGAGGAGAGCACCAGCACAGAGATGGTGGGTGACTTGCTGAAGGAGTGGGGCACCCAACAACTCATCTGTCTGTTTGCCAGAGCATGTTCCAGATCCCAGAGCCAAGTGATACACCCCTGCTGAGAGCAACTGGTTTGGATAAGGGCCAGGGAATCCATGAAATATCAGACAGAAACATGTCTCTACCAGCCAAGAGAGACAAAAKCACAGAATTCTTAAGGTTGGAAAAGACTTTTAAGATCACCAAGTCCAACCATCAACCCAGCAGCACTAAACCATGTCCTCAGGTGCCATGTCCACATGTTTTCTGAATGCTTCCAGGGATGGTGACTCCACCACCTCCCCGGGCAGCCCCTTCCAAAGCTTTACAACTGTGTCTGTGARAAAAATTTCCCTAATTTCTAATCTAAACTTTCCCTGGCACAGCTTGAGGCTATTTCCTCTCATCCTGTCCCTTGCTCCCTGGGAGCAGAGTCCAACCCRTACCTGGCTGTCCTCTCCTGTCAGGGAGTTGTGCAGAGCCAGAAGGTCCCCCCTGAGCCTCCTCTTCTCCAGGCTGAGCCCCTTTCCCAGCTCCCTCAGCCGCTCCTGCTGCTCCAGACCCTTCCCCAGCTCTGTTCCCTTCCCTGGACACGCTCCAGCCCCTCAATGTCCTTCTTGCTGTGAGGCAAATGGAGGCAAAAAGACTTGAACCTACACTAAACTCAAACTCTGAGTTCACAGATGGATTTTCTTGCACAATGTTCACACTACCTGTGCTCCAGCACACTGGTGTACGTCGGAGTCTATGGGATGGACAGGTCAAAACTGAGTGATAGCCACGAGCTCTGTAGCTGGSATGTCTTCCAAGGAGTGAAGCAGCAAGAGGTCCTTCATCCTGAGCAGTCACTTGCCCACCCTGCCACAAAACCTGCAGACCCAGGGTGTGTAAAAGCTGTGTTTTGAATYGTACTCACCCAAACCAGATTATTCCATGTTGTCAGAGCCGAAGTAGCTGGGTTTGTGCCAGTCCCCACGGCTGCTGCCTCTTCCCCTTGAAGGGGAGGCTTCAGGAGCAAAGGCATCGTCTAAAAAAGAGAACATGGAGACATACCTGAGCATTTCAAACATGTTCATTGCTGCCCAGAGAAGCTGTGGCTGCCCCATCTCTGGAAGTGTTCAAGGCCAGGTTGGACAGGGCTTGGAGCTACCTGGGATAGTGGAAGGTGTTCCTGCCCATGGACCAGATGATCTTTCAGATTCCTTCCAACCCAACCYACTCTGTGATTCTATGACAGAAAATATTCAGCATTCTGCACACCAGTACTGGTTGTGAGAGCACAAATCTGGCAATCCAGAAAATGTATGAACCTCAGCACGGCCTTGCTTGGCAGCACAGTGCCCTCCCTTCATCCTCAACCAGACACTCCTCCTCAAGGGTAAAAACCAGTTGCCCATGACAGGAACAAACTGCTGATCTTCCACATTGTCTTCTCCCTCAGAGAGAYGACCTTCAGATGTTCCAAAAGGAAAGCACCGAACAGGGTAGTGCAGCATGGCAGAATTGGCTTACCTTCCCTGCGAGCGCTGCCTCGCCTGTTMGGGGTCATTATTGGCACATGCATCATCTGTAAATTAAAGACATGTCTTTAAAAACATCTCCTGGCAAGAAGTCCCACCTCTGCATTTCCTCAGGCACTGGGTGATCACTGAAGTAATTCCAAACCTAATTCTTAATTTTGCTGAAAATAAGATTATTGCTGATACTCCTGCAGTCCAGGGGCTGGACTCAATGATCCCCTTCAACTCAGGATATTCTGTGATGCCAGCCCCAGTCAATCACAATTCCTTCTCCTATCCAAATACCACCACAGGTACACCAACACCACCTCAGCCAGGCTGAGATCCCTTGAGCCGAGTTCCAGCTCCAGAGCAAGAGCAACAGTGCACTTGCTGCAGCCCTCTGCAGAGGGAAACACACTTCCTTTTCATGTGCAGTAATTCCCTTTGGCATTTATTCCTTATTAACATTGCAGGAAATATATTCCCCAGCAGGAATATTGGCAGCAGCACTGAATTTTAAGTGATGGTTAAGGAAGACTTGGGGGAAGATGTCTGCTTGTAAAAGCAAGTGTTTGTGCTGAGTGCCCTATTAAACAACAGTTATGTCAACCCACAGAGGACTGACTGAACATCCAAGACTGTGTTACACATTCCAGTGCTTCACATGCAGTCTTTCCACTCTGCAAACCCAGGCTTCCTGGGGTGCACTCACTAGCTAGCTCTGAATAGAGATTTGGGGGAAAAAAGAATAAATGAAAAGCTAATTTGGTAATTCAAGCCACAGGAAGGTAAAAAAGAATTCTATTTGCTTACAAGGCGGCTGGAGATGGACTTTTCACAGGGGCTTGTAGTGACAGGACAAGGGAGAATGGCCTTAAGCTGAAGGAGGGTAGGTTTGGTTTAGATATTAGGAAGAAATTCTTCCCTGTGAGGGTGGTGAGGCCCTGGCACAAGTTGCCCAGAGAAGTTGTGGCTGCCCCATCCCTGGTGGTGTTCAAGGCCAGGTTGGATGGGGCTTGGAACAACCTGGGCTAGTGGAAGGTGTCCCTACCCATGGCAGGGGGTGGAATGGGATGGGCTTTAAGGACCATTCCCACCCAAACCATTCTGTGATTCTACAATTCAACGTCTTCATTTAGTCCCTTGAATTTTCCAAAAATAAAAGCTGCCCATATCCTTGCTTGTGAAACTTTGTTCCCTCAAGCACCACACCCAGTGTAGAGCTGTGTTCTAAGTGCAGACACACAAGTTCAAGAGTCAGTTCATGGATAAAGTGGACACTTGAAAACAGCCACCAGGAATTCCCAGGTTAGGTCAGCATTTAATAACACCCCAACAACCAAAAAAGAGCTCAGAAATGGAACACAGATCTCAGCAGACCAAATGTCCTYGGGCTGTGCTGTGATGACATTCTCAGCTGAGAGCTGGGTTTGGTAACAGAACCAGAGCCACRGGGATTTGTGTCTGTCCAAGAAGTGCCAATCACTGTTCTCCAGGCACATACTGAATGAAGGAAGGGTTGGAGGTGGTGGATGTGCCAGACTCCCAGAGATTCACACTATCCCAGGCATCCATCAAGCAAGGTCAGAGCCTTCAGCTGATGGAAAGAGAAGCTTTACAGCCCACAGCTGGATTTCAAACTCCAGCCACTTTTCTCATCCAAACCTCCAACTGCRACAGGAGCAGACACCTGACTTCTCTTTAAGAGAGCATAAGCAGAATTTTCACTCCTCCAGGCAGCAAAAATCAGTTTTCCCCTTCCTTACCTCCTCGCTGCTCATGGATTCGGAGCTGAATGTGCYGCGATGGCACCGCACGGTGATGCTGGAGATCAGCTCCCCGGAGACGTCCACAACACTCCTGCAGGAAGCAGTGAGCTGTAACAGAATGAGATAGAGCCAATCTCATAGAGCAAACATCCAATACAAACCCTCTCTTGGGGGTGGGAACCTGCAGGAGGATTTAAAAAACAGATTCCAAGAGGAAGAAGCCCGAGGAATATTATACACGACTACACAGAGGTTATTGCTCCACAACTACGTGTGAGTTGTACATCTCGAGGTGGGAGAAAAACTCCACATCCTTTGCACAGCTCTGGTGTCACCAAGCACAAACAGCAGGACAGTGCAGGGCTATGCCAGTGGCAGCTCCAGCTCTGGAAGTTAAACTACCTTTAAAGATGTTGTCTCTCCAATTTGAGAAAAAGCTCCAGCAAAACCTGCACTCAGGTTTGGAAAACATCCTCACACTACCTCTCACACCATATTGCCCCAAGGAGAAAGGAGGGATGGCGTCAGTTTAGGACACAGGGATAACACCGCAGCAGCCAACGTTTGTGTTTTTAAAGAAAACCAAGCAGTAACAAAGAATTCTGTGTGGTGCCACCTACAGGCACACATGAGCTGCTTAGCTCCAGAGCAGAGAYGGGATTTGGCCCAAGTAACTGTGCACAGAGAAGTCCAGACTCAAAGATGACGTATTTCCACCAAAGCTGGTGATTTAAGACTCAGAGCAGAGCAAAAGCTGTATCAAGAGCCTTTTTATTTCAGGCTGAGAGTTACAAATCTGAAAGAGATCAGCTCTGTCAGCACAGAGGGGGGATCTGCACTACATGGGAAGATAAGCCTTTATATGATGCCCAGATGCATGAYAGGCAAAAGCAAGTAAAGCATCAGCTCTTCTACCCTCCTATCTTAGAGAACAAGCCGTTCCTTCTAGGATTCGGCCCCAAAAGCACACATACCTTCACTACACGCTGCTCCAAGACACAAATCCCCTTTTCAGCTCCCTGTACTGACCAGGCAGAAGAGTTTCCCACCACTGACCTTTCCCACCTAACACCCACTCTATGCTGCAGGTCGTATCAGAAAGGCAGCCACTCCTCATTTTACAGCACCAGCTGGCATTCCAACCATCCCAAGAAGATCCTGCATGGAGGGGAGGGTTCCCATTCCCAGCAGGGGCACTCACCACGAAAGGGCCAGTTTTGAAGTCGCAGGTGGAGGGGTCTCTCCCYGAAGCTTTGGTGCACACAGTCTCACGGATGCTGAACTGCAGATCTAATCTATAAGCATCGCTCTCCCACATGTCCACCTGGTGAAGGGAAGGTCAACACAACATATCCTTAGTCCTTGTCACTCTTCTGTTGCCCTCACTCCCTGGCAACCTCGTGTCTTTTCCAAGCAGAAGATGGCGTAAGGGAATTAGGGGTCAGTGCCCAATTTAGAGCAGATTGATGCGTGTGAGAAAGGCTGCCTCAATGGGCAGCACACACGCCCCACTGCAAGCTTTAGAGAGTTTAGCTGCTTTTTCATTATTCTTTTTCTCATAGTCTCGTCAATGCTTTAGCTCAAGATGGGAGACTCAAAAAAAAAGCAGCCCCCCGAAAAAACCCCGACAAACAAATTCCCACTGCTTTCAAATACATGGGTTTTTTTCTTCAAACTATAAAAATCCAAAAGTCATCTTGACATTCATTCTTGCAGAAGACTTGATAGATATCACGTGTAGAAACAGAAAGGTTCTGAGGGTGTTCAGGAGCATGGACATGTYAACTTTGAACTAAGAAGCTTCTTAGAACTCCTTAACTCAGGGTATCCAATATAATTCTTAGCAACACAAATTAAAACAGAGAAGGGTTTCCTGCCTGCATTTAGACTCTAGCGGATTTAAACCAGAATTGGTGTGTAGAGACAGATGACATAAACACAGATCAGAGAAAGAATCCTGAATGTGTTGGTGGTGGCATTCAATCAGTGAAGACCTTCAGACGAACCAGGCTGCTTGATGCTCAAAGCACAGCAGCTAGTTGGAGGTATTTAAAAACGTCACTTTTGAACAAAATCCTACAAGACATTGCTCAAGGACTTCTACTCTAGGGGTGAAAAATCTGAATTCCTAAAGTGTTTTAATTACAAACTTACATACAAAAGGTATTTAGGTTCCTAAAGCCACAATTTCAGATAATGCCCCAAATCCACCCTCTTCCAAGCAGCACCAGCAAACTCCAACTAAATCCAGGTTTCCAAGACTGGGTGGAAAAGAGTTTTCCACCCCAGCAAAGCACATTTCAGGTAAAGGATCTCCGTAGTCTGCGCACTCACTCCTGTGACTCGGCTCCTGACAACACCATACAGGTTTCTGCCCCATGACTGGGAATTGATCCGTGCAATGGAAGCATTGAGAGCTTCTTCTGTGACAGGGAGTTCATAGTCATACACCGGAAACGCTGAGGGAGAGGCACAGTTCCATTAGAAGTTCATTACAAACTTGTGCTTTTCCGCCCAAATCCACCCTAAGAAGGAGGATGTGACTCCAACTTACCTGAACACGAGAATACGCTCAGTGTGAGGACAAAAATTAAGATCCTCATAGTGTGTCTTTCAAAATCCTCCACTCTTTCCCCTTTCCAAGCAAGGATCTCAGAGCATATTCCTCTGTCTTTATATAAATGCAGCCTTGATCCTACACCTGACCTCCCTATGTCCAAGTTCTGCTACAAACATTGCACTTTAAACAGAATTGATCCCAGGGTAAATATTTGTTGTCAGCTTTTCTCCATTTAGCAGTAGTTCTCTGATAAGCGATGGACTGCAGTGGCTCTTTCCCAGGACTGAAYTCCTGATAGGGGAATTCAGGGAGCACTGAATTCCTGATACCTCCATAGCCAAAAGCACAATCTAGTTATTTCATTCACTTTCAGCCATTAGTTTTCCATGGTGTGAGTCAACTCTTTCCTTAGCACTGGACCCAGCACCTTCATGTCTTGGCAGCAACTGGAAGCACTTACAAGACAGCATTCCCTGAGGATCCCCCAGCAGCAGAGAGACCTACCACCATCATCCTGCAGACAAAAGAACCCAAGAGAAGCCTCCTAGACACGAGGCACATGGCAGACCCTTGGGACACCCAGTTTCAGCCCACAAATTAACAGAATTTTTGGATAACTATGTTGGAGACTGCTGCCTTCAAGCAAGCTCCCCCGTTGCTGCCTGTTCACAAGGCAGAGATGGGTCTAACCATGTTCRTTCTGTAAATCCCATGAGTGAAATTCAAATCGCAGTTCCACTTGAATTCTGTGGCACGGGGTCATTTTAAGAACTTCCCAAATGACAAGCACTCGCAGGAGGCTCAGATTTAATAAGGAAAAGCATAAAGTTTATCCTGCTTGTAAGGTGTCAGATTGCAGGGCGGCAGCCAGTCACAAGGTTGGACGCTGGGGGAATCCGACTCCTTGAGTGACAGAAGGAATTGGATATCACTCAATACCGCAGGTATTTTAGGGCAAAGACCCAATAAAGGCCAACAGTGGATTGATGGTCACTGGATTCATGCCCTGTTGTTGCTGTGGGATCTTGGAAAAGGAACCTGACCTGGGGTACATCCCAGGAGAGAGTGTGTGTGCCAGCTGGTAGAGCTACACGAGCAGGGAGGCTGTGCTAGGAACCATGGGGGGACAAGCAGGCGTGGTGCCAAACAGGAACCTCACCACGGGTGTGCCATCCCACCCAGGCACTGCTGTGGGAGAGGTGGATGCGGGTCCATAAGCCAAAAAAAAAGGGGTGCGCATTTTTTACCAGCCAGCTTGGATTTCAGCATCGAGAATGTGGTCAAATACACTGATTGAAACTTTTCCCAGTCAAAAGCCAGAGTCTCTATCCATCCATTCTCCTTGTTCCGTGCAGCTGAAGATGTTCTCTCCTAGCTCTTGGACACGCTCACCTGTAGCCAGTAATATTCTGCTGTGGCTGCAGCCACRCCAGAGCACCACCATGCACGGAATTTACATTGAGCTGGAGACTCAGGAACAGCCTGTTCTGCTGCCAGAGCCAGGACCATGCTGCCTCAGATCAAGGTGAGACCTTCAGGTGAGCTCTTTGCCCTGCTTCTGCCATGGTTTCTCTGCAATCAGTCATGCTGATGAAACACRTGGAATGAGACTGCTCAAACCATTGGAACAGAAAGAACTTGGCACTTGGAATCCCAAGATCCGTGTTGTTTTTCACCTTGCTGAAGTTTGGGTAACGTTTAGTTTTCCACTTCATCCCTAAAAAGGGAACCATTTGCCTCTTGTGTGCTGGGACCAGTTAATATTCCACCAGAAGCTGAATACATAAACTCTTTCCCAACCACCAAGTCACAGTCYTGTAGCCAGTCCAAGAGTAATTTTAAATATTGAGCCAACTGCAGTATTTAAAGATTGTCTTCTTAGAGTAGCTCCTAGGAAATGCTGCCAGCAGGATTGTAGTAATGCTGAGTGGGACTTGGAAATTGTTTAATGAAATAAAAGTTCCTCTGCAGGCCCCTGGCTTTACGGCATCCAGAGAACAGATATGTTTGCTATTTCAGCTCCCTGAATCCTGGCTTATTAAGTCTGTAATGAACTTGGTAAATATTTCTCCTATCTCTCCACAGCTACATTGTACAGCAAAATTGGTTTCATCCACTATCCGTGTCCGAGGCGAATTTGGTTTGAGGGTGCTCAACCCAACTACAAACTGGAGATRGGAAGAGGTAGGAATTGGGGGTGGGCAGGCTGGGAAGGGGGAGAAGTGAGAATCTGTGGAGAGAACAGGCTCAAATATGTGCCAGTGGGAGGAAAAGCAAGTCTGAGCAGGGCACGGCATTGTCCCCACTCGCAGGTAATGCATCTCCAGGTAATGCATCTCCACAGATGCCGCCTGCCTGGTGCTAATGGGCCAGGGGCAAACAACAGAAGGATGGGTTACTGCCCGTTGGGACAGGGAGCTGAAAAAAGTATTCTTCGGAAAAGAAAAACCAGGTTGCCCAAAGAAGCTGTGGCTGCCCCATATGTGGAAGTGTTCCAGGCCAGGTTGGACAGGGCTTGGAGCAACCTGGTCCAATGGAAGGTGTCCCTGCCCAGGGCAGGGGACTGGAACAAGATGAGCTTTAAGGTCCCTCCCAATGCAAACTATTGTGTGATTCCATAAAATCTCTGCTTTTGGTAGATTTAAGCAGTGGAACCAATTTTACAATTTCAGACTCAGAGTGCCASAAATTCCGAGTTTCTGGGGAAGTCTGAGGTTTTCACCACGTTCTCTTTGCACTGGAGACTGTAAGTGAAGCACCAGGCTGGGAAACACCACTTAATTTGTGAAGAGCAGCTGGAATTCAGTACTTTGCAGAAAGCCTCCGAGGTTAAATTCCCAAACCCAAGAGACTCTTAGGTTATTGGCATATTGAAAATAACGTAAGTGAAACAACTTTCTAAGGAAACAACAGGCATGGCCACATAGACAGAGGACAACATACTCTTGGAAGAGCAAACATCCTTCCCTTCCTCTAGAGCCCAGCTTCCAGCATTTGCCAATAATAATAAGGAAGCACCAGGTGGTGTGTGGCACCATGGCACACAGAGAAGTGATGGAAGGTGAGATGGAGAATTGACAATTTAAGGACTAAACTCGGACTCTACCACCAGCAAGTTCCAGATGCCAAGGCAGGTGGGGGCAGAGGGAGGGAGCTGTATTCAATTTAATCTACACAGCAAACAGGCGTTAGTTAAGAAATGAGGAAATTAAAGCACTTCTCTTAGATGACTATTTTCAGACTCTTTTCACGCCCAGCAATCAAGTCAGCTCTGTTCCCAGACAACCAGAACAATAACTTCTCTTTGTGAGTGAAATTTTGGTAATTACAAGATGCATTTACCTTTAAAATGTAAATCATCCAGCATCATCACATGCCTGTATGCTGAAAACAGTCTAAACAGCATTCCAGGCACTGAGAAGCTATTCCTGATTCCTTGTTTCCTAGACATTTAGATGACAGATGAAAGTTAATGATGTCCCTTCTGATAAAAGAAAAAACAAATAAATTCACAGCAGTATGGTCCTTTGTTTTTCCACAGCTTTTGTGGTGTGTCATTAGCAAAATTCAAAGGTTCCCTAGAAGTTCTTCACCATGGGCATGGCGTGACAGGAYAAGGGGAAATGGCTTCAAACTGACAGAGGGCAGGGTTAGATGGGATATTGGGAAGAAATTCTTCCCCGTGAGGGGAAGGCCCTGGCACGGGTTGCCCAGAGAAGCTGTGGCTGCCCCATCTCTGGTGGTGTTCCAGGCCAGGTTGGACAGGGCTTGAAGCAACCTGGGATAGTGAAAGGTGTCCCTGCCCATGGCAGGGAGGATTGGAATGAGATGAGCTTTCAGATCCCTTTCAACCCAAAGTGTTCTACGATTCTATGAGTAACTTCAGCAGACCTGTAGGAGACATGAGCTGATAGAGGTAGGAGAAAGGGTTCTAAATTTTGCTCAGACTAACAGAGGATTTGAGAMCTGATCCATAATTCACAGATACAACAGAGGCTCAGCTTTGATTCCCTTTGTAACTCATGTGTGTCCATTGAGATATTGGCAGAAAACCATATAGCCCATGTAGACACTGCCTGTGGCCTGCTGAATATTCTCCAGCCCTTGACTCCCTGGGAAGTAGAATAAGCCTTTGAGATTCCAATTTCTCTAGCTGCTCACACACTGCCCAAGCTGGTACTCTCTGCCACACATTTAAGTCATATGAAGAGATGTTGAGGGACCTGGGGGGGCTCAGCCTGGAGAAAAAGAGGCTCAGAGGGGACCTTCTCACTCTCTACAACTCCCTGACAGGAGGGGGCAGCCAGTTGTGGGTTGGACTGCTCYCAGGGAACAAGGGACAGGATGAGAGAAAATGGCCTCAAGCTGTGCCAGGGGWGGCTCACATTGGACATCAGGAGGAATTTCTCCATGGAAAGGGTGGTCAGGCCTTCGAAGGGGCTGCCCGGGGTTGTTTGGAGTCCCCATCCCTGGCAGTGTCCAAGGAAGGCCTGGATGTGGCAYTCGGTGCTCTGGGCTGGGTGACGAGGTGGGGATCAGTCACAGGTTGGACTCRATGGTCTTAGAGGTCTTTTCCAACCAAAATGATTCTGTGRTTCTCTGCAATGTCTGATCCCTTTGGCACCACAGGTCTGATGGACACAACCTCACCCTCCACAGCTCCTACTGGTGTGGCTGGAAGGGACCTTCCAGAGTGAAGCAACAAAAAGCACAGGTTACAGCAAACAAAACCTCAGTAACACAGACCGGATGGGTGTTCTGAAACATCACAGCCTGCAGCAGAATCTCAGAGGCCTCACTTCATTACTCTGAGCCTTTGAAACTTCAAATATTTAGATTTCCTGTGCCTGCCAGATCAGCAGGAACAGCTCTTACAGGGTCATTGCCACAGCTTTGTAGCTGATGCAAGGCAAACATTATCTCCAGACCCAAAGAGTCATGCCTGAAAAGTCACAGTGCTATATAAATTTTTAATTTTTTAATTTTTAAGTTTTCYGGACCCTGCTGATCATTTTCAAGGTTTTCTCCCTATCCCTAGGGCACATTCTCCAAAAGTTCTGCTGTTACATCCTTTTGAATTTAATGAAAGTTACCTGCAACAACCAGTCAAACAAAGCCCTGGGCAAACCKGAACTCCTGGGTAAAACCAAGCAAAACATTAATTGCCCCCATTTAAAGCCATTAACTGCCAAGTACAGTCCCCAGTGTCATACCCTGTCCCCTCTCAGTTTACTGATGCCATTTAAAGGGGTTTGCCAAGGAAAATAATTTTAAACACTTTTGTAATTTCCCACTGGCATTAAAATCCTTGACCAGAAAAATCACAAGTTGAAATTTCTAGGATTCTTAAATACCAAAACTGTCATTTTCATATCTGGATTTCAGAGTCCTGAATGGTCACACAAAGTTTTAGACATTACATAAAAAGTCACTGGTGTTCAGCTATAGCTTTACATCGGCATATACTCCTGATTGTTACTTTAGTCAGGATCAGCAAACCCAAGAACTAGCCAACCAGGCTATTCCAGGCACTGTGTTCTCATGTCCTGCACASCAGTAACAGGGAATTCAACAAAGGATTCAAAGTCTCAGGGTGCACAAGAGGCCACAAAGACTTTTGGATGCTGAAATGGACCAACTTGGTGCCTGTGGTTGGGCTGTACAGGTCTGAGCTCCAACTGTATGATCTTACAAAGGTTGAATGGACACACCATGTCCCATTGGAAACTCCTGTTCCTAGTTCTGAGAGCTGCAAAATTCARCTTTAACCAGCTGATATTTTCACCTTAGCTCGAAATCTGAGACAGGGGCAAGGTAAACATGGATTAGTCCAATTCTTCCAATTCTACTGAGAGGTGTGTCTGCCCATGGAATGGGATGATCTTTAAGATACCTTGCAACAATAAAGTGCTCTGGGATTCTATAATTCCACAAGTGGACAGTAAAACTCAGCCATATAAGTCCCTGCTTTTCTTCAGCTCCTGTTGCTTCTTCCTTTGTTCCAAGTAAGCCCAGAATTTCATTTCAAAGCTCATGCTTGTGTCTTTAAGGTGCCTGCATGGAGGAGAGGGACAGCAGCTGCAGCCCAGGGCTCCTGTCCCATCAGTCTCTGACGATGGCACCAATGCCGCTGGTGCTTGGGACGCCTGACTGTGGGAGGCGAGTCTGCCCTCAAGCACGGCCATTGAAGTCAGTCAGGGGCTCAGGCTGCAGCTGAAGCTGCCAAGTGCTGCTGAGAGGCTGGGAAGTCAAGAGAAAGCCACTGTGGCTACTTTTCTTGAAGCCTGTTGCCAAACCACGTGCAATTGTGCCCACATTATCCCCCCTTTGTCATCCCGGCTGGTGCGGATGCCTYGCTGAGGCGGTACCGGCGTTCTGGGTGCTGCTGTTGCTGTGCACGCTCTGGTGCTGTTTCTCCGGCGTCCAGAGCGGCGTCGGCAGCAGCGACTCCGCAGCCCTGCTCGAGGAGACATCGCCCTCYCCRYGGTGGCAGCAGCTCTGCGGGCCCAGAGCTCTGTGCCAGGGGSGTCTCGGCCACAGCACCGCGGCCYGGGCARCCGCGGGGGCCCGGGCTGGCCGCCAGCCCTGCCTCTGCCCGCTGCCCCTCGCCGGCAGCACCCAGCGGCCGTGCCCCAGCAGGGCCCCCTTGCCCTCCTTGTCCCCAGCCAGCCCAGCCTGGGCTCTTGGAGGGTGTCCCCATCCTCCTGCTGACGCCCGGCCTCCAGGGCTTCTGCCGCCGGCGTGGGAGACGCCTCGGGGAATCGCCACAGCAGCCGGGTGGCAGCAACAAGGCGGCTGCCTGCGGGCTGCTTACGGCCTCTGCCACCCAATTCCTCGGGGCTTCCCACCGCCTTGTGCCCTCAGGGCCTCCTATCCCCTCGAAGCCTCCTGCCACCCATGCCCTCACACATCCCCCTTGTGGCTTCCCACTACCTTGTCCCATCAGGGCCTCTGCAGCACCTCATTCCTTCATGGCCTCCCACCTCCCCATCCCCTCCGGGTCTTCCCTAGCCCGGCCAACCTGCCTGGCAGCGGCACAGCCCCAAAGGAGCTCCAGAGGAGCCGGATCAAGAGGCACCTTGGAGCCCTCAACAATCCAGCCAGCAACACGCGGGCAGGACATAGATGGTGGTTCCTGGCTGGGAGAGGGCTTGTGGCCATCTCCAGGCACCTGGCTCTCAGGGATCCCCGCAGCTCCAGCCTCTGCCCACCCGCTCTGGAGGAAGCGTGAAGGCTTCAGCTGAACCACCAAAGGCCAAGGGGCTTCTGGCCACTTTCCCATCCACACTGCGCACCTGGGAAATTTGCTGAGCACAAGCACCCTTTTTCCCCTCTTCCSTTATGCCCTGCAGACACTGGGTGGGCACCAAAAGAAAGCTCCTGGTATTAGAAAAAATTTCGTATTTCCATTCTGGAGCAAACAGAACTGCATGTTACAGAAAAGAGGTGTTCACCGCAGGGTCAGGTGGCCCTGATGTCAGAGAGATTTTTTGCTTTTATGCTTTTTAAATTTGTAGCATTTTAGTTTTATACTTTTATATATTAGTAACCCTATAATCCTATAACCTCTACCTTGCAACCTTGTATTCCTTTCCTATAGACAAAATAGAACCAAGTTATCAGCCTTTAAGCATTCCAGAGTCGGACTTGATATCTGAAAAATGAAGCTATTGAAGTAAGCAGAGAACTTCCAGTAGAAACTTGCCACAAGCAATAGTGTGACAAAATTCTGCTTTTCATTGGAGAATATTTCAAAACTATGTTACCCCACAATAATAGAAGCCTAAATGAGCATGGAACCTTTTTACTGTTTCGCACTTTTTGTACCCTTTTTACCTTTGCATAAGTTACACTTGCTGGACCCCGCTTGGCAGGATTGGGCCCAAACCCTGTGCAGCGGTGGGTCCCGGGGCTATCCCTTGAGAAAGCTTCGCTTTCTCCGAATCCTTTAATAAATTTTTACTTTTTACCCTCTTATTCGGCCTCAGCCTTTATTTTTCAAACATACAAGGCATAAGCCCCAGGAGACGGAGCCTCCTGGATCAGCTCTCCACAGAGCTCCGCCACCACAGCCAGCCACGGCCCCACAGATGAAACCGTGACTGCCACACCCTGCGCAGTTGATCTTGCATCTTCTGGAACCTGGAGTACGGCGCTCTCTGTAGCGCTAGGAGTATGTACAGATTTTGAAGAGCCAGGTTAGACACGGCAGGGCTGACGTCATCCGTTGTGCRTTCAAGGGCTGGAACAGAGAGGAAAAGAGCCATGGTAAGAACCTGGAYCTGCAGRGACCAAGGAGACACCCCCTGCCAGGACCATCCCAGCCAGCTCTCGCAACGGCTGGAAGGGAGCAGAGGCCAATGGGATCAGCTGGAAGGT
>JACAXG010000332.1:0-28845 GCA_018881555.1 Amblyornis subalaris
GGAGTTTAGAAGGGATTAGAACGAACGGAAAATTACCTCACAAATTACAATTCTGATTGGTGATTCTTGTCAGATATGCTAATTTGCAAAATCTTTAAAAATTGTATACCCATCACGTGGGTGTGCATTTTTTCGGTGTTTTCCACCTGACAAATTGTGCACCTAAGGATCCTTATAAAGGTGACCCCTTTTTATCACCCTAACTGTGTCTGGCTCATGATTTTAGGTTCTGTGAGAGAAAGGCATCAATATAGTTAATTGCTCTTAAATCCTGCACCAATCAATAGCTCCTACCATCAGCCTTTTTTACTGGTAGGATGGGCATGTTGTGTTTGGATTCGCATTCTACCAATAACCCAAATTTAAGGAACTTCTCAATGATAGGTGCTAATCCCTTATGACTTTCTAATTTGAAAGGGTATTGTTTTTGTCTTACCAGTGTGGTTTCTGGTTTGAGTGCAATGCTTACAGGTTCTGCCTTTTTGGATTTCCCAGGGAAATTGCTAGCCCACAGAATTGGGATACATGCATTTTCAGGTTCTGTTGGGATTTTGCCACAGTCCTCCTGGATGAAAAGGGTAGCTGCCTCGACAAATTTAGTTTCAGGAATTATAACTTTTTCCTCCCCCTTTGCAAAATTTAATTTCAGCTTCTAATTTCTCCAATAGGTCCCTATCCAGTAAAGGCTTAAGAGAGTTTGGCAAATAGAGGAATTGGTGAGTCACCCAGTGTTTTCCCAACTTAAATCTCAAAGGTTTGAAGAAAAGTCTTGTTTCACTTACCCCTGTGGCACCAATCACTTTTACAGTGTCTTGACTCAGTTTCCCTTCCAAAGTGTTTAACATGGAATATGTCGTCCTTGTATCCACCAAAAACTCAATTTTGTCTTTCCCCAGCTTAGCTATAATCAAAGGTTCTGCTGGGAAAGAAAACTCTGGTCCCTTTTATTCCCCATTCACAGCCAGTTTGGGAGCTCGGTCTGGAAATTTCTTTTTCGCCAAGATTGGACACTCCTTTTTCCAGTATCCTTTTTTCTCGCAGAAAGAACATTGATTCTGATCCAGAGGGGAAGGAGTACCCTTTCTAGCTGCCTTAGGTGACTTTTCCTGATTGACCATTTTACCATGCTGGCATTTGCATCCATGACACCCATGACAATCATCCCTATCTTTTGGATTCCTTTCTTTTGAATCCCTAGTGCGATACACCTTCCAAGCCAGGTCCAATAATTTACCTATATCTTCCCTCTCACCTATCTTTTGCAGCTTTTTCCTTATATCATCTGCAGATTGGCCTACAAACAGATAGACCATGTTTGCCTTCTCTTCAGCTGATTCAAGGTTCAAAATTGTGTATTTTCATGCAGCCTCTTTTAGCCTATTCAAAAAGTCTGTTGGAGATTTGTTTTCATCTTGATTTATGTCATATAGTTTTGACCAATTTATTGTTTTAGGAATAGCATTTCTCATACCATACACCACTGTCCAGGGTTAACCAAAAAGGATGTATTCTATCATCACCCACATAATTCCTTGATAAGATGAGTTGTTCACAGTTAGCTGGTTACACATCTGGTCCCTGAGGCTATGACCGAGGAGAGGCAGATCATGTGAGGTGGGGTAGTATTTCTTATCTCAACTGTGATAACTTACCCGGGCAGCAGCAAGCACCACCCATCTTGAGTGGATTATCTCTGTAATGGCCCATTACCAAACTGGATAAGCACAAACGAATAGAACATTAGCAACATCTCCTTCCATTGTGGAAATCCCTGCCCCAGGGGAGGTACCAGCTAAGAAACACCACATAAAAACAGGCTCGGTGATTGAGAGAGACCACCACTGGACACCCAGATCACTGGACCTTTCTGGACCACTGGACACCCAGATCACTGGACACCCAGACCACTGGACAAACAGAGGACCAGACCTTTCTACACCACGGGGCAACCAGAGTTCCAGACTTTCAACAGGACTGCAACCACTGCCAGGTTGTATTGTGGCTGTGCCAGTTTAAGCCAGTGTTTCTGTATTACTGCATTTATTTTAACCTTTCCATTAAAATTGTAATTTTGACCTAAAATCTCTCTCAAGGTATTTGTGTGGGGTTAATTTCCCCTGCTGGTTTACAGTCAAACCAGCGCAACTACCCAATTCTGATGGCGTTTCAACCTTTCCTATGCTCTGTTACATTGGGGTCCCACTTTGGATCCTCTAAAGGGAAAAAAATCACTAAATGACCCTTGAAGAGTCCTGGCCACTGAGCTTTAATTGCAGATCAAGAAGCCCTTCTAACCATCTCTTTCTCTGTTTTATCAAGCAATATATCCATTATAGCCTCCAAAACATTCCAATCTGGATTTTGCGATCTAATGGCTCTTTCTACAAAATTAGCCACCTTTTCTGCATTTTGTCTATACTCCCCAACTGAGGCCTTCCACTGTTGCAGCTCAACAAGAGAAAAGGAAACCCTTATTAAGATAGTGATGCCTTATTGGGACTACCTAAAAGAGAGAGGCTTGACAAAGATCAAAAGGTTAAAAAGCGGTGGTGTTTATTTGAAGGTCTTCAGGTACATCCAGGGCAGTCAAAGCTCACTCAAGTGGGGGCTTACACCCCAGGTGGACCTCCTGAGATCCGCTCCCCAAGATAGACCACCCAAGATGGACGACTGGTCACGAGTTCTCCATACTTTTATAAGTTTGGTCTATTAGCATATTTGGGCTAGCTCTTCCAATTAGAGTTTCAGGTAATGAAGTAATTCACCTCAGGTTTGCTCCCCTTCATCAACAGCTGTTTACATATCTTGGGCCTGAGGCAGTAAGGTGTCCTTGAAGTCCAGGCCTGAAGATGGATTGTTTTGTCTAAAGGCAGTAGCTAACACTTTTATATGGGCTTTAGAGTTACACACTAAGAATTGCAGGGTTACAAGTATATGAGAAATATAAAAGCCAAAATCCTAAGGCATCAATAGGACCCTGGTTAGCCATGGTCTGTCTCAAGGGAGCTTGTATAGCAGCTTCTTTGTTTTTGGATCTAGTGTGTCCAGCAACAGGGCTAGAGGCTGCTATGGCCTCACATGCCTTTTTTCCCCTTCTCTTCCTAGTTGCAAAAGACATTTTTCCCTCAGTGTCTTCCCCTTCAGAGGAGGTGTCTGAGTCTGTGCTAGCAGGGTTACTTTTGATGGCTCTTTCTCCTGCAGCCTCCTTGTTTGGGAGCAGAGGGGAATAGGGAGGTTGAGCCCTCTTTTTCCTTCTCGTGGGGGCCAATAGTATCTTTCCGCCCACGGGACTGGAAATGCCACCGCCAGATGGGAACTCGGTCACGTCTGGACCCACCTCGAAGGCACTGGGGAGCACATACGAGACAGGCCAGTCAATCAGCCCAAAGCTGGGGCCCCCCGCCCTGGATAGCGAAGACGGAGTGCAAGGGGGCTGTTGCCTTCTGATAAGAAGACAAGGCGACCTGGTTTCAAGAAGCTTAGCACGGCAGCCCGGCCTACCCCGTGGCCACTCGGGCCATGGACGCACAGACACCAATGTGGTGGATGGTCAAATGGCATTTATTATCTTATCTCATGAGGTTAAATAGTGAGGGGCTTTACTACGTCAGGAAAGGGGGACTGTGGGATAGCTGGAGTTAGTAAGGAGTGGAAAACTACTGGGGTTAGAGGGGTTTGCATGCTCTTATCACAAAGGAATGAAGGGAGGAAAGATTCCTTGCTGCTCCTGCTTTCCTTCACATCGCGTGATCTTCCGTCCGCCTGTCCCTTTCTACCACAGGGGGCAACAGAGGGGGTAGCCCCACCCCCGCCCTCACTGTCGCTCAGGACCACGGGAGCTGTGGCAGCATCGCCTGTGGGAACTGCGTCAGCTTCTGGGGTGGGTGAGTCCCCGCCCCCACCCCCACCTCCACTTGTAATGGCAGAAGCGGCAGCCAAGTTGTAGCTCAGAGGTGCGGGGGCAGTGGTGCCCATGGGAGCCGAGCCAGCATTGCCCACAGGACCCACGATCCCGCTCACAGGACCCATGTCCCAGCGTCCCGAGGGAGCCACATAGGCAGGCCCTGCAGGCAGGAGGTGGGCCTGCCCGGTGGCAGCAGTGGCTGTGGCAGCAGCGACAGCCAACCCTCCCGTGATCCCCCCACTGCGGCAGCAGCGCCTCCCCCCGTACCTGTCAGCCCTTTCATATTTGGAGTGATGTCTAAGTCTGATATATCTTGGCTTCTAACACAGACTTGGCTAACAGAGAGCTTTTTACTCAGTTTTTGTTTCCTTTTTTCTCACTTTAAAGCCATAATGGGCTGCTCCACAGGAGCCTCATTAGGTTCAAAATTTTTTCATAACTCTGGGTAATCTAAAAGGAGAAGAAATAACTCTGCATACACAATCTCACACCATCTCTCCTACTTCCATAAGAAAGACAAAAGTTGTAACGTGTGCTGGTTTGACTGTGAACCAGCAGGGGAAATTAACCCCACACAAAATATCTCGAGAGATTTAGGTCAAAATTACAATTTTAATAAAAAAGGTTAAACTAAATACAGTAATACAGAAACACTGGCTTAAACAAACCAACAGAGTCACGGTACAACCTGACACCCTGTTGACCAGGGTGGTAGCTGTGTAGTCCAGTTAGGCACTGGTCCTGCAGAAAGGNTGTTGCCTTCTGATAAGAAGACAAGGCGACCTGGTTTCAAGAAGCTTAGCACGGCAGCCCGGCCTACCCCGTGGCCACTCGGGCCATGGACGCACAGACACCAATGTGGTGGATGGTCAAATGGCATTTATTATCTTATCTCATGAGGTTAAATAGTGAGGGGCTTTACTACGTCAGGAAAGGGGGACTGTGGGATAGCTGGAGTTAGTAAGGAGTGGAAAACTACTGGGGTTAGAGGGGTTTGCATGCTCTTATCACAAAGGAATGAAGGGAGGAAAGATTCCTTGCTGCTCCTGCTTTCCTTCACATCGCGTGATCTTCCGTCCGCCTGTCCCTTTCTACCACAGGGGGCAACAGAGGGGGTAGCCCCACCCCCGCCCTCACTGTCGCTCAGGACCACGGGAGCTGTGGCAGCATCGCCTGTGGGAACTGCGTCAGCTTCTGGGGTGGGTGAGTCCCCGCCCCCACCCCCACCTCCACTTGTAATGGCAGAAGCGGCAGCCAAGTTGTAGCTCAGAGGTGCGGGGGCAGTGGTGCCCATGGGAGCCGAGCCAGCATTGCCCACAGGACCCACGATCCCGCTCACAGGACCCATGTCCCAGCGTCCCGAGGGAGCCACATAGGCAGGCCCTGCAGGCAGGAGGTGGGCCTGCCCGGTGGCAGCAGTGGCTGTGGCAGCAGCGACAGCCAACCCTCCCGTGATCCCCCCACTGCGGCAGCAGCGCCTCCCCCCGTACCTGTCAGCCCTTTCATATTTGGAGTGATGTCTAAGTCTGATATATCTTGGCTTCTAACACAGACTTGGCTAACAGAGAGCTTTTTACTCAGTTTTTGTTTCCTTTTTTCTCACTTTAAAGCCATAATGGGCTGCTCCACAGGAGCCTCATTAGGTTCAAAATTTTTTCATAACTCTGGGTAATCTAAAAGGAGAAGAAATAACTCTGCATACACAATCTCACACCATCTCTCCTACTTCCATAAGAAAGACAAAAGTTGTAACGTGTGCTGGTTTGACTGTGAACCAGCAGGGGAAATTAACCCCACACAAAATATCTCGAGAGATTTAGGTCAAAATTACAATTTTAATAAAAAAGGTTAAACTAAATACAGTAATACAGAAACACTGGCTTAAACAAACCAACAGAGTCACGGTACAACCTGACACCCTGTTGACCAGGGTGGTAGCTGTGTAGTCCAGTTAGGCACTGGTCCTGCAGAAAGGTCTGGTAGCCCAGTCCCGGTAGTCCAGTCTAGTAGAGCAGTGGAGTGGAGTGGAGTCCAGTTGAGTCCAGTCCCGAGGAGTGGAGTGGAGTAGCTGAGTCCAGTTCCGAGGAGTGGAGTCCAGTCGAGTCGAGTCGAGAGTCCCTTCAAGTCGAGAGTCGAATCGAGAGTGGAGTCCCGTCGAGCCGAGGGTGTTTTCTCCCATCCTAAACCCTTGTTTCATGCTGTGTTTCTTGGCTGGCACCTCCCCCAGGGGCGGGGACTTTCACAATGGAAGAGGATTTCCCCCATGTTCTATTGGTTGCTTTGGCAATGAACTCGGATGGTCCCCATGGTCCTCTGAGCTTGGATGATCCCCGTGGTCCTCCGATGATCCCCTTGGTCCTCCGACACTCCAAGTCCAAGATCGGGCTATTAATCAAGCTGGGTGGTGTAATGGGCCATTAGCTGAGATTAGATAATCGGGATGGGTGGTGCTTGCTAGCAGCCGGAGTGCTTATCTCAGTTGAGATAAGGAGTCCCTCAGGGACCAGGTGTGTAACTGTGAAATTTATCCAGCTTTTGTGGGTGGTAATAGGATATATGACTAACCCAGGACAATATGGTTTCAATTTGCATGGATCCAAATTGTGGCCATGCATTTCCTCCCTCTAACCTCTGCCATGGCCAGAGATGTGTGCTCAATCTGACCAATTCCTGCCTTTTAAGAGATGTCTCTTGGCCCGTTAAACGACACCAATGCCGTAATACTAATCCAAGGGGGGAGTTTTTGGGAATTTCTTTCTCTGCTGATGGTCCACACCCCATATTCTATTTTCAAGCAGGAAAAAATTGCAAGGAAAAAATTTTCCACCTCGAGATTCAAACTCACGCTCCTCGGGTTCCAAAACAAGTTCCCAACGCTGCATGTTACTGGCAGCCGCAGGCAGGTGCTCACCACTGCAATATAGAAGGTCCTGGGGACTAGAGAGGGCAAAAAAAAAACTTTTTCACCTCTGGATTCAAACTGGAGCCAGTTGGATTCCAAAGCAAACTCCTAATGCTGCGCCCCATGAACCACCACAGGGAGATGCACACTACTGCACTATAGGAGGCACTGGGTGCTTCCCACAATGTCAGTGTGCCCCCCCCCCCCTTTCCCTAGTGGAAGCCAAAAAGCAAGTAGCATCCACCAAACAAAAAACAAAGCCCACGCCAGCCTCCTCTGCCTCGCTGGTCTGAGCGTCCACAGACTGAAAAGGCAACCGACCGCACAAACAAAGGGATCCCACAAAAGGTCGTAATCGCGTCCCTAAAAAACTCCCAATTTTCCGGAAAAACTGATTCAAAGAAGATCACTTAACAGCATAAACTGTTAAGAAAGCATTCCTTTATTTGGTACTGAGAACATGCTGAGGCTGTCCCTTCCATAAGCACGTTAGCTCAAGCACTGTTCCCTCGGGTTTATATACATTGTAATATTCAAAGAATTCCCCAAACCACACCCAAAGCCTGTCCCCCTTGGTACGTCATAGGTATGTAATTTAAATTTCTTGGATTTTTGGTCCTTTATGTTTTCGTGGAACAAGATTGTCACCTATTGTCCATTGTTCAGAACTGCATCCCCCTGTTTTTGAGGTGTTGAGGTGTTTTATTTGATTCCAGTGTCTTCCTCATCATGTCCTTTGTTTGAACTTCCAGGCTTGCATGTGCGCAGTTCATCTGTGCTGAGTTGTGCAGCTCTTATCTTGGTAACGTGAGACTCATGCAATTAGCTGTAGCCAAATGTAGCCAAAAGTTCCTTTTAACTGGACATATTTTCACTAATTTAGTGTTCTGAAGGTCTTAGGTGATTGTAATCAAGCCATAGCTGGTGAGGTTTGCTCATCTTCCTAGTCCCTTGTTATCAACATTCTACTATGAGCTAAGTCTAAATAGCAATTAAAACAAAGCTACAAATGTTGGTTATTTGGTAAAACTAAACTATAGATTGAAAGTTACAAAGTTTAAGCAAAGTCAAGTAAGCAAAGCTAAATTATGAAATGGAAGTTACAATGTTTTAGGCAAACTACAAAAACAAGTAAAAACAAACTACCAAACTAGGAAAAAAATACAAGATTCTTTGTTTAACTGCTTTCAAAACAAATTACAATTGCTAGCAAATAATTATCAAAAAGAGCTGCTTTCTAAGTTACATCTCGTTCTCTCATGTGGGGTCTTGGGACCTCGGGGCTTCTCAGATCACTGCAGGAGATTCTTTAAAAGTGCCAGCAGTAGAATCGCAGGATGTAATTCGATCCAGAGAAGCCACAGGATCTCAAAGTCCCATCTGAAGGATGACAAAACTGTTGCCTAGAATCGAAAGAAAAACTTTCCAAACCATGTAAAAGTGGTAACATAAAAACTACTTCTTTAATGAAAGCTTTCAGGTGCACAAAATATAGCTATGTGCACCCCCAGCATGGGATTTTCACATTTTTTATAAGATTAATTAATTAGTATATCTAGCAAGTACATCCAGTAGAAGAACGGTTGCCCTAGTAACCCACCCTTGGATCTGCCCCATTGGAGTCTCTCCAAAGGTTCTTAGCCCTATATTTTGTTATGTCTCTCAGGTGCTGGTGCAAGACAAGATGTCCTTGTTAGAAATTATTTTCTTGAAAATAAGACTAAACAGAATTTCACGAGTGTGACAATGTGTGAGAAAGGGTTAGCTACTGTTCTAAAGGGTGAGAAAGGGTAAGAAGGTGCTAGAAACTATACAAATATATATTAAGAAACTACAAAGCTACAAATATATGAAAAAGGTAAAAATCTTTAGGCATCACAGTTACTAATACATCAGCAGCCACTGGCTCTTGTCTGGTGCTCAAAACTCCATCCCCTTCCCCAACTAAATCTAGTTTAAAGCTCTCCTTACAAGTCTGGCCAGCTTATTGATGAAGACCCTCTTGCTCTACTTGGTCGGGTGAATCCCATCACCTTCCAGCAGGCCTGGCTTCTCCAAGGTAGATCCATAATCATAGAAGATAAAACCTTCAGTATGGCACCATCTACAGAACCAGGCTCTATTGCTTTTCCTGCCCTTGCCTGGATTCAGCTGGGCTCGCGATCTCCTGGGTTCTCAGTGCACAGAAGCAGTTTGACCACTCTCTCACAACAGGCAGCTTCTTTAAGGTAGCAGCGAGGGCAAGAGGACGAAAGAATTGGACTTCTGTAACTTTTATTCCAAGTTTTATTTGTCTCTGCCGACGAGGCAGGGCGAACAAAGCTTGAAGGGGAGTTAACAGAAAAGACCCCTACCCGCTCTCTCTCTGCTGCTTTAAGGGGTAGGGATAACAGTGTGTAACCAATGAGCTTAGAGATACATGAGAGGAAACCAATGAAGCATCTTCAGAGGAAGAACACATTCAAACTGACTAATGACAATACAATTAGAGAGAATTTCAAACCAAGCTGACCTGTTACAAAGCTTAAGACTCTGTGACGGAGGAGAAAGTATAAAGTAAATGCATGTAGCTATGCTGCTGATTCCTCCTTTGCTCCGCCTTCAGGGACAGAGTCCTGCAAGGGAAAGTTCACCCATTCTGAGCCCCCCTCACAGGGCCCAGACTGCACCATAGCTACAAGGCTCTACCTGTTTGCTTTGCCTTCTTCTTCCTGGACAACTTCCTCTGACTGGGAGGATAGAGGAGACTACAATACATGCTCCTGATCCTTTAAAGTTTTTCCAAGGAACATATGGTGTCTTTTGATGATTCTAAGTTTCCTTGTTACAGTATTATACCCTACTTGGCATAGTAGGGTCAATCACCTTTCTCAAAGGGGGAAGAGGGTTTTTGGTCAGGGGTCAGCTAAGGGGCTTTTTGATAGGACTTCAAGATAGATATGATGGAGGAGCGGGATATCATCAGATTTAATGGTGATAAGGTGTGGGATGACATGCCATCCCATTCATACCAGGTAGATGCCGGAGCCAGCAAGAGATGCCCAGAGCCTGGAGAGGGATCACAGGTCAGCAGGAGAGCACCTGAAGAGCAGCACAAAGGAATTCCAGCCAATCCAGACAGAAAGGCAGCTTCACTGGGGGCCCAACTTAAATGCCTTTATGCATAGCATGGGGAATAAACAAGAGGAAGTGGACATGCATGCCTGCAGGGCTATGACCTTATTCTTATCCCAGAGAAGTGGTGGGATCACTCCTATGAATGGAGTGTTGGAATGGAAGGATACAGGCTCTTCAGGAAAGACAGACAGGGAAGATGAGGAGGTGGTGTTGCCCTCTGTGTCAATTACCAGCTGGAGTGCATGAAGCTCCCCCTGGAGTGGATGAGGAGCTGACTGAAATTTTATGGCTCAGGATTAAAGGGAGGGCAGGGACAAGGGACATTATAGTGGGGGCCTGCTACAGACCATCTGACCAGGAAGACTGAGCAGATGAGACAGATGAGACCCTCTATAGACAGATAGGAGTGGCCTCACATTCACAGGACCTGGTTCTTATGGGGGACTTCGACCACCCCAACATCTGTTGGAGGGACAACACATCAGGGCACAGGCAATACAGGAGGTCACTGGAATGAGCTGATGATAACTTCCTTCTCCAAGTGATAGAGGAGCCAACAAGGAGAGGTGCTATGCTGGACCTTATTCTCACCATCAAGGAGGGGCTGGTGGGGACTGTGAAGCTCAAGGGCAGCCTGGGCTGCAGTGACAACAAAGTGGTGGAGTTCAAGATCCTTAGGACAGCAAGGAGGATGCACAACAAGCCCACTACCCTGGGCTTCAGGAGAGCAGACTTTGGCCTCTTCAGGGGTCTGTTTGGCAGTGCCGTGGGATAAAGCCCTGAAGGGAAGAGAGGCCCAAGAGAGCTGAATGACATCCAAGTATTGTCTCCTCCAGGCTCAAGAATGATGCATCCCTGCAAAGAGGAAGCTTGGCAAAAATGCCAGGAGGCCTGCATGGATCAACAAGGAGCTCCTGGACAAGCTCAAACAAACAGGTAGCCTATAGAGGGTGGAAGCAGGGACAGGTAGTCTGAGAGGAATACACGCTGGAGCAAAGGGATGTCATCCAGAGGGACCTTGACAGATTTGAGATCTGGGCATGTGCAAACCTCATGAAGTTCAATAAGACCAAATGCAAGGTCCTGCACCTGGGTTGGAGCAATCCCAAGCACAAGTACAGACATGGCAGAGAATGGATCAAGAGAATCCATTCTCCCAGGGAGAAGGACTTGGGGGTGTTGGTGGACAAGAAGCTCAACATGTCTCATCAATGTGCACTTGCAGCCCAGAAAGCCAACCATATCCTGGGCTCCATAAAAGGAAGTGTGGTCAGCTGGTGGAGGGAGGTGATTTTCACCCTCTACTCTGCTCTCATGAGACCCCCACCTGGAATACTGTGTCCAGCTCTGGGGCCCCCAACACGAGAGATGTTGACCTGTTGGAACAAGTCCAGAGGAGACCCACAGAGCTGATCAGAGGGCTGGAGCACCTCTCCTATGAAGACAGAGACAGTTGGGGCTGTTCAGCCTGGAGAAGAGAAGGCTCTGGAGAGACCTTATAGCAGCCTTCCAGTACATAAAGGGGGGGCTACCCCAAGGCTGGAGAGGGACTTTTTACAAGGGCAGGTAGTAATAGGACAAGGGGGAATGGCTTAAAGCAGAAGGAGGGTAGATTTAGATTAGATATTAGAAAGAAACTTTTCTGAGAGGGTGGTGGGACACTGGAACAGGTTTCCCAGAGAAGTTGTGGATGCCCCATCCCTGGAAGTGTTCAAGGCCAGGCTCAATGAAGCTCTGAGCAACCTGGTCCATTGGAAGGTGTCCCTGTGCTGCGGTGATCCCGCTTTAGTTTAGTTTGCCGCAGAGCAATATTTCTTAGATGCTGTCACTTTAGGTTTCTCCTCCTCACAGAGTCTTAAGCTTTGTAACAGGTCAGCTTGGTTTGAAATTCTCTCTAACTGTATTGTCATTAGTCAGTTTGAATGTGTTCTTCCTCTGAAGATGCTTCATTGGTTTTCTCTCATGTATCTCTAAGCTCATTGGTTGCACACTGTTATCCCTACCACTTAAAGCAGCAGAGACAGAGCGGGAAATCGCCTCTCTGCTAACCTCCCCTTCAAGATATGCACCCTGTCCTCCTGGGCAGAGAAGAAATAAACTCAGAATATGGTTACAGAGAGTCCTCTCTTTCATTCCTTTTACCTTCGCTGCTGCCCCTGTGAAACTGCCTGTGGTAAAAAGCTGTCAGCTTTTGTGGACTGCGAAGAAACCCTGCAGATCGCTCCAGCCCCAGCTGAATACAGCAAAAAATGGGGGACAAAGCGATATCCCTGCCCATGGCAGTGGGGTTGGAACTAGATGAAGTGGAATGAATGGAGGTGTCTCAGTTCCAGCTACTGGAATGGGTGGGACTCTTTAACCTCTAGCCACTGGGGTGGTAACAGCATGGGGCCCAAAACCCAGATACTTGGCTGGTGGACTGGTGTGAGTGAGGTGAGAGGCATTCAGTTCCAGCAGCTGGAGCAGGACCATGTGTCTGTGCTGGTTTTGGCTGGGGTAGTTAATTTTCTTCACAGTGGCTGGTATGGGGCTGCTTTGTATTTATGCTGAAAACAGTGTTGATAATAGAAAGATGGTTTTGTTATGCTGAACAGGGCTTACACAGAGTCAAGGCCTTTTCTGCTTCTTATACTGCCATGCTGGCAAGGAGGCTGGGGGTGCATGGGAAGCTGGGAGGAGACACAGCTGGGACAGGTGACCCAAACTGATCAAAGGGATATTCCAGACCATATGACATCATGCTCCATATATAAAGAGGGGGGAAGAAGAAGGAAGAGGGGATGTTTGGAGTGAGCGTTTGTCTTCCCAAGTAACCGTTATGCATGAAGGGGCCCTGCTCTCCTGGCAATGGCTGAACACCTGCCTGCCCATGGGAAGCAGTGACTTAATTCCTTGCTTTGCTTTGCTTGTGTGCATAGCTTTTCCTTTCCCTATTAAACTGTCTTTATCTCAACCCATGAGTTTTCTCTTCCAGTTCTCTCCCTGATCCCTCTGGTGGGGGAGTGAGCAAGTGGCTGCATGGTACTTAGTTGCCAGCTGGGGTTAAATCATGGCAGGTCACAGTCTGTGTGGCATCTGTGCTGGTATGCCTAGGGGGACTTGTGAATGTGGAGTGCCTGGAGGGCAAGTGTGTGAGTGTATGTTTCCTAGTGAGCATCAGTCTGGACCAGGCAGTGAGTAGGGTACCCGTGAAGTAGGGAAGAGGGTCAGTGATCTCAACTCCTGAGTCTCTCATCTCTCTCACACCTCTTTCTCATCTCTCATCTCTTTCATCTATCTCCTTGATCTCTTTAATCTCTATAGTCTCTGTCATCTCTCTCATCTCTTTTCTTTGCCTCTCATCTCTGTTTTCTCTCTTGTCACTCTCTTGACTCTCCATTAATTTTTATTGGGTTTACATGGCAAGGTTCTGGTAGTGGGGGGGCTGCAGGGGTGGCCTTTGTGAGAAGAGATCAGGAGCTACCTCAATGTCAGAAAGAGATAGTTATAGCTAGCTGCAAGATGGAGCCACTGCTGGCCAAAGCCAAGTCAATCCACTACACTGGTAGCACCTATGTGATCACATATTTAAGAAAGTTTAAAAACATTTTGAAGCAAATGTGAGAGAGGAGTGAGAATATGTGAGAGAAACAACTCTGCAGACACCAAGGTCAGTGAAGAGGGAGGGGGAAGAGGTGCTCCAGGTGATGGAGCTGAGATTTCCCTGCAGCCGGGGGTGAAGACCATGGTGAAGCAGGTTGTACCCCTGCAGCCCATGAAAGACAACATCAGAGCACATATCCACACTGCAATCTGTGACGGACCTCACATTGGAACAGGGTCTTGGGAGGATCTGCAACTTGTGGGGAACTCATGCTGGAGACTGTACCCCATGGAAAGAACCCATGCTGGTCCAGTTCTTGGAGAACTGCAACCTGTGGGAAGGAGCCATGATGGAGCATGAAAACAATGTGAGGAGACAGGAGTGGTAAGGATGAAGTGTTATGAACTGACTGTAACCCCCTTTCCCCATTCCCCTTTCACTGCTCAGTGGGGGAAGAGGTAGAAGAGTTGGGATTGAAGTTGAGCCTGGAAAGAAGGCAAGGGGGGAGAGATGGTTTTAGGTTTTTCATTTCTCACTATCCTATTGTTATTACTTCGCAGTAAATTAAATTAATCTTCCCCAAGTTGGTCTGCTTTTCCCATGACAGTAGTTGGTGAGTGATTTCCCTGTCCGTATATTGACCCATGAGCTTTTCATTGTTTTCTCCCCTTATCCTACTAGGAGGGGGAATGCTAGAGTGGCTTGGTCAGTCCCTGGCAGCCAGCCAATGTCAACCCACTACCTTTCTAAACTCTTTTCTCAGTCCCCTCTCTCATGTTTCTCATCACTCAGTTCTCTCATACCTCTCATCTCTCATGTGTCCCATCTATTTTCTCTTTACCCCTTTTCGTCTCTTGCCCCCTCTCACTTGTCCCATTTGTACCTTCTCTCTCCCCTCTCTCTTCTCTGCCCTCTCTCCTTTTTATCCTCTCTGGTTCTGTCACCCCCGGTCTCTTGTGTCTCCCATCGCTCCTCAATGCCTCTCCCCTCTTGTCTCACAGTTCTCTCACATCACATGAGTAGCTTGTCGCTCTCGTCTCTTTCATCCCTCTCATCTCTGCCATGCCCCTCTCACATCTTCCTCTTGTTCTGCTCTCCTCTTTCTCATCTAATCTCTCAAGGCTCTCATCTGTCCTATCACTGTTTCTCTCCCCCCTTTCCTCTCTCTCCTCCCTCTTATCTGTACAGACTGTCTCTCCTCTCATCTCCTTCCCTTGCCATCTCTCACACCTCTCATGTTCTTCATGCTTCTACACACTCTATTTTAACTCTTTAATATCTCTACTCTCTCTGCTGCCATGTTGTATTGGGTCTGACTGACATAGAGTTCAGTTTTGCCTTAGCAGCCCTCCCAGTGCTGTGCTTTGCATTGGTAGCTGGAAGGGTGTTGATAACACATCAGTGTTTTGGCTACTGCTGAGCAATGCTGTCCCTCTAACATTCCTTCCCCCCTCCCCATTAAGGGGCTGGGAGTGGGCAAGATCCTGGTGTTGCCTAGAATCAAAGACAAAAACTTTCCAAATGATATTGAGCGATAATACAAAAAAGCAGATCTTTAATGAAAGCTTTCAGGTGCACAAATATGGCTTTGCGCATGCGTGGTACAGGATTTCTACAAATTTTATAAGGTTAATTAATTAGTATATGTAGAAAGTACATCCAATAGGAGACCAGTTGCTGCAGCAACCCACCCTTGGTCTGCCCCTTGGAGTTGCTCCAGGAGGTTCTTTGCCCTGTATCTTGTTATGTCTCTCAAATTCTGGTTGCAAAACAAAATGTCCTTGTTAGAGGTTCTCTTCTTGAGAATAAGACTAAACAGAATTTCAGGAATGTGTTAGAAAGGGTTATCTTATTGTTCTAAAATATGAGAAAGGGCAGGAAAAGTACTAGAAGCTATATAACTATGTATTAACAGTCTATAAAGTTACAAGTACATGAAAAATATATAAAAAGCAAAAAATCTTTAGGCATCACTGGGAGGGGACACAACCAGGCCAGCTGACCCAAATTAACCAGAGATATTCCATACCATATGACATCAGCTCTGATATAAAAGCTAAGGGAGGGAGGAGGAACGGGGGGCATTCGTTATTCTACAATGTTTGCCTTCTGGAGCAACCGCTATGTGTGCTGAAGCCCTGCTTCCCGGGAAGTGTCTGAACATCACTTGCTGATGGGAACTAGAAATTAACTGTTTTCCCTTTGCTTATGTGTGCACAAACTTTTGCTTCATTTTTTTCGCTTTTGCTTTAGTAAACTGCCTTATCTCAACCTATGAGTCGTTTTCCATCTTATTCTCTCTCCCCTGTCTTGCTGGGAAGGGGAGTAGAGTAGCTTAGTGGGCACCTGGCACCCAGTCAAGGTCAAATCAATACACGTCTGTGTCTCTGCATATCTTGTTCATCTTATCTCTCATGCCTCTCTCACCTCAAAATCATCTCATGTCTCTCTTGTCCCCCTTACCACTCTCACCTCTCTCCTCCTTGTCCTTATCACATGCTTCCCTTGCCTCTCACCTACCTCATATCTTGTCTCTCCCCCCCTTGTCTGTCTCACATCTTGTTTTTCTCTCTCCGTGTCTACTGTCTCACATCTCTCACTTCTCTCCCATCTCATAATTCTATTGTCTTTTACCTCTCTCATTTCTCTAATGTCTCAACTTTCTCTCATCTCTATTATTTCACAGTCAGAATCAGAGAATCACAGAATGACTGAGTATGGAAGTCTCCTTATCCATCAAGCAGGGCCACCTAGATCCAGTTGCCCAGGACAGTGTTCAGATGGCTTTGAATATCTCTGAAGAAGGAGATTCTACAACCCCACTGGACAACCTGCTGCAGTGCTCAGTTACCCTCATAGTAAAAGAGTGTTTCCTTATGTTCAGATGGAACCTCCTGTGTTTCAGCTCGTGCTCATTGTCTCTTATTGAGTCTCTGGGCACCAATGAAAAGAGCCTGGCTCCGTCTTTGCACCTTCCCTTTGAAACAAGGAGTTTTTTTACATAATTAAGCACAGGTGTTTAGCATAATTAAGCACAAGTGCTTGAGTAAACAAGTATTTAGCACCAGTACAATAAATACTTAACATAAGAAAGCCTGGCAGGCCTATCTTGACATAAGTGTGACTTGACAAAATAAAAGCTTTAGAATTAGGATACTATAATAGCTAACTGCAACTAAGGAACCGCCTCTGTGCAAGAGTGATAAGGAACACTAGCTACTTTAGAACACGTAGGCTATGCGTGGACAGCGCATGGACACTAGTTTAAAATATAGGAGCATGACACAATGTATACCTAACTGCTTCCTTATCAGATACTAACCATAAGAGTATACAGATGGATGGTATTTTTGATAAAATTGCTATATAAACCCACTGAAATTTGTATGTGGAGGAGAAGCATTTTGTGGGGTGTGGACCCCATGCTCTCCCGCCAGCTAAAAAAAAGCACTTTTGGCTGACAACCCGCTTGTCAGTCATATCCTTTGAATCAGTTGGCAAGCAATTAGGAGGACTCTCTGTCTGGCAGCGGGACCCTGGGGTCGGAGGACTCACCTGGGCACCCCAGGCTCTTTTACCTGTAAAGGGGACTCCATGGACCCAGGATCTACACGGGGACAGATAAGGACCTGAGGTACATCATATGGAAAAGTGTTTTACTACTAACCTTCTGTAACGAATGTGATAAGTGTTTAAACCAGGCTTTTGTCTCTGCTCAGATTTGTGGCAGTAGACAGCAGTCCTTGCTAAGGTGGCCTGCACCTTAGCACAAAGTAAAATCACTCTCGTTTGCAAGTTCTTAATGATGGCCGATCAGGTCTATTACAAATGGATTATTTATTTAATAGACACAGAAACAACAGACATAAGATTCTAAACAAACTACGTACTACGCAAGTTAGACATAAGAGATAACACTAGTAAGACGCTGTGCCACTGTGAGTAATATGCTGGCCACACAAATTACTAGCTACACAGGTTACTGTGCTGGTTTGGCTGTAAACCAGCAGGGGAAATTAACCCCACACAGAATACCTCGAGAGATTTTAGGTCAAAATTACAATTTTAATAAAAAAGGTTAAAATAAATGCAGTAATACAGAAACACGGGCTTAAACAAACCGACAGAGTCACGGTACAACCTGACACCCTGTTGACCAGGGTGGTAGCTGTGCAGTCCAGTTAGGCACTGATCCTGCAGGAAGGCCTGGTAGCCCAGTCCCGGTAGTGGAGTGGAGTAGCTGAGTCCAATTCCGGGGAGCAGAGTCCAGTCACGTCGAGCCGAGTCGAGAATCCCGTCGAGAGCGGAGTCCCGAGAGCGGAGTCCCGTCGAATCGAGGGTATCCTCTCCCATCCAAAACCCCTTGTTTTATGCTGTGCTTCTTGGCTGGCACCTCCCCCAGGGGCGGGGACTTTCACAATGGAAGAGGATCTTCCGGGTGTTCTATTGATTGTTTCGGTAATGAGCTTGGAGGAGTCCTAGGGTCCTTCAAAATGTTCCGGAAGGGTTCAGGCTAAGTAGTCAGGCTGGGTGGTGCTAATGGGCCATTACCTGAGMTCAGATAACCAGGGTGGGTAGTACTTCCTGTCGGTTGGGGTGCTTATCTCAGTTGAGATAAGGAGTCCCAGGTGTGTAATTATGAAATGTATCCAGCTTTTGTGGGTGATAATAGAATATTTAACTAACCCAGGACAGTTACTAAAGAAATATTACTAGTAAGTTACAATATAAATATACAGTGCACGAAATAGGTACCAATAGTTCAGCTAGCGAAGAAATAGTACAGCTTAGGAAACCAATATATATCTTACCAACAAAGGATAATGATGTATAGAAGTCTCCTTTCACTCAACTTCTAGAAGACAAGGTTTACTCAAGCCAGGCATCCCGCGGCTTGAGGGGTCTGCCCTCATACACACCTTAGAGGTGAATAGAAGGTTTTTCCAATTTTGTGAGAGTTACGGTGATCTTTTATAGCCATAAAGTTCTAGTGTCTGTCAGTCACAAATTCCAGTAAAATCCCTCTCCACAACAGCTGTTTACTGTCATTCAGTTCTGGCGCTGTCCCGGTTTGAAAGACAGGTGTCTGTCAAGGAAGGTGGGAAACCTTCCTTGGATAGAGGATGACCTCCCTCCCTCCTCCGAATTACTATACCTTTGAAATTCCAGGGCTTTCAGGCAAAGATATGGTAAAAAGAATAACAGTTCTTTACTAGGATTATATATCTCTATATATAACAAGACAGATAAACAGCAACAATAAGAGAACAGACAAACCCTGTTGCAGTCCTTTGTCTGTCGTTGGGCGGTTCTCCGTTGGGGCAGAGAGGCTGTGGTGACTCCCCTGTGGCTGAAGGGGGCGCTGTGGGGCAAGCGCGGTGACCTCGCCATGTGGCAATGGCGGCTCCTGGGAGCGAGAGACGGAGAGAAGAGGTCACTCCTGGCGTGAACTCACGGGGCAGCAGCCCATCTGCACCAACCTCTGCAGCAGGCAGCGAGCAGTGCAGGCAGGCAGGTTTGACTGGGGAGCAATGGACTTCGGTATCACCCACTGAGGGGCCAGCAGAAGGCAGGAATAGCAGAGACGAGCAGACCGCAGCACCGACCCACATGGAGCAGAAACCCAGGCTGGTGGCAGAGACGGCAGAGGCGAGCAGCTCTGGGTGGCGACCAGTTACAGCATAACTCTGTACCCTGTGCCGCGGCGGGACCGTTGCAGAGATGTCACAGTTTATCCGTGCTCTGGAGCGAGCAGGCAGAGACGTCGCAGTGTAGCGGTGTTCCCAGAGCAAAACTGGCACTTGCTGCAGACACGCCTGTCCTCCCCGAATGCCGAGCAGAGAAGAGAGCAAGCCTGGTCTCCACCCCCCTCTTGCCAAAGTCTCGGGAAGTCCCCCTTCATCTCTCACGATGATAAGCTCCAGCCTCTGGGGAAACAACCCCCTTGCCAGCATTTCCAGCTCTTTGTTTCTTTAACTGGGGAAATTGTCCTGGCCTCTGGGTTGGGCAAGCGATCCCTTTTGTCCTTAAGTATCATCCATTCTGGGTGATCAGTGTGGAATGCGGTTGGACAGATAACTTCCTTTGTTCTTAAGTATCGCTCATTAGTTCCCGGCCAGCCCCTCCTCACCTACACAGCCTCCCTGCTACATGGGGGAAAGAAAAGAAATTTTCATTTTTTGAACCCGTAACAGGTGCCTGTGAGTTTCGCAAGACCATGGGAAAAGGGGAGATCTCCTAATTCATGCAAACAGCAGATAACCTTCTTGACAGCAAGGAGGAAGGTAGGAGGGAGGAGGTGGGCTGCCTCACCACACCTTCCGCATCTGTTATATCTGTCATTTTGTTAACCGCGGTATAAGGTAATACCTCGTACTCTCTCGTACGCAGACTCCCATCCACACATCTTGTTCACGTGGTGTGGGTTAATGTCCCACGGGTGGTTTGCACGGGTGGGTTAGAGTCCCACCCATGCAAGTCCTGAGTCAGGGGTTAGAGTCCCCTCGGTGGGTTGGAATCCCACCAACATGGGTTAAAGTCTTGTGGGTCGGGAGAGGTACACTAACTGGTTTTGACTAAATGTGGCTGGAATTGGGCCTGGGAGCTGGTTTAGCAGTTTTTTTAAGTCTGGTATTGTATCGCATGTGTTCATGTATTAAGTCTGTCACTGCAACATCGTTTATTCCTCGCCTATGTTAAGGTAAGGAAGGGAATGTGCTCAACCCTGAGTCACCTTTTTCTTTGGATATGGAATGCTTTTAAGTGGAGTAGAAAGAATCAGAAAACTGAGTGTATGTTTCAGGGTTAATCTTTAGCTATTCAAGATCTAGAGGTGCAATATCAGAGAGAAACAGTGTTGTATGAGTTTGCGGCATGGAAGCATAAATTGATTAAACATCTAGAGAGGTCAGGGTATTGTGAACAAGTTTTGGTAGATATAGAACATAGGCAACCTGCTTGGGAGTTTTGTTCACTTGTGGGCAGGTATCTTTTGGATGCTAGGGTAGCACCACCCTAAGTACACTTGATGTCTTCCTCTCACGGAACCTAAAATCATGAGCCAGACACAGTTAGGGTGATAAAAAGGGGTTACCTTTATAAGGATCCTTAGGTGCACAATTTCTCAGGTGGAAAACGCCGAAAAATGCCCACCCATGACGTGTATACAATTTTACAAATTAGCATATCTGACAAGAATTACCAATTAGAATTGCAATTTGTGAGGTAATTTCCCCCTCGTTCTAAACCCTTCTAACCCCCCCCCGCAGATGAGAACTAACTTTGTTTATAAAAATATGTCTCGAAGAGCTAGTCTCAAGACCAGAGAACCGAGATAGGATAGGGGCCTTGGAATGTGTTTTGTCTTTCTGCCTATCAGGGCAGGGAAAAGTACTGGGAAGACTTGCTAGAGTACAATAATAGAGTGCAAATCAAGAACTATATGTGTAAAAATTACAGAGAATATATAAGAGGAAAAAGGTAAAAACTTAATTTGGCATCATTTCCCCCCTTTTTTAGAGACTAACAAGACTCTGCCTTGTCTAGTCTCTATGTATCTAACCACAGTACCGATTTACACAGACGGCTATCATACAAAAAAAAATTATAATTACAGCTACTATGAACACTTCTTTTATCCAGGGCCAGTTTGGTAACCCTGAAGTGAGGGTGTCGAAGACATAGTCAAAGTTCAAGGTGTTATTTCTGAGAGCTACTTCATGTAAAACTTGAGTTTGCTTCCGAATTTCAGCCAAATCCTTGCTAATTCTTCCATTCTGGTACACATAAGAACAACAAGTGGTGTTAACAATAGCACATAGGCATCCTTGTGAGGCAAGTAGGAAATTGAGAGCCATTCTGTTTTGCAAAACCATACAAGACAGGCCATGGACTTCCTCCTGTAAGGCCGAAATTGCATCTGTAGTCTGCTGTTCAATATGTTCAATAACAGCTGAGATGTTTACAACTGTCCTCTCCAGCTAAACTACTAAAGAAGGAATGAGAGCTCTGATTATGCTATGAAAAAGTGTGGGACGTTCAACGACGGGATTAATAGATCTTTTCATCCTCCCATTTGGACCTTCAATATGATCAAATATTGTTATGTTTGGAACTACAGCCCCAAGGGCACAGGCCCGATCTTTGTCTATGGGCAGGATTTTCCAGGCCTTATTGTAACATATCCAATACCACCTCATCCCATATGGTAGAGCTAGTTTCCATGATGTCAATTCCATCTTCCTCACAGTTCTTGGGCTTATTCTTTCCATAAATTTGGTCTTATGGCAATATGAAGGAAGAATGGCCTTTCCTGTAACATTTACAATTGCACAGGGAACTGTATCATTTCTGTGATCTATCAGGCCACTCAGGGGTATAGGAGGGAGAGTGGTATTATTGATTCATTCCCACCTTTCGGTATGATTTGCCTTCATTAAAATGGCAATCAGTGGCCAGTTACTACTCCCATCTAAAGGTGGCAACTGAGTACAAATCCAGCAGTTGTTCTTATTAAGAGCTTTGGATACATTTTGGACTAAGGTCCCATGCAAATTGTGGTGCCAGCCCTGAGTCATGGTTACCAATTGTGCGGATAACAGACATGAAAAGAACAATTTAAACCACATCATTCTCGTTTGTATCAGTCTCTGTTTTCCCAATGGTTTCAGGAGCAGAAGCCTTCTTAACTCTGGAGTAGTGSATCCACGGTCCCTTGCCAGCAACGTTGACCACAGTAAAGGTGGTCAGCAAAACTTGGAATGGTCCTTTCCACTTGTAAGGGGTCACCGTCTGCCGCGCCTGCTCCGCTGGCAACCGACGCGACCTTCCCAAAAGCCCCCGACCGGGAGAGCTTTTATCGGAGGCGCGACCGGCACACTCGGCAGACGAGCCCACTCTTGCAGGTAGATGATAAAGCGATGGGAGGAGGCAAAGGAGCGAGACGGACCTTCTGGTGTGGTTCCCAACGATGGCTTTATTGCGGGAGGGTCAGGGACCAAAAGGCAATATGTCGCCTGGGGTGAGGGATTATATAGAGCAACAGGGTAGGCGGGGAGAGCAACAGACCGATAAGATTAGGGCCAGGGGTAACGGACAGGGGAACATCCAATGCGGAAGAGGAGGGGGAGGAACTCAGGGGAAGGAACGAATGGGGTACAAGCTTTAACAGAGGATTCTAGAACTCTAACCATATACGGTGTGTGTCTGTCAACCTTCGGGGGAGGAGATGTGGGTAGCGTCAGACGCTAGAGACGGCCCACCACCGACGACGGGCCGGCCTCCCTTCCGAGGTGGTTTGCACCACCGCAGCATCTCCCCCTTCCTTGTTTTTTAGAAGAGCGTTAACTAATTTTAAGAAAAGCCTCTTAAGGCAACCAAGAACATATAAAATCAAAAAGATCAGAAAACACGACCCAAAGAACCGTCTTGATAATAGAAATCGTCCAGTCAGATAACCCAGAGTTCTTAAATAAGTCCTCAAACCATCCTGTGGCCTCCTTCTTAGGATCTTCCAGTCTTTCCGTGATCTTCCGTATGGTGGAGTGGATGCTCTGACTATTGGACGTGAGATTTAAGCAACAGAGTCCCTCAAACTCCTCATATCCATGGCCATGGGCAAGTAACAGGAAGTCTATCGCAGCTCTATTCTGCAGGGTGGCTTGTCTGGTCACCTCCTTATCTTCTAGGAGTTGACTCAAGGCCCCGGACGTCAGGTTTGCTTGCTTTCCCAAATAACACTCAAGATCGCCAATATCCCCAAGGGCTTTTGCTGCTGCGACCCATGGTAGTAAGATGGAGATGGCCGTTTTCTTGGAATTTGACCAATCGACAACTCTACTGTCACAATTTTCATCCAATTTAGCCAAATCCCTCTTTTGTCTTGCCGATTGGGTTTGCCGCCAATTGATAATTTGTGTTTTACTTGGAGTCAGTAGCGCAAACTTTCCTAACGTACAGGGTCCTCCTCTGAGATGGGAGGGGATCCCTGACCAAACCCGATTGCCACAGATGAAAAATACTCCCTTAGGGAGTTTCCTGGGCTTCATAGTGGATGCAGATAAAATGTCAGATTTAAAATTACACCAGTAAGGTGACTGGTACTCCCTTTTTGTCGGATTTACATCTTTTGTATAGCTTTTTCGAATCCTATCTGACTCCAGCCACTCGGAATTCGATAATTTATAGCCGAATTTTACACAGTATTGAGCGTTGGAGGACCCCAGCAGAGCCAATTCCTGGGGTTCCTCTGTGGCATGTGGGAGAATCCTTACCCACTCATCCCAGGTGTCGACCAGATTTGGCCTCTTTCCTGCATACATGTAATCTCTCTCCGTGAGAGGGATCCCGACCAGACAAGTTGAGAGAGGGTCTTCCACCCCTGACATCTTCATGCAGAGGTGGTCTTGCCTGATGGCCTTTGCTAGAGTGACACATACGTTTGTCTTTGGTTGAGGGACAATTCGAGCATCCACTCCACAGATGGTCAGGACGGTCCACACGATCTGGAGGATCCACAGGTGGTAAGGACTTCTATCTGGTCAGGTCGTCTTCTTGAACTGGGTCATCCTTTATAAAAGACTTAAAAATAAGTTAAAATTAGAAAAACTTAAATTAAAATTAGAAAGAATATTATTATTAGGTATCTATTAAGCAATGTATGGCTGTCCCCTTGGTTCCTCTATTCCCCTTTAGCTCCCCCTTTTTTCTTTATTAATTATAATTCAGGGTAAAAGGAAAACGGAAACACACGAGGGAAAATTTAGGTGAGGGTCTACCAAATATCTGTGTTGTAAACATATGGTAACTCAACCATGGAAAGGGACGGGTTTTCGTTGTTGTTCTCGTGGTGGCTGTCAATCTTCCATTTTCTCCTTTTCCATGCTGCAGTTCTCTCGTTGTTGTCGTTGGTGTTGTCTTTGTCCTGTAAGTCCTGTACCGGAATCTGTGAGTCTTGAAAAAATGGCTTAATACACCGTGCAGGTAACCACCATGGCCCTGTAGGGGTTTCTACACATGCATAACCTCTCCCCCAAGTAATTAAGTCGAACGGCCCTTGCATTTGTAGGGATTCTGGGTCTCTAACTAAAACTGGCGGCCTGGTTTTTAGTTTCGCATGAGTAGAGTTTGCGAAATGCCGAAAGATAGGAGGGTTCGGTTCCTCAAAGGAGTTATTAAGGAAATTAATGGTAAAAAGTGCCTTACATATCCTTTCAATAGGAGAGTTTAACTCTGACCCCCCTCGTTGCTGTTCTAAAACCCATTTAATGTTCTGGTGGGTCTGTTCTACAATAGCCTGTCCCTGGGGTGAGTGAGGGATACCGGTGGTGTGACGTATCCCCCACTGATTGAAAAATTCCTGCATTCTTTTTGATATGTAACCGGGGCCATTGTCTGATTTTATTTCAGCGGGAACTCCTAGAGTAGCAAAAGCCCTCAAATAATGACTAATTATGTCCTTTGTTTTCTCTCCTGCGTGTACAGAAGCAAATACAGCCCCAGAAAACGTGTCTACGGACACGTAGATGTATTTTAAGCGACCGAAGGGGGCGTAATGTGTCACATTGGTCTGCCATAGCTGATCGCTATGGAGGCCTCTAGGGTTAACTCCTTTTGTCCCCAGTGATGGCAGCTGGTAGGCCGGGCAACTCGGGCATGTGCTTACTATTGCCCTGGCCTGTTCCCTGGGGAGATGAAACATACGAATTAGTGCCGGGACATTCTGATGGAACATTTGGTGGCTGAGTTTAGCCTGTAGGAAAGTCTCTGGGATGTTAGGCTGTAACACAGCCATTGCCGCTGCATCCGCCTTTGCGTTTCCTTCAGCAATAAAACCTGGAAGGCCGGAGTGTGACCTTGTGTGCATTATGAAAAAGGGTTGCTCTCGGTGGGACAACAGATATACAAGTTGCGAGAGCAAGTGATGTAAGTTTTTGTTAGAGACTTCCTTTAACCATGCATGTTCAGCCCTGCTAACTACCCCAGCTACGTAAGCCGAATCTGTGATCAAATTAAGCGGTTGATTTTTAAATTTCTCAAAGGCCATGACGGCAGCTTTTAATTCGGCGAGTTGAGGGGAACCCTCAACCCRCTGCACCTCYTCCACCCACTGGYYARTGYTGGGRTCGATCCATTTWACAACYGCCTTTTKRGATCGYCCCRAGCCRTCRGTAAAGATGTTARGGCCTTKGAYTGGAMYYGRAYTTKGCATRCTTTTTRGGGCCAAATGAAATTCTGAATTYARCAGTTTRTGACTTTGTTTGTGKATSGAAATTTGGCCAGAGTAGCTATCCAGGGCGAACTGRAGTCTCTCATTWGTCTGRAGTAARCCCTCCARYTCYTCKRYSGTWKCCAATCTTAMYCTRATGCACYCAAWGTCACACCCTGCAAGRGCRCGAAGGYGTGACCTTGCCTTTCGAATTAGCTGTGCGKCAACGTCTGGGTATGTAGTGAGTGTCCTTCTAGGTTGATTGGATAGGAACACCCATTCAATGATGGTTAAGGGATCCTTCTGTCCCTCATCCCATTGATATATTAAACCGTAGGTATACGGGAACTTACCCAACAGCACAAGTTCGTAAGGTAAAGTAGGGTTAACMCGATGTGCCTGCCTGGTCGATAGGGCTTTCTCCACTCTGGCGATGGCTTGTTTTGCTTCTGGTGTCAGTTCRCGYGGGGAATCCAAGTCTCCTGGTCCGGCTAATAGGTTGAATAAAGGTGCCATGTCCTCTGTGGTAATCCCCAGAAGTGGTCGGATCCAGTTAATGGTCCYGCATAATTCATGTAAATGTCGCAGTGTCCTGGGGTTATCTTTGATTTGGAGGTGCTGTGGTGTTATAGTCCTCTTGCTGATGATATGTCCCAGGTAAGTCCATGGCTYGGTTTTCTGTATCTTTTCATCCTGTAGTGAGAAGCCTGCTTCTTTCAAGGTGTTAATAACGTCCTTAAACACTTGTTCTAGTAGTTCTTGCTTCTCAGCACATATTAAAATATCGTCCACATAATGATAGAGGATCGCCTTAGGGAACCTTTTTCTTATAGGGGAGAGGATGTGGGCGACGTACCACTGACAGATGGTCAGCGAGTTCTTCATCCCCTGGGGAAGAACTCGCCAGTGGTAACGCCGTAAAGGAGCTTCCCGATTGAGGGGTGGTACAGAAAAAGCAAATCGGGGGGCATCTAGGGGGTGTAAGGGTATACTAAAGAAACAATCCTTAATGTCGATAACAATAAGCTTCCAGGATTGTGGCAGCATCGACGGGGATGGCATTCCCGGTTGCAGGGGACCGAAGTCTTCAATGACCTCATTGATCTTCCTGAGGTCGTGGAGGAGCCTCCACCGATCCTTGCCTGGCTTTCGCAAGACAAAGATTGGTGAATTCCAAGGGCTATTGGTAGGGACGATATGTCCCTTAGCCAACTGCTCCTCCATCAGGGCGTTGAGCGTGCTCAATTTTTCTCTGTATAGGGGCCACTGGTCAATCCACACTGGAGAATCGGTGGTCCAATTTAAGTGTGGGAGGGCGTGCTTCACAGTGGCCCCGACTGAAAATCCCGTGGTGTAGATGGGATTTCCAGTCTGGTGCCCCATTGAGACAACAAGTCCCGGCCCCACAGAGTGAGGCCTGCTGCAACCACGAATGGTCGGATGGTAGCGACCTGTCCCTCAGGTCCCTYGACTATAATGTTCCTTTTACTTCTCATTGATGCCGCAGTCCCTCCTATACCCGTTAGTCTCCCATTTGCCGTTTCTAATTTCCAAAACTTTGGCCACTCAGAGCGAGCAATAATGGTGACATCAGCTCCGGTGTCGACCATCCCTCGTAAGGTATACTCCGATGCCTGGCATCGGAGCCGGCACTCCAAAATCGGTTTATCTGGCCCCACAACCTCTGCCCAATAGACACTATCGGCTGACTGAGAGGTGTCCCAGGCCTCAGGCAGAATGTAAGCCTGGGCCACGGGGGTTCCCTGTGTAAGGCGATATGGGGGTGATGTGCAATATATCTCTATCAATAAACTGTCTCCGGGTCTCATAGTGGCAACTTGAGGTGTAACAAAGATATTTTCTGGTGCTACAATAGGGTCTCTGAAAATCAAAGCATTTTTGACATGTCTATGAGGATTTCTGAAGTCGGTAGAAATAGTGTGGCAGTCCGAGTCACTGAAATCGATGGTTAGGTCCGCGCATAGGGTGAGTCGGGTGCCTGGCTCCAGATGATGTAATGCTCTGGCCACCTGGTCCTCTTCGTCTATAAAGTCTGAATCACTTACCTCCTCCGGGGAGGAGGGGCTGCATGTCTGGTGGAGGGTGACGGCCTTGGATTTTGTGTCATCGCGCGTGGCCGCCACGCGCTGCATCGGAAGTTTTTTGTCCGCGGTCTGCCAAATTCTTGGCGTCTCGGTGGTGGTCTCCGCGGGCCTGCAAAAGAGGACTCGGGGTTTCTTTTATTAGCTGGACAATCTTTAATATAGTGGCCAGGCTCCCCACAGTTGAAACATCACGTATCTTTATTGTTAACGACCATAGCCTCTGCCACTTCTCGTGCCACGGCCTGAGCAATCAATACACTTTGGGATGCTTTATTGGCGCATGCCTCCAGCATGGCATCCAATGTAGGCGGAGGATCTATTGGAAGAGTGTCCAGTATCTTTTTGCATATTTCGTTAGCATTTGAGTTAGTTATTACAGTCATTAATGCCTTTTGGGCTTCCTTATTCTCAACTTGTTTTTCTATGGCATCCTTAAGCCTATTGATATACTGAATGAAAGTCTCTTCCGGGCCTTGACGTATGTTGGAAAAGGACTGCAGTGGTGTTGACTCAGTAGGGGTTAATAGAAATGCCCTCTCGGCAGCGCCCTTGATGTCTTGCAAGACGGCCTCAGGCATGGCATCCGCCTGCGCCTGTGGAGTTTCCCAGTTTCCTTCCCCGCTAAGATGTTCTATTGTTAGATGGGCAATAGCCTCATCATTGCGGTACCTAGCAAGGAGGTCCCTCAGTGATCGCTTCCAAGCCCTTTCCAATAAAAGATATTCTGCAGGGGAAAGTAGGCACAATAACAAGTTCTTTAAATCATGTGGGGTGAAAACATGTGCGGTAAGGGTAGTGTTAAAAAGGTTCTTAAAATATGGTGATTCTCGCCCGTGGCTCCGAGCCACCTTACACAGTTCTTTCATGTGTGCATAAGGAAGGGAGGCCCACGTAGGGTTACCTCCCCTCCGGTAGGTGACCGGAGCAACGGTGATTCGATTAGCCATATCCCACTCCCCATCTGCGATATCCTCCTTTTGCAATTTTCCCCAATAATCCTCGGTGTCTGATTCTATATCAGAATCCTCC
>JACAXG010000332.1:49647-75652 GCA_018881555.1 Amblyornis subalaris
CAGGAGGTGGCATTCCCATCCTCCAATCCACGGTGGGTTTTGAAAACATATAAATAAAATGAGGGCAGAGGCCGGCTCTCTCTTCTTCCTCCCTTTTGGCCTCTGCCTGTTGGAGAACCCTGACAGCTGTCTCCGTGTGTTTATTCGAACCCGAGAACAACAACATTGGTCACTTGAGATAATTATGTATAACACTCTTTGCTGTTTAATCTTCCACAGGTGACACAGAAAAATAAGTAACAATTCCAAGTTATGGATATCAGTAATTGTAAGGTGTTTAGTGCTTTCTCTCTTGCTTTTGTCTTAATTGTTATATATGCATAGATGTGTGCAAGAATATACTCTTGACTTCTTAGAGCAGTTACTGTTGCTGTATTAATGATTCTGATTGTGTTGTTAATGTCATGGCATGAATTCACTGACCTTTTATAATGGACATTATCCCCATGATGTTATTTGATGTTACACATATGCATTCTTTTGTTTGCAGTTTGTTCAAGGTACCATTGGCTACTTAGCTAGAGATAAATGACAAAGCTGGCTGCTGTACAGACTTTTACACACCATGGTGTAGTTATCTGCAAGGACTGTATACTCTCAAGAAACTTTCCCAACTGCCATTGATAGAGGTTTGTCTGTAGGATATGTTAGGGGAACCCTTCCAGTTAAGGCCTTGGCTCTGGCCAAGCCCTGGCCCTCGCTGGTCAGACTTATGCCAGCAGATGCAGATGTTTCTGCTCTAAAAATGTAATCAAGTCACTTTGGCTTGTCAATCTGGCCTTCTAAAAGCTGGATCCCCTTTTGACGTACCCCTGGAAGCCTTGGCCGGGAAGGTTCTCCAGGTCCTCACACTGACACAGGGCTCGCCAGCTGTTGCAGACTCTGGATGATGCTACATTATTTAGCCATTTGATGGTGTATCGTTCTAAATCACTATCCTTTCTCTCGTGTGCTAATGATTACATGTATTACCTTGCTTCTGCTCGGTGTGAGTTTCTTGCTTTATTACATGTATTGTCTTACTTTTATGGTGCCTTCATGTTCATAGTGAGAGATGCCTATGTTATCAAAAACAACAAACAAGGGAGAATGTGGCTCCTCAGAAACATTTACATAATGCACTATTTACAGTAAAGTTTTGCAGGCAGATCATCAATTTTGATCCTCGGCAGAGTGATACTGCTCTGAAGATTTGCGTGTACGGAACCATTTTCTAGAAGTTTTACATAAGGATCCATAACTGGGTGTGCAATGGCAAGGCCCAGCTGGTTTACTAACCTAGGGGAGAAGGTATGCATGTGTTTTATTGCCAACAGGTCTAAAGTGGTTACCTGCTCAACTGGACAAAAATCGATCGCCTCCGAGAAGACGAGGCCCCGTGAGAGGAAAAATGATCTAATCACCATCCAGCCCTCATAGCCGAGAAGGACATTTGGGTAACGTAAAGTCAGTGTTTCCAGCCAAGGGAGTCTTTCCTGCCTAAACAGCATGGCCCCTGAGCTCCAGCCACATGAGCTTTGGAACAGTAGCCAGTAACTTCCAAGTGCAGAAGCAGCAGCTCTCTTCCTGGGGACATTGGACACTATCTTTTGTTTTCCTATGCTGTGGGTCTCTTTGCCAGTGACACGGTTTTTTTTGATGGGTTTTTATTGATTGTGATCTGTATTTTATGTATCTTATCTTGTGTGCAACAAATGATCAATAACAGTCTTCATAAGATAATGGCTTTACAGGTGCAGACTTTTGACATTCAGGTACACGAATCCTTCGCACAAAAAACAAAGAAAGGGGGAGATGTGGATAGGTAAAACTAGGCAAAATGAAGGCCTTGTTACTCTTGTAAAATCATGGCTCATTTCTGTTACTTCATCAAAGAAAAAAGGCCTCTGGGAATGAGCTCATCTAACTTAGAAGTAGAAAAAACAAGTTACATAACTTTCACGGCATCACCTTGTGGCTTATGGTGACTGGCTGAATTATTGTTTGTTGTGTCTCTTTGGTATGTATTTTGATAACGCCTAACTGCTTAAAAAGGCTTGGTTTTTGTAATAAAGGAGCTCTCCTTTGCACCTGCCTGGGAACTCTCTGTCGCCCTATCGTTACAAAAATTAAATTTAAAAGGGGAGAGGGAGTAAAAATTCCTGAGACTAAATTTGTTGAAGCAGCTGCCCTTTTCATTAAGGATAAGTGTGGCGGAGCTCCCATAGAAGTTGAAAATGCTGTCATTCCAGTAGCGTGGGCCAATGATGTTCCAGGAAGATCCAAACCAGCAGAGCCTGTGATCATTGCACTCAAACCAGGAGCCACACCGGTAAGGCAAAAACAATACCCTTTGAAGTTAAAAGGCCGTACGGGATTGGCACCTATAATTGAAAAGTTCCTGAAATTTGGGTTGTTAGTGGAATGTGAATCTAGATACAAAACACCCATCCTGCCAGCAAAGAAGGCTGATGGTAAGAGTTATAAATCAATGCAAGATTTAAGGGAAATTAACAAAATAACAGAGGATATATACCCAGTTGTAGCAAACCCCTACACTCTTTTGACCACAGTGAAAGACGAATTAGGGTGGTTCACTGTCTTAGACCTTAAGGATGCCTTTTTCTGCATTCCTGTGCATGAAAACAGCCAAGAGCTTTTGCTTTTGAGTGGGAAAATCCTGAGACAGGGAGGAAAACACAGCTTACTTGGACAGTCTTACTCCCAGTGTTTTAAGAATAGCGCAACAATATTTGGAAACCAGCTAGCAAAGGAATTGGAAGATTGGAGAAGACAAGAATCGGAAGGGATTATTCTTCAATATGTTGATGATATCTTGATTGCAGCTAAAATGAGACATAACTGCATCCAAGTCACTATAAGCTTGTTAAACTTTTTGGGACTAAGTGGATACCAGGTGTCAAAAGAAAAAGCACAGGTTGCCAAAGAAGCAGTAGTTTATTTGGGGCTTGAGATCTTCTGTGGACATCGACAACTCAGCAGAGAATGGAAGGAAGCCATCTGTCGCCTTCCATAGCCTCACACCGTGAGACAGATGCAAGCTTTCCTGGGAATGGTAGGTTGGTGTCGCTTATGGAAACCAAATTACGGACTCCTGGTAAAACCACTGTATGGAGCCTTAAAAGCAGCCGAAAAGGGAATTATCATGTGGACAGAGAGCACAAGGGCTGCATTTAAACACCTGAAATGTTCTCTGATGTCAGCCCCAGCATTGGGACTGCCAAATGTAACTAAACCATTTGAATGCTTTACATATGAACGACTGAATGTTGCTCTGGGGATACTGGCGCAGTTCCTTGGAAGCCAGCGAAGGGCTGTGGCCTACTTCTTGAAACAGCTAGGCAATGTCAGCAAAGGGTGGCCTGGGAGTTTGAAAGCTGTGGCGGCTACTGTCATCTTGATCCAAGAGGCCCGGAAACTCAACCTTGGACAGTACACTCGAGTGTATGTACCCCATGCAGTACTTATTGTAGTTTAAAAAAAGGGAGGCCATTGGCTGTCCCCCAGCAAGATGCTTAAATACCAGGCTGTGTTGTTAGAACAGGATGATGTTACCCTGAAAACAACTTCTGTTCTTAACCCTGCCATATTTCTGTCCACCACGTCAATTGACGATGTGCCTAAGCATGATTGTTTACAGACAAYAGAAGAKRCCTATTYCAGCAGACCAGACMYGAARGAYGTGCCTCTAGAAAAYCCAGATTGGGAGCTGTACACYGATGGAAGCAGCTTCATGAGAGATGGTAAGCGAATTACAGGTTATGCAGTGACAACTATGGACAAGGTGATMGAGGCAAGGGCCCTGCCATCAGACGTATCATCACAGAAAGCTGAAGAAATTGCACTGACCAGGGCCCTGGAACTGAGCAAAGTAAAGAAGGTAAACATATGGACTGAGTCTGAATATGCATTTAGTGTTGTGCATGCCCATGGAGCCATCTGGAAGGAAAAAGGACTGCTGACCGCTCAAGGTAGTGAGATGAAACATGCTGAACAGATCCTTGCACTCCTGCAGAGCATCTGGAAACCTACAGAGGTGGCTATCATGCATTGTAGAGGTCAMCGAAAAGGAAAAACCACTCCTGAACTGGGAAATTGCTTTGCTGATGAAACAGCAAAAGGGCTGCAGGAAAAGGCATTCTCAAAGTGGTACCACAAAAAGAAATTGATCTGTCAGGGTTCATTCCAAAGTATGATCAGAGGGATCACAAATTAATTAAGTTCCTTAAAGCTGAAATCAAAGAAAGCGGGTGGGCTGTCACACCAGTAGGGCAGGTTGTAGTCCCACCCCTGATCCTTCGGGAAATAGCTCCACAAGAACATTAGGGCACCCATTGGGGAGCAGAAAACCTTTTGAAGCATCTGAGAAAGGTAGTAGTAGGAAGAGGAATGACTGATATTGTACAATCTATAACGAGCAAGTGTGAAATTTATTGTAGAAACAACCGTGACACGAGCAAAAGGGTTGTGTTAGGAGTAACAAAGACGGGGTCTTCCTGGAGATTACCAGCAAATAGATTTTTCTGAGATGCCACGTAAAGAGGGATACAGGTATGTATTGGTGYTGGTCGACACCTTCAGTTAATGGCCTGAGGCTTACCCCTGTTGCACCAACACAGCAAAGGAGGTGGTGAAAGTTTTGCTCAATCATATAATTCCAAGGTTTGGGATTCCTTTGGGGATGTCATGAGATACGGGACCACATTTTGTTGCAACAGTGGTTGGGGAAGTTAGCAGGATTCTGGGAATTACTTGGGACTTGCACACACCATACAGGCCCCAAGCAAGTGGCAAAATCAAACGTATGAATGGAACTCCTAAAACCCGGCTTAGTAAGATCTGTCAAGAAACATCCATGACATGGGTTCAGGCCTTGCCTATAGTCTTACTGAGAATCCACATACAACCGAGGTGGAGAGACAACATAAGTCCCTATGAAATATTATATGGCGGGCATATCAAATTCCACAAATCCCAGGAGAAGTTCATATGAGGGGGAAACTTGATTTACAGAGGTATTTAATGGCTTTAAGTTCCACTTTGCCGAAACTCCAGAGATTCATCATGTTATCCAGGCCGATTTGACTGGACATACCTGCTCATCCATTCCAGCCTGGAGACCGGGTCTACATTAAATGGTGGGGCAGTGATCCCTTACAAGTGGAAAGGACCATTCCAAGTTTTGCTGACCACCTTTACCGCAGTCAATGTTGCTGGCAAGGGACCATGGATCCACTACTCCAGAGTTAAGAAGGCTTCTGCTCCTGAAACCATTGGGAAAACAGAGACTGATACAAATGAGAATGTGGTTTAAATTGTTCTTTTCATGTCTGTTATCCGCACAATTGGTAACCATGACCCAGGGTGCGCCCCATGATTTGCATGGGATCTTAGTCCAAAATATATCCAAAGCTCTTAATAAGAACAACTGCTGGATTTGTACTCAGTTGCCACCTTTAGATGGGAGTAGTAACTGGCTGCTCGAGGAGGTGTATGTGCTATTATTAGCTCCACTTGCTGTTCTTATGTCGACCAGAGTGGAAGAATTAGCAAGGATTTGGCTGAGATTTGGGAACAAACTCAAATCTTGCCTCAGGTAGCTTTCAAAAATAACACCTTGAACTTTGACTATGTCTTCGACACCCTCACTTCAGGATTACCAAACTGGCCCTGGATAAAAGAAGTGTTCATAGTAGCTGTAATTATAATTGTTGTTTGTATCATAGTCAGCTGTGTAAGTCGGTACTGTGGTTAGATACATAGAGACTAGACAAGGCAGTCTTGTTAGTCTCTAAAAAAGGGAGAGAATGATGCTGAATTAAGTTTTTACCTTTTTTCTCTTATATATTCTCTGTAATTTTTACACATATAATTGTTGCTTTGCACTCTATTATTGTACTCTATCTAGTTTGCCCAGTACTGTTCCCTGCCCTGATAGGCAGAAAGGCAAAACACATTCCAAGGCTCCTATCCTATCTTGGTTCTCTGGTCTTGAGACCAGCTCTTCGAGACATATTTTTATAAACAAAGTTAGTTCTCATCTGAGGGGGTGTTACGAATGGAATATGTGGGTTAAATCAGTTTCTGCCTTTTGCCCAGGCCTCTCGCAGCAGGCAGTCATGTTATTGAGGGTGGCCAGCATCCCAAGACACACTCTCATTCATAGGTTCTTTGAATGATGGCTGATTTGGTCTATTATAGAATGAATTATTTATTAACAGACACAAAACAGACATAAGACTTAAAATAGACTATTACTACACAGGGATAAAACAAAAGGAATATTAATAAACACTGTGCCGCCGTCAGTTATAGGTTTGAATATACCAATTGCTAATTACACAGGGTAACAAGACAATAAACACTGTGCCACCGTTAGTAATAGGGTTAAATATACCAGTTGCTAACTACACAGGGTAACAAACACTGTGCCACCATCAGTAATAGGTTCAAATATGCCAATTGCTAACTATACAGGGTAACAAGAGCTTTCACTAGTGAGTTATACAGTGCACAATATCGATTAATACAATGACCAGTCAAGGAATAGTAAAGACTAGAAGCTCATGACTTACCAAACCTGAATGGTACGGTGTGCTGAGGCTTCTTTCACTCAACTTCCAGAAGAGAAGAATTACTCAAAGCCAGCGTCCCAGCTTGAGGGGTTCAAATTCCTCTCACACCTTGAGGTGTATAGAGGATTTTTTCCAACTCGTGTGTGTTAGAGTGAATCTTTTATACCTTGTAAAGTATGGTGTCTATGAGCCATAAAAATACCAGCATAATCTCTCTTTACAGCAGTCGTTCACTGTTATATCAGCCTGGCGTCTGTGGGTCTGTGAGACCCTGGGAAAGGGAGAGATCTTTCTGGTTTATGCAAAAGAGCAGATAACCTTCTTGACTTGGGGGGTTGCCTCGCCACAATCCACCCCGTGCCTCATAGACATGTTACTTTATGAAGTGGTAGTGCGAGTACCTCTTGCCTCCCTAGTATAAAAGCATTCACTGTGTATATGCACACCATTGTTGAGTGTTTTGGTAAACATTGATCCTCTAAGCTTCACTATTCCTTGTAAAGATGTTACAGATGTTATTGATTTTGATAATAAGTATTTGTTGTTGCTTTAGTTTATGTATTTTATGTATTATGTGATGTACAATATATGTAAAATGATTATTGATAAACAAAGGAATTACAAAGACCAGATAAAACAGTACGTTTAGAGTGTTCATAATAATTCAATGGTTAGTCCATGTAGATTAGGGTGTGCTTCACCCCTTGAGTTCTGAAATCATAGAAGGATGAGGTAAAAGTTCGTGGAGGTAGTTTCTTGGTTGCAGTAGTTGAAGGAATTCAGCAGGGAGTCAGTGACTTCTTCCCCTTCATTCATTCTTCTTAGTTTAGTATCTTTTTCTGGTGAAGCTTAATATTCTACATGCTTTTGGTTAATATATTAAGGGTTAAACAATTTCACAATAATATAAACATTTAAATATCATGGAATGACCTAGTTGTCTCAGGGAAATAAAAAATGTAGTGAAATTCAACTGTTCTTTTTATTAAGTATAATTTTATGCTTTGCTCTGAGGAGGTAGGCAGGTCTATATAAAATTGACTCTATGTTCATGCGAGAATTTAAAAATTCTTTTGCTCACTGAGACAACTAGAGTGAAGACAAGTATTCTAAAGGAATACTTGGAGGAAATTATAAATATATGTAAACATTAATTAAATTAAAAGGTATTAGATCACATAGTATTTAACAATACTAATTAAGATTTTTAATACTATGTAAGTAAATTTCAAAAGAATAGCTGTGTATTTTTCTGAATTTTTAGAAAAGATGGTAATTGTTAGATTTACACATTTTGTTAAATCCAATTTTTCAAATTTGAAATAGAGTTCATATACTTGGTATTGATGTTACGCCCATCAATTCTCTCATGGTCATATTTAGATTAGGAATCCATGAGGGTATTTACTTAAATATATTTTTTCTTGATTTTTTCGTATTTCATGAAAGGTTGTAGTACTTTCCTTTAGATCAGTCTGTATTTTCAGGGACTGATTTCAGTATACACAGTGACTGGTGTTGAAAACTGTGCACACACCACTTTTGGATGTTAAAAGCAAATCCAAAGCCATGTAATTTTGTTTAATTACCTTTGAAAGGTTGATAAGTTGCAAAGCACTGATTGTATTATCAGGCTTTGATTTGTTTTTCCTTCCAGAAGTAGTATCACTTCAGCTGGAGGAAGGCTTTTAAAAATATGTTTGGGGTAGAATTCCCACTATTTGAATACTTTCATGAAATGAATGGACAACTGAGAACAAATCCAGTAATTGTTGCAATTTGTTACTAGTGTCACAGTTTGTATTAGTTTTACATGTGAATTTCCCTTTCCAAGGGTTAGGTAATATTTGCTGTATGTGTGTTTAGGAAAAAAAACCATTGTTAGTTTTTGTTGGGATGGCTGATTAGCCAGGTTGCATTGTTGCAAACATTGATTTGTAAATATAAAAATGTAGACAATACCATAATTAACATTTCATTAGTTATTGTGCAGTCCAGTATTGCTTTTCTGGGTTCAGAGTTGGTTTTATTTGCTTATAGGAGTTCAGGGTTTCCATCTGTAGTTTTCACAGCCATGCAGGTAGTGAATAGTCTCTTCATTGTTGTTTGAATGGCTTCTTGTTCCACATCTGGATACACACCTAGCTTTTGTCTAGTGAGGGTATACTTAAAAATTCAATGTTATTAGAGAAATCAAAACAACAGAACTTAAGTAATAATGATATGTTTCCCCCGGAGTGCTGTGGCAACAGTTCCGTCTTTGGCCTCTAGTTGCAATCTCGGCACTCAGCTCGCTGCTGGCACACAGGGGCACTGCAGGAGCGGTTTGCGAGGTTTCATTGAGAAAACTGCTTTGTTTTAAAGTCAAACTTTCACAGAGGTGGGACTGTCTCTTTTCCCCGCCTTTGCTTGTATCCAGCTGGGGCCGGAGCGACCTGCTGGGTTTTTCTCAGTCCACAGAAGCTGACAGCTTTTCACCACAGGCAGTTTCACAGAGGCAGCAGTGAAGGCAAAAGGAATGAGAGAGACGGACTTTCTGTAACCATATTCCAAGTTTTATTTTTCTCTGCCCAGGAGGACAGGGTGCATGTCTTGAAGGGAGGTTAGCAGAGAGACAATTTCCTGCTTTGTCTCTGCTGCTTTAAGGGGTAGGGATAACAGAGTGTAACCGATCCGAGTAGAGATACATGAGAGAAAACCAATGAAACATCTCAGAGGAGGAACACATGTAAACTGGCTAATCACATTATAGTTAGAGGGAATTTCAAATCAAGCCAACCTGTTACAAAGCTTAAGGCTCTGTGAGGAGGAGAAACGTAAAGTGACATCTAAGAAATATTGCTCTGTGGCAAACTGCCTTTTTGATAACTAAGGCTGGAGCACCACAGCATGGGAGTGTGACTATAGAGTTCAGGACAAGGAGATTGGAAAAAAATTAGTTATTGAGTTTTGAAATAGTAGGTTTTGTATAAGCATGCTTGTTTTTAGTGGTAATTATTTGTAATTTTTAAATGGTTTAGAGGTTTAATATAATTTATTTGCCAAGTTAACCAGAGAGTTTTGGTATTTTTTGATAGGTAGGATGGTGTTAGGTTTGGATGGTTTTATTTAAGTTTCACTTGGCACTGGGAATACTGTATAAAAGTATTTTAGACACCTTCTTGGTCAATGGTTAGTCTTTGCTTTGTGTTGCAAAAATAAGTTTTTTTAGTATGGTAATGTAATTATTTACCACATTGATGGATTAATTTTTATATTACTGATTTTTGTCAGTTAATTCACTTAGTTGTTACAACAGGCTTGTAACGTCTGGGGTTTTTGTACAAGTTTCAACTCAACTTATATGGATTAGAATGAGTCTGCAAAGACAACCATTTAAGTTTTTTCTTGCTAAAACTTCTCTTTTTCATTCATTTGTCAATCTAACACTTCCACTTAGACTATCACCATGTGGCACCAGCCCGGATAACCATATGAATCAATTATACACCGTCTTTTGCCTTTCTTTTTATTACCAGTACTATAACTTTCAATTTTTTCACTGACATACTTTCCAGTCTTTTTTTTATCACTTGTACTTTTGTTTTAACATTTAGAGTTTTTGCCCTGTATTTCTATAAATGCAGGGGTATTCATTGACTAATTCTGTTGCAGAGTGAGATATCAGTATCGCCTTTGTCTTTGGTATTTAAATCTCATCTTTGCAAGTAGGTAGAGCCTGGGGGTTGAAGACAGGGAAAACTGGTCTAATTTTTCCCTCAGGCAGGAGGAGTTCAGTTTATTGTCTATTTCTTTCTTTAGTAGTGTCAATTTGCATTTCTGAAGTTGTTCTTCTGGCTGTCACACATAGACACACACACACACACAGAGGTAATACAGATATTTTTCAAAAGTAAAGAGTATTTGAGTGAACTTTGTGGTTATCACAGACAATGTAGGAATTATTTTTTTTTTGGTAGTGGAGACTAGATATGAGATTTACTTTTGTAATTATAGTTTGATTTGTTGGTAATTAGTTTCAGGATTTTCACCCTTTGGAAGTGTTATGGGTTAGAAAAAAGAAATGAAAATTTGTTTCCTTTCCCCTGGGGTACCAGGGAGGCTGTGTAGTTGGGGAGGGGCTGGCCGGGAATTGATGGGCGATACTTAAGAACAAAAGGGAGTTATCTGTTCAGCTGCATTCCACGTTAATGACACAGAATGGACGATACTTAAGGACAAAAGGGACCACTTGCCCAGCCCAGAAGCCAGGACAATTCCCTCAATTAAAGAAAAACAAAGACTTGGAAATACTGACAAGGGGGTTGTTTCCCCAGAGGCTGGAGCATCTCGAGAGAACTGCCAGAGACTTGGGCGAGAGGTGGGTGGAGACCGGGGCTTGCCTCACTCTCGGCTTGGCTTCGAAGAGGACGGTCGTGTCTGCAGCAAGTGCCGGTTTCGCTCCGGGAAGACTGCTACACTGTGACGCCTCCGCCGGCTGGCTCCAGAGCACGGATACACTGTGACATCTCCGAGGGTCCCGCGGCAGCACAAGGTTCAGAGTTATGCTGTAACCAATCGCCACCCGGAGCTACTTGTCTCTGCTGTTTCCTGCCTTCTGCTGGTTTGCCGGTGGGTGATACTGAGATCCATCGCTCCCCAGTCAACCCTGCCTGCCTGCGCTGCTCGCTGCCCGCTGCCGAGGTTGGTGGAGCCGGGCTGCTGCCCCGTGAGTTCGCACCGGGAGCGACCCCCCCTTTCCCGTTCGCCGGAGCTGCCATTTGCCACGTGAGGGTCGTCGCGCTAGCGCCACAGCGCCCCCTGCAGCCGCGGGGGCGTCACCACAGCCTCTCTGCTCCAACGGAGGATCTCTCAACATCAGACAAGGAATTGATAAGGGGTTTGTCTGTTCTCTTATGGTTGCTGTTTAACTGTCTTTTTTTATGTGTATATATATATAGTTATATAACCCTAGGAAAGAACTGTTATTCTTTTTACCACATCTTTGCCTGAGAGCCCTGTAATTTCAAAAGTACAGTAATTCAGAGGAGGGAGGGAGGTCATTCCTGTATTCAAGGGAGGTTTCCCACCTTCCTTGACAGACACCTGTCCTTCAAACCAGGACAGGAGGGAATTTGGAATTGAGCTGAAGGCAGCCACTTATATAAATTGTTATTTATGTGTAAATACTGGCTTCTGTTTGTCTTTTTATTAGTCAAACAGAAGAGTTGTAAGGAGAATGTACTTTAAATATAATGCTTTGTTTTAAAATCTTAATTAGATTAAAATAGATTTTAGCAGTGTAATAGGAAACATTTTTTATTAGAATTAGCTTAACTAATTTTAATTTTATTTCTCTTAAAATTTTACTTTAGCATTTGGTTTTTCAAGGAGTACTAGAGGCAATCAGAGGTTGTTGAAATGTAGAATGTGGGGAAGCTGTCTTACGGATTATGTAGTCTTTAGGTGTGGGGGTTTTTTTTCTCTGTTGTAAAGGAGTGTTAGCTTGGTTTTTTTTTGTGAGGCGTTTGAATTGCCGCTTCCCCCCCCCCACTACTCGGAAAGCAGTTCTCGAGAATTAAGGTACTTGTTATCCATTTTTCTATTAAACAATTTCTTAGCACAGTTAGGATTTCTCTCAACAATGGTTTTAATAACTTAAGATCCGCCTCTGCAGAGGTTGGAATACTTGCATTTGCATGTTTGTGTTGTGCTTGCAAACAGCTGGTTTTTGTAGCAGCAGCAGAGGTATTTTTAGCTGGCTGCATAGGGGTAATACGTTCCCCTTTTTTCACATTTGTTCCTGCTGCCCAGTGTGTAATTATTAAGTTAGGAGGATCTGGTTTATGAGGTAATAGGACACTCACATCCCAGAATTCAAAGCTTTTTATATCATCCAATATTCCATTTTCCCCTGTGAAACAAATTCTCCACAAATATTCAATTTCTGTTTCCTTTACCTTTTGTCCATATTTTTCCTGGAGATTTGTTGATGGTAGGGAATTACAGGGAAATGTTGTGACCATATTTCTCTTCTGACCATTGGAGTTTATTGGAGAATTTTGTTTTAATTATGGATTTCAATTTAAGTTTTGGAATCTCTCCCTCTTTAAGAGGCAGGGTTTCTGTGTTTTCGTCAGAATTCAATTCGACATTTGTATTATCGATTTCATTAGAGTTTTTCTGAATATCATGATTCTCATCCCCCTGTGATGTTGTTAACTGCAATTTCTCTAACATCCGCAGAGTTGGGGTTTTTTAATGATGTTAATTGCAATTTTTCTTCTAAGGTTTTTGTTTTTTCTTTGGATTCTTTTAGTTCTTGTTTTAATTTGTCATGTTCTCTTATCATTTGTTCCCGCCATTGGCAAGCAGATTTTAAGCATAATGCAAGTGCATGAGAAATTATATTTTCTCCATTTTTATCTGCCAGCGATTCTCGCTGTTCATTTATGATTTTTTGGATTTTGTTCCACTCAAACCAGTGGTGTACTGGAAGAGGATTAACATTGTGTAACCATAAATAGTCTAATCAGTTTTTTGTCTGATTTATTAAATCATTTACCATCATCCTGCTCACAGCGCCAAAATGTTACGAATGGAATATGTGGGTTAAATCAGTTTCTGCCTTTTGCCCAGGCCTCTCGCAGCAGGCAGTCATGTTATTGAGGGTGGCCAGCACCCCAAGACACACTCTCACTCATAGGTTCTTTGAATGATGGCTGATTTGGTCTATTATAGAATGAATTATTTATTAACAGACACAAAACAGACATAAGACTTAAAATAGACTATTACTACACAGGGATAAAACAAAAGGAATATTAATAAACACTGTGCCACCATCAGTTATAGGGTTAAATATACCAATTGCTAACTACACAGGGTAACAAACACTGTGCCACCATCAGTAATAGGTTCAAATATGCCAATTGCTAACTACATAGGGTAACGAGCTTTCACTAGTGAGTTATACAGTGCACAATATCGATTAATACAATGACCAGTCAAGGAATAGTAAAGACTAGAAGCTCATATGACTTACCAAACCTGAATGATACGGTGTGCTGAGGCTTCTTTCACTCAACTTCCAGAAGAGAAGAATTACTCAAAGCCAGTGTCCCAGCTTGAGGAGTTCAAATTCCTCTCACACCTTGAGGTGTATAGAGGATTTTTTCCAACTCGTGTGTGTTAGAGTGAATCTTTTATACCTTGTAAAGTATGGTGTCTATGAGCCATAAAAATACCAGCATAATCTCTCTTTACAGCAGTCGTTCACTGTTATATCAGCCTGGCGTCTGTGGGTCTGTGAGACCCTGGGAAAGGGAGAGATCTTTCTGGTTTATGCAAAAGAGCAGATAACCTTCTTGACTTGGGGGGTTGCCTCGCCACGGGGGGGGGGTAGAAGGGATTAGAACAAGGGGGAAATTACCTCACAAATTACAATTCTAATTGGTGATTCTTATCAGATATGCTAATTTGCAAAATCTATAAAAATTGTATACACGTCACGTGGGTGTGCATTTTTTGGCGTTTTCCACCTGACAAATTGTGCACCTAAGGATCCTTATAAAGGTAATCCCTTTTATCACCTTAACTGTGTCTGGCTCATAATTTTAGGGTCAGTGAGAGAAAAGCATCACTTTGTGCACCAGTTTTCAAGGGACAACACTAACTCAGCAGTATTTGCGTGTGCTGTTAAAACTGCTGCACACAGCCAGTGATACAACGTAGGTGCAACAATATCCTGTCCATCAGGACCCCTGATATTCCATAGTTGAGCATACCCCTGCTGGATTTTATTTATCAGTGGCTATAGGAGTTAACAGATCTTTTTCACCCATTAATAAGTGAATAGACACAGCACCACCATCCCAAGCTTGTAAAATCCATTCCAGTATGCTCTCCCTGCTCTTCTGCCAATAGGACTCTAAAAATATTCGCAACTCTTTTGGGGTATAGGTCCAAGTGACCTGTACCCCTCCATCCAGCAGATCCTGCTACCCCTCCATTTGTATGAGGGGTCATGCTTCTACCACCTTTTTATCTGCCAAGTCTGGCTCAAACTCAATCTCAGAGTCCAAGGACTCCGTCCAAATATTTCCATCCCATTCCTTGGGATCCCGTGAAGGTTTATTAATAAGAGCATGAACCTGGGAAGTCGAGACCTTACTTTTTCCATATTTTTGCCTTTGTTTGTTAGCAATGCGCACCACCAGCCGTTCTATAGTGCATTGCTGCTCACAGCACCACTCCTAAGGGGATTCACCTGCCACCCCGAGCAGGGACCTGCCTCCATTCTCCCTATCCTTTAGGTCCCCTCCTGCCTGCTGGGGAGATGGTAGGGGATCCTCCACTCCCTGACGTGCAGTTGGCTGGTACACTTGCCTTAGGATTGGTAGAGAGCTGCTCCATCAGTCAATCTCCTTCTCAGATGCCCTAATACTCCTTAACCTTTCCATCTCCTCTTTAAGTTGTACCACCAGGCTGAGCAGATCCTCAACCTGTTCACACTTCACACAGGTATCATCTCTGCTGCCTTCTGATACCAATGCCAGGGTCTGGCACTCCCTGCAGCCTGAGACCTGGACCCCTACATTTTTCCTTGGCAGCTCGATTTGTGTTGCCATGTTCTTTCTGGTACATGCAGAGGACATAGCTCCCTGCCGAGTAGATACCATTTGTAAGCTCACCTCTTGAGCAGATGGGTGACTGCGCCCTTCCCCATGTTGTGGGGGGACTGTGTCAAAGGCTTTACAGAAGGCCAGGTAGATGACATCTGTAGCTCTTCCCTTGTCCACTGATGGAGTCACTCCATCATAGAAGGCCACTAGGTTGGCCAGGCAGGACTTGCCCTTGGTGAAGCCGTGCTGCCTGTGTCAATTACCTCCCTGTCCTCCATGCGCCTTAGCATAGCTTCTAGGAGGATCTGTTCCATGATCTTCCCAGGCACAGAGGTGAGGCTGACAGGGCAGTAGTTTGCAGGGTGCTCCTTTCTACCCTTTGTAAAAATGAGTGCAATTTTTTCCTTTTTACAGTCACCTGGGACTTCACCTTACTGCTATGACTTTTCAAATTGTCCTGGTTTGAAGGACAGGTCTGTCAAGGAAGGTGGGAAATGTTCCTTGAATAGAGAATGACCCCCCCTCCCTCCTCTGAATTACTATACCTTTGAAATTCCAGGGCTTTCAGGCAAACATGTGGTAAAAAGAATAACAGTTCTTTACTAGGGTTATATATCTATACATATATATATATAACAAGGCAGTTAAACGGCAACAATAAGAGAACAGACAAACCCTGTAACAGTCCCTTGTCTGTTGTTGGGAGATTCTCTGTTGGAGCAGAGAGGCTGCAGTGACTCCCCCGCGGCTGCAGGGGGTGCTGTGGCGCAAGCGCGACTACCCTCACGTGGCAATGGCGGCTCCGGCGAACGGGAAAGGGGGGGGTCGCTCCCGGTGCGAATCCACGGAGCAGCAGCCCGGCTCCACTAACCTCGGCAGCGGGCAGCGAGCAGCGCAGGCAGGCAGGGTTGACTGGGGAGCGATGGACCTCGGTATCACCCACCGACAGACCAGCAGAAGGCAGGAAACAGCAGAGACGAGCAGCTCTGGGTGGCGATTGGTTACAGCGTAACTGTAATCTGTGCCGTCGCAGGACCCTCGTGGAGATGTCACAGTGTATCTGTGCTCTGGAGCGAGCGGGTGGAGATGTCGCAGTATAGCGGTGTTCCCGGAGCAAAACTGGCACTCTGCTGCAGACACAACCGTCCTCCCCAAACGCCGAGCAGAGAAGAGCCACGAGCCAGGTCTCCGCTCACCTCTCGCCAAAGTCTCGGGCAGTTCCCCTTCATCTCTCACGATGATAAGCTCCAGCCTCTGGGGAAACATCTCCTTGCCAGTATTTCCAGGTCTTTGTTTTCTTTAATTGGGGGAATTGTCCTGGCCTCTGGGCTGGGCAAGTGATCCCTTTTGTCCTTAAGTATCGTCCATTCTGGGTGATCAGCATGGAATGAGGTTGGACAGATAACTCCCTTTTGTTCTTAAGTATCGCCCATCAATTCCCTGACAGCCTCTCCCCACCTACACAGCCTCCCTGCTACATGAGGGAAAGGAAACAAATTTTCATTTTTTCTAACCCATAACACAAATATCATGGAGAGTGGCTTGGCAACTACATCAGCCAATTCCAGGATTCTGGGATGCATCTCATCAGGTCACATAGACTTATACATAAGTTCATGTTCCTCAGGTAGTGTCGAACCTGATCTTCTCTTACAGTGGGACTTTTTGCTCCCCCAGTTTCCATCTTGTGGTCCATCTACTCGAGAGGTGTGGGAAGAGAGATTGCCAGTGAAGATGGGCTAAAAAAGTTGTTTACCTCAGCCTTCTCCTCGTCCATTGTTACTACTTCGCCAGTCTTGTTCACCGGGAGGGTACACTTTCTTTGACCTTCCTTTTCTGTCTGACGTACCTGTAGAAACCCTTATTATTCTTTGTGCCCCTTGCTCCAGTCGCACCTTGGCCTTCCTGACCCCATCCCTACACAACCGGGCAGTGTCCCTATGCTCTTCCCAGGATACCTGCCCCTGCTTCCACTGCCGGTGCATTTCCTCCTTGCCCTTTAGTTTGACCAGCAGGTCTTGTCTCAGCCGTGCAGGTCTCTTGCCTTCCTTTCCCAATTTCTTATACCTGGGGATCGCAAGCTCTTGCACTCTATGGAAAGCATCCTTAAATATCTGCCAGTTTTGTTCTGCTCCCTTGTTCCTGAGGGCAGTTTCCCAGGGTGTCCTATTGACTGACTCCTTGAAGAGCTGGAAGTCTGCTTTCCTAAAATTCGAGGTCCTGCCTTTACTCTTCACCTGACCCATATCCCTCAGGACTGCAAACTCCACCAATGCATGATCACTGCAGCCCAGGCTGCCTCCAATCTTGACGACTCCAATTAGCTCACTTGTGTTGGTGACTGTCAGGGCCAGTATCGCATCCCCTCTGGTAGGGCTGTCTATTACCTGGCTTAAGAAGTTATCCTCCATGCATTCCAGGAGTCTCCTGGATTGACTACAGCTTGTCGTGCTACTTTTCCAGCAGATGTCGGAGTGGTTGAAGTCCCTCAGCAGGATGAGAGTCTGTGAGCGGGATGCCTCTTGTAGTTGGAGCAAGAAGGTTTTGTCAATAGGCTCCCCTTGATCAGGCAGCCTGTAGTAGACACTGACCTCAAGGTTCCTTTTGTTGCCTCGATCTCTGGTCCTTACCCACAGGCTTTCAACCTGCTCGTGGCTGTTCTTCAGAGACAGCTCTTCACAGTCAATCCACCTCTTGATGTAGAGGGCAACCCCTTTGCCTCTCTTTCCTCCCCTGTCCCTTCTGAACAGCCTGTAGCCATCAATAGCCACACTCCGGTCATCGGATTCGTCCCACCAAGTTTCAGGAATGGCAACTAGGTCAGAGTTTTCTAGCAGCATGGTGGCTTCCAACTCCTGTTTGTTCCCCAGGCTACATGCATTGGTGTAAAGGCACCTCAGCTGGGCTGTTGGCCGTGTCACCTTCTTAGAGGAACACCCCTTAATTTCTTTGAGATTTTTCACTGATGTTTCCCTGTTGGCTCCTGTTACCTCAGGAACCCCTGGTTCATCTTCATAAAGCTTCTAGTGTTCTGCAGTGTACCCAGCATGTCTCAGAGCAACAGGCTGAGGCCCCTCCCTAGCACCCCGTCCCTCTAACCTTGGCATGTCCTTCCACAGCTTGTCACAGGCAAGTCTGATATTATCCCCCTCCTCATTCAAGCCTAGTTTAAAGCTCTGTCACTAGCTCATGAGCAAAGACCCTCTTATCCTTTTGAAAAAGGTGAATCCCTCCTGATGCCAGCATGCCTGTTGCATGTAGACCATCCCATTATTGAATTATTGATTTGTGGTGGTGACACCAGTCATGGAGCCATGTATTAACAGTTTGGGTCCATCTGTTTCTTCCAATGTCACTGCCTGCAACTGGAAGCATAGAGGAAAAAAATTACCTCTGCTCCAAATTCACTTACCAATTGCCCCAAGGCCCTGAAGTCTCTTTTGATCACCCTTGGACTACATAGACATTTTTGGTTTTTCCATGGGGAAAACTTTTCTTTTGAGGTAAAGGCTTGGATTTAATACTAGTCATTCCAAAATTTGTCTCCTTGATCATTCCTTTATTTGATGTGATCCCCAAATTTTCACATATTTCTAGGACATTAACAACATTTCAGTTTTAGTGAAATAGCAGTGTTTATTTCAGTTCTGAAATCAAGAAAGGGAAAATGAAGTGCCTCAAAATAATGAGTCATCAAGAAAAAGAAGAAATATGTAAGGTAAACCACAGAGTTATGGAAAAATCATTGAAATACTATCTTCAGAGCAAATCAAATGTTGAATTATTAAGCAACAGCTCAGAAGCAATGGTACTAATCAAAGCCCATGCTTTAGTGGATTTGTCTTGAAGATAAACTTCTCATATATAAAGATTTACATGCTGGAAAATAAAGGGAAAATTTTTTGCTATAGCTTTTGCCTCAGTGGAAGTATTTGTGTGTTTGTGTGTGTGTGTGTGTTTTCACATACATTTCTGCATGTGTTAGAGGGACCACTCCTCCAAAAAATGTAGAGCATTCAGGTTCTTAAGAATTCTTTCAAATTTGATTGACATTGGTCCCCAAAACCAGGCTAGAATCAGGACTCCAATTTGCATGAAATTTTTGCAGGCACACTTTAGCAGTCCACTTTCAGGCTCCTGATTTTCCCAGTGTATCTTACCAGCTGCTATGTGCTTGTAGGGCCAAAAGTATTTTCTTAAACAGCCATGCAATTTTCTGTATTGGGAGACAGAAGGAAAAACAGACCTTATCTGATTTTTCCTTATGCTTGATCTGCTTACATACACATAAGTTTACCGAAGTCAGAACTATAATGATGTCAAGTTGGAGCTACACTGCTGATGGGAGAATCTATCATAAAATAACACTTAAGAACATGAAACAATGTCTCATTGCAACTACTGTGTTTTGATAGCTCACATCATCAACCCAACTAACATGGACAACACAATGAAGCCCGTTTCCATAGAAATATGTTAGATGAGTATGTATACCAAGTAGTGGTCTCAGCCAAAAAGTCTATATTGCAGATATTGGGCTTTTAAATATATTTCAAAGATAACTAAAAAGGAGTTTTAAATAGAATCTTAAACTAATTTTGTTTCAAATGCCAATTAATTCAATCAAAGAAACTGATAAGACTGTCTTGCGGACAAGACTCCACAACCCGTAGATTGTAAAGTAGGTATGTTTATTCAGCTGAGACGCATGGGGGAGTTGCTCCTCCAAAGACGTGCGTACCCTCAGCGGCTCTTTTCTGTCGCACTTGGACACGAAAAGAACCACGTGGACTCAGCTCTGTCAAGAAGGAGCAAGAAGGGGTAAGACGACCCCGAGTTCGTTTATTTATATGTTCTTAGAAACCACTGTGGATTGGAGGGTGAGGTTGCTACCTCTCAATCACACTGGTCAAAGGAAAAATCTATCAAACGTCTCCGCCTAGCAGAATGGAATGTAAACAATAAAGGAACGGTTAGCAAAACATGGCTATGTTTATAGAAAATGCATGGGAACTCTGTTACAGAAGTGAAAAACATTGAGGAACTGCAAAACCCAGGGCGACATTTTTCTCTATTTTTATCTTGTAAAATATTACATATGCATTAAGTTTCACAATACACTTATACATATTCATTATCTAGCCCCGCCTTGCCCCGCTTCGTATTATAATGAGTCCAAAATTCATTTCCATGGGTTTCGCGCCTGCGCAGTGTTTTCTGGTGGTCGCAGGCAGGGGGTCTCAGGGGTCTCGGGATGAAGGTAACAGAGTCTTCCTCAGTGCTGAACTTTTCACCTTTCTTCCTTGCACATGCTTTTTTGGTTCCTGGCCCAAGTCCAAGCCATTAGGCTGATCTGGCCGGTTTGGGGTCCAGGGGTCAGGAGCCAAGCCATTATTATTCCCCTGTTTATCAGTGATTTGTTTTCCCCATTCTATTTTGACAAGCAAAAAAGAAATGTTAAGCAAGCAGCCTCTGTTAACCCTTAACCTTTTTGCATTCCTTTGCATCAAGACGACCCTCGATCAAATGTTGATGCACTTATCAGTAACATGAGTGAAACAGCTTGTCAGAATAAATCTGGATATGGCTTTGCAAGCGGTGTGAGAGACTGAAAACCTGAAAGAGTTAATGTCTCAAACACTCAGCAGAAGAGAAAAGGAATGTTACCATGCCAACAAGATAAGGTGTGGTTAGATAAGAGGGTCTTGTGAAGGCAGGATAGTGCTTTTCTGGGACCAACTTGCTTATCTTGGGTAACTATCTCTCTGTGTGCACCCACCATCCGGAGGAACCGGACCAGAGATGGCGCTGGAACCCTGGGTGGTGATTCAGATTTTTTCTCTACTCCTATTTTCCTATCTTTCCTTCTTCCTTTCTCCCTCTCCTTAAAAGTTTAAATTGCTACTGCCACGGGCTGTTCAGAAATGTTTAAATCATTGCTGCCACAGGCCATTCAACCTATCATAAGGTGTAAATTGTTGCTGCCATAAATAAAAATTTTTAATTGATTGTTTGGCATTGTTTTGCCTTAATTTAGTCCAAGGATATTGATGCAAAGGAATGCAAAAAAGGTAAGGGTTAACAAAGGCTGCTTGCTTAACATTTCTTTTTTGCTTGTCAAAATAGAATGGGGGAAACAAATCACTGATAAACAGGGAGAATAATGGCTTGACTCCTGACCCCTGGACCCCAAACTCCTGAAATCAGCCTAATGGCTTGGACTTGGGCCAGGAACTTAAGAAGCGTGCGCAAGGAAGAAAGGTGAAAAGTTCAGCCTGAGGATGACTCTATTACCTTCATCCCGAGACCTCCCGAGACCCCTGCCCACGACCACCAGAAGACACTGCGCAGGTGCAAAAYCCATGGAAATGAATTTTGAACTCATTATAATACGAAGCGGAGCTAGGCGGAGCTAGATAATGAATATGTATAGGCATATTGTGAAACTTAATGCATATGTAATATTTTACAAGATAAAAATAGGGAAAAGAGCCGCGGATGGTACACATGACTTAGGAGGAGCAATTCCCCCGTGTGTCTCAGCTGAAATAAACATACCTACTTTACAATCTACAGGTTGTGGAGTCTTATCCACAAAACAGTATCCCAAACGTCAGTTATCTCAGAGGAAGCAGTCCAGGACTGCCCTCTAGGGACCCAATATTTTAAATTGGCATCATGGACAGTGTCGTGGGTAACCCAAAATGTTATTGTAGTCCATAGCTATCTGTGCCCAAAATTGTTACTGTCTCTTTTAGGATCGACGGTGCAGCCGAGAACAGAATCGTGAGGTCAGCGGGGTGGTAACATGGAGTAGGCAGTTTCTCCCCTTTTTGCCGCATGGATTTTGCTTAGCTGGCTGCTTGGTCTTTGCTTAGGCAGAGCTCTCTCTCTCTGGCTGCTTGGTTTGGCTATTGGTTTTCTTGCTCTAGAGCTGAGGCCACACGGTGTGGGATTGCACAAGAAGACTGTAAAGCTATCGGAGCCAGCCCCTACACAGAAGTCACCCCCCACTGTGAAGCTATGGGAGCCAGCCCCTGCAGTTAAGACACCGGAGCCACCCCCTATTGTGAAGACATCGTCTGCTGTTGTCAGGGGTGCTTATTTCACAAAAGCCTGAGGGCAGGAAAAACATTCTGCTAACCTTGCTCTGATAAGAAAGCTAACAGCCAAATTTACAAGGGTTCCTGGAACTGGCCTTTGAAGAATTGCTGAACATAGCATGTTTCACTGTATAAGTACTGTCCTAGTTCTGCGAAATATAGATTCACTTGCTCTCAGCCTGTGTCTCTCGCATTTCATACGCTACAGCGCGGGAAGAGGTTTTTTCCCATTTTGGGTTCTCTCTTCGTTTTTTTTTCTCGTCTCAGAGAGACTGCAGTTAATGGTTTTGAGCTGCTTTAGGGCAAATTCCACAGGTGCCTGTCCGCAGTTGGGGCATGGCGCCAACAGTAGTGGAGCAGCCCCGCTCCAGTCTGAGTCACCAGTGGCTCGTCAGCAGTGCCCAGCTGAGAAAACACTGAGTGGCCCCAGCCCAACTGCTTCACCTTGCCGTGCCCGCCCTGGCGCTGACCCCAGATGAGCCGGCAGGTCTTTGCTGCTGGAACTGCTCCGTAAGCTCCTGCCTTCCCAGGAAAGATTTGACGCCATCTTGTCCTTTTATCTTTCAAGCCACACGGTCGCCCCTTCCAGGCGCCATCTTGGGAAGGGTGTTTCCTGCATTTCGGGTGTCTGTTCCCGTGGGGTTCATGAGATTTGGCAATTTTCTATCTAGCAGTTATTTGCTGTTGATTTTTGCCTGTTGTTGTTCCATTTGTTAGTAAACTGTTAGTTTTTCACTTGTATCTACTCGTATTTCGTTCCTTGTTGGTGGAGGGGGATTGGTTGGAGTTAAGGGGAGTGTAATGAATAAGTGAATGATAATGTTGGCTTTTGCATATATGAATTTAACATTTACCAATGATAATGTGCTATGTAGAAATAGTAAAATATAGTATGTAAAAATAATAAAATATAGTTAAGCAGAAATGTAATAAATAAGTGAATAATAATGTTGGCTTTCGCATATATGAATTTAACATTTACCAATAATAATGTGCTATGTAGAAATAGTAAAATATAGCATGTAGAAATAATAAAATATAGTTAAGTAAAAACAAGACTAAAGTGAATAGTAACTTTAAAATAGTTGTAGTGAATACATGTTAATAAATATCTTTAAGCTAACAAAACATGGTAATAAATATCTTTAAGCTAAACAATTCAAGACAACAAAAGATAAACTGTGTACATCCTGGAGTTTGCTTTCTCACCAGAAAAATCAGGAAAAAACTCTGTTATCACACCAAAACTCCCAGAGGAAGAATCAATCACAAATCAAACAAGAAAAGACAGATACCTGAATTCCTGAAATAACACAAGACTACACAATACTCGGACCAATGTCACTCTGGTGGAGCGGTGGGAAAGGAGGAAATGAGTGAAGTGTAAATTACCTTTTTGAGCCTCATGAATATGCAACAGTCTAAGGGTATTTGAACCCACAATAGAATGTATGAGATTGCGCCTCTGGCAAGATTTGCCAAGCGTCCAGCGCTGTGTTTGCCTTTGTTTTACTAATAAATATTCAATATTGCATTACTAAAATTTCGGCCTATGCGTTCGTTTATAACAAGAAACAAGACTAGAGTGAATGGTAACTTTGAAATAGTTGTAATAGATACATGATGAGAAATATCCTTAAGCTAACAAAACATGGTAATAAATATCTTTAAACTAACAAGACAATTCAAGACAACAAAAGATAAACTGCGTACATCCTGGAGTTTGTTATTTCACCAGATCTCACAAGAATRTCAAGGAGGCTGTTATCAATCGAAAACTCACATTTCCCAGAGGAAGTACCGACTACAAATCAAGGAGAAAGACAGATATTCCAATCCTGAAATAACACAAAATGTCCACTATCCCCGAACATGCGTCGCCCTGGTGGAGGGGTGGGCAGGAATCAGGAAGGGGGGAATTGAGTGAAGTGTAAATCACCTTTTGGGCCTAATGAATATGCAACAATCCAAGAAGGGTACTTCAGCTCATGATAAAATTAATGGAATCGTGCCTCTGGCAAGATTTGCCAAGCGCCCAGCGCTGTTTGCCTTTGTTTTACTAATAAATATTCAATATTACGTTACTAAAATTTCGGCCTATGTGTTCGTTTATAACAGGGAGGTAAGTAATTTGAGAGCGCCCACCTCTTTAAATTGTCTTAAACCAAGACAGACAGGATACCCTTGCTTGTGCTAAAATGATCAAGGGCACCATGATCCTTAGCACGACCCCTTGTCTGAGAAGAGCCATATCCTGGGGAGGAATAGTACTTGTAGGTTTTGCTAGGACTTCTCCGGAAGGTTTCCTATCCTTGTAGGCTTTGCAACTATGGATCACACTTCTCTTCTGGAGAGGTTAGAGGGTTGTAATGCCTGACCTTCTCCCCCCAGAATGGCTTGGGTCCGTAACAATTGGCATGATCCACAGGCAGTGGCAGATAGGATTACTATCTTAGCTAAAGACCGAAGGCTGAGATGGGGTACAGGAAAAGTGTTAGTCTGTGCGGTATTGGGGGCTGCCTTAGTTGCTGCCCAGCAGAACAGGCACGTGAACTGACAGGCAATAAGCAAAATGATTAAGTCATTGCAAGACTTAGCTAAAGCTTTACAGGAAGAACTAGGAAATGAGACACAGAGCCTTTCCAATCAGCTTGCTGCCGAGTGGATAACTAATCAGAGACTGCAAACCGCTTTGACAGAATCATTAGAAAGGGAAAAAATACTAAGGGAACAGTTGGAGAGGACTCATTCCCTCATTGATGAGGAGGAGAGGGTGCCTGAGTCGGCATATCCCTCCGATGACTTACAAAATACGAAGAAATTATACTACTACTCCTCCTTGGAGGGGGCCACAATGCAGCTCCTGATTGAAACAGAGGCTGTTGATAATGGCCAGGGAGATGCTCAACAAGTCACCACACACACCATCCCTTATTCCCCTATGGATTTGGCTAAAATACAAGAAAAATATTCCTAGGATCCCCAAGAAACTGAATATGTATGGAGGGTGTCCCTCACGGGAGAAGACCATATCTTACTGAGTGAGGCCTGGGCAGGAGGATTAGACCCAATAGAGAGAGGGAACCCTCTCTCCATTAAAACACCCACAGCAGGTGTAAAAGCCCAGAAGATAAGGGGCTAATGTGTATGTCTCAAACACTGATAGCTGGATGGCTGTGGAGCCAACCAAGGATTGTTCGCAATAACACACTGTGAGAAATGACAGGATACGGCTGGAGAAGGGGCCATATGGATGTAGGGTAGCACTTTTCTGGGACAAACAACCTTGTTGTACTTCCTGGAGATAAGCAGAACACAGCACAGCACAGGCATAGGACTGAGATTGAGAAGCAGACATGGGCTGTAGGGGGGATCAAGACAACCCAAGACCCCCAGAAACCCCGAGACCCATTTCCAGAAAGGCCCAGAAGAACGGACTGCGCATGACAACTAATTTGCATAGAAAGTGAGAAACGTATCTCCAGAGCGGGGAAAACTTATCTATAAAAAGGTAGCTCCACAAAGCATGGGTGCACACCCCAGGACCCTGGACATCCCATCGTCTGGATCGACACTGGAGACAGGACTGGTGATCGATTTCTTTCTTTCTTTCTTTCTTTCTTTCTTTCTTTCTTTTTCTTTTTCTTTTTCTTTTTCTTTTTCTTTTTCTTTTTTCTTTTTCTTTTTCTTTTTCTTTTTCTTTTTCTTTTTCTTTTTCTTTTTC
>JACAXG010000332.1:76232-97606 GCA_018881555.1 Amblyornis subalaris
TCTTTCTCTTTCTCTTTCTCTTTCTCTTTCTCTCTTTCTCTTTCTCTTTCTCTCTCTCTTTCTCTCTCTCTCTCTCTCTTTCTCTTTCTCTTTCTCTTTCTCTTTCTCTTTCTCTTTCTCTCTCTTTCTTTCTCTCTTTCTTTCTCTCTTTCTCTCTCTTTCCTTCTTTCTTTCTTTTTCTTTCTTCTCCCCCTGTTTAATTTATCTATCTAGTTCTCTCTGTCTTCCCTTTCACCCTACCCCTTTCTCCTAAACCCACTGCCATGTGCTTAAACTAGGAGATCAGGGACTAACATGCCAATTTCCATGCTGAGTGTGTAATTTACTAATAAAACTTTGCAAGTTTTTGCAAACCCTCTGACTTTTGTCATTCCTTTCAACCACGAGCATCTACAAATCTTGGATGCTCCCTTCCCCTTAAGGGTGGGTGTATTGCTTTTGCATGGCCTGGTTTTTGGTAGTGGGGGGGCCACAGAGGTGGCTTCTGTAAGAAGCTGCTAGAAGCTTCCTCCCTGTCCGGCAGAGCCAATCCCTGGTGGCTCTAAAGATGGACGTGCCGCTGGCCAAGGCTGGGCCAATTAGAAATGGTGGTAACGCCTCTGTGATAACATATTTAAGAAGAAATCAAAACAAAGGTTGGGGGGAAGTTTTAATCGTGACTAGAGAAGAGCGGAGTGAGAACATGGGAGAAGAACAACTATGCAGACACCAAGGTCAGTGGAGAAGGAGGGGGAGGAGGTGCTTGTGACAGGACCTTTCACCCCTGATACAACCAAAAGCTTATCTACTTCCACCATGGCTAAGTCAAGCCGCAATAGCTTGCCTTATGGCGAGTTGTGTCGGCTCAAAACCATCCTTAGCTAGCAATAAACACCCTCCTGGGAACGGATGTGAAAGGATAAGCAAAAATTCGTGACTGACAAACACAGCACTTTTATCATTTATAAAAGACCACTATATTTTTCATAAAATTAGAAATCTCTTACACACACTCTGAGTGTGTGGAGAGTTCTCCTCGAAGTCGAAACGTTGGCCTCAAGTTACTCTTCTAGAAGTTTAGTGGAAAGGAGACTTCTGTACACCACTATCATTTGTCAGTAAGTTACATTGGTTTCTTAATCTATACTATTTATTCACTAGCTGAAATATAGGTACTTTTATTATTGTGCACTGTCTTATATATGAACCTACTAGTAGTGTTTCTTTTGTTTATCATGTGTAGTAAGAAGTCAGTTTAAAGTCTTATGTCTGTTTTTCTTGTGTCTATTCAATAAATAATTCGTTTTGTAATAGACCTGATTGGTCATGATCAAGAACTTGTGAGCAAGAGTGATTTTGGGGTGCTGGCCTCCTCAATAAAGCTGCTGCCTACTGCTAGAAATCTGAGCAAAGGCAGAAGCCCAGTTTAAACTCTCTCTCCCATTTGTAGCAGTGCTCCAGGTGCTGGAGCTGAGATTCCTCTGTAGCCTGTGGTGAAGACCATGGTGAAGCAGGCTGTCCCCCTGCAGCCCATGGAGGTCCACGGAGGATGCAGAGATCCACCCACAGCCTGTGGAGGAGCCCATGCCAGAGTGGGTGGATACCTAGAGGAGGCTGTGATCCTGTAGGAGACCCGTGGAGAGAAGGGCCCTGCTCCCATGCTGGAGCAGCCTGTCCTTGAAGGACTGCACCCCATGGAAGAGTGACCCACCCTGCAGCAGTTTTGGGAGGACTGTTGCCCATGGGATGGACTCACGCTGCAGCAGGTTGCAGGGAGCTGCTGCTCGTGAAATGGAGCCACGTTGGAGAAGTTTGCGGAGAACCATCTCCCGTGGGAGGGACCCCCCAGTGCAACAGGGGAATGACTCCTCTCCCTGAGCAGCAGGAGAAGCTACGGGTGATGAACTGACCATAACCCCCATTCCCTGCCTCCTTGCACCGCTGGGGTAGGAGGTAGAGTTGGGAAAGAGGGAGGGGTGGGGGGAAAGTGTTTTTAAGGGCTTATTTTACTTCTCACTATCCTGCTCTGATTTTGTTAGTAATAAATTCACTTCATATCCCTAAGTTGAGCCTGTTTTGCCCACGATGATATTTGGTGAATGATCTCTCCCAGTCCTTATCTCAACTCATGAACCCTTCATTATATTTTCTCTCCCCTGTCCAGCTGCGGCGGGGAGTTAGTGAGTGGCTTTCGTGGGTGCCTGGCATCTGGCCAGCATCAACCCCCAACAGTGGGACATCACAGCAGGTCATATTTTGAAAAGTGTGCAGAAAGTGGCATGCCTTCAGCTGATGCATGACTGTCTGCTGATTCCACAACAACACTCTCCTATGGAGTATGTTGCGGACCCTGAAAGGTTACATCCCTTAATTAGGGGACTACCTGATACTTGAAAGCTGTATGCTGTGCAATTGCAAGACTGGTTGTGACTTCCCCTACCAAGACAAAGAGGAGGTCCTCCCATGTAACTTGGGGAGAAGTAGTGCAGGAATTGATGAACTATGGGAGACATATGGGATTTACTAGTCAGGGAGAGACAAAATCCAAGACAGACATTAGAAGGGTCGAGGGAAGTGGAGGGGCAAAAGCAGTAATTCTGCATAATTTGCCACAACTCCACCCACAAGGGAAGATGGCATGGCCCCCCCGATAATAGAAGATACACATTGTGGATGGAAGGAATTTCAGAGGGAATTCCTTGGGAGGTTATGGATGGCTTGCCCAATACAAATCCAGAAAAGCTGATGTTACACCCTGGTCACCCAAATCTGGGGCTGAACCAAGATTCTTTTTCTCTGGGTAGGCACAAAGAGAAAATTCAACGAAAATTTCCCAAGAGGTAAAAAAAACACACAAAAGTTTACTGGCAGAACTATAGAAAATTAGGGAACATTGGCAAAAGAGTAAATGGTACACATCACCACTTTTCCCAGCCTAAACTTTAAATATAGAAAAACCTTATAGCCCATTTGATGTTATGTTCCATGAGAAGAAAGTTAGAAAAAGACAAAGAAAGGGAGGAAAACAGAAAGATAGGAAAGATATAGAAAAACAGGCATAGCTACCAACTCCCAGGTTCCAGCGATGTTATTCTCCAAGATGGAGGTAGGTGAAAAGAGGAAGGCAGCCACGTGGTGAGGCTTCTTAAAACCTTGGGCCTGCTCCTGGGCCTGCCCCCCAGGTGTGACCTCCGGTGTCTCGGCCACTCAGGGGTGGGTAAGGTGACACTGAGGGGCTGTCTCCAGTGTCCCTTGATGGACAGGCACTGCAGGGCTGAGGGGGGATATGGGGGCAGGGCGCTGCCCCACCAAGGTAGGGCCCGATCTGCCCCCTTCCCCACACTCAAAGATGTCTCGAAACAGACCATTTGCTGTCTCTGACATCACCCCGTTTTGAGACATTGACTGAGACCACTGTAATGGGACCTTTCCTGTTGCAGTTTTATCAGGGTACTTCTCTCCTGGTCTAATTTAGCAGACAGAATAGAAAGGAAAGAAGAGGAAAGCATACCGGAACTCATATAATGGGCAATTGCTATCTTAATAAAACTTAGTCAATATCCTTTCATGCAGTTTATTCCCCTCCCACCTCCCACCCCATGAGTCCAAAAAACAATCAAGCTCTGGAGGGGTGGAGAGTTCATGCAGTAGTCTTTCAGTGCCCAGAGTCCGGCAGTTTGGTCCATGATTTCTGATGTGTTCTTGGGGATGGCACTTTCCTTCTGTGAGATTTAGCATTCTCTAATAGCAGATAACTTGCATAATTATTTCTTAATACTTGTTGGACTTGTAAGATGAGCTCCAAAATAGCTTGGCAGGTTTAATTTAGATTAATAGTTAGCTCCGCCTAGCATTTTGGAGATCACAGTTTTATGAATTCAGGTATCCCCACCACCCAAACAAATACACATATCCCAGACCACCACCTCTATCCCTCCCACCAATTGGGTTCCAGGGGGATTCCCAGAACCTGTACCCAGGGAGAGGGAAAAGGTCAGTGGACATCATGAGAAATAACATACAGTACAATTCTACTATCTGAAACAATCTGAATTGCCCCAGGGGTGGGAGTCAAAGATATCATTCATTCCAATCTCCTCAGCATATTATTTGCAGGGTCTTGCATTCCAATCAATCATCTTTCAATTTTACCAAAACATTCAGTGGTTATCCAATCCAAAGATCCAAAGATCTGTCTACAGCTGGAGAGAACTTTCCAGCTGCCACTTCAGCTCTTCTGTCAGCTCCTTCTGCACAATTATGCTTTGCACATCTCTTACCTCCTTGGTACTTTTATGCTTTACTCTGAGGAGATAGGAAGAGGTACACAGATTAGTTTCCATAATCATATGAACTCCTAAAACTAGATTGAGGATGGAACTTTTTCCACCCACCGTGGCAACCAGTAAGGAAAACATAAACTTATATAAACATACATTAATAAAAACATAGTAACAACAACAGTCAGAAATATGACAAACACTAACAGAACTTTTTAGGTTTTAGTACTTTGAGTTAAGAGTAGCCAGCCATCCTTTTGAAACCTTTTCACTTTATAAGATAAAATGGTCCAATTTATGTATTCTGTTATAGCAAATTTTGCAAATTTAGATTCAAGTCTATAAGCCAATTATTAATGCAGCATTTGTTTTATGTCTGTGTTAGAGTGGTCCTTAGTGAAAAGGACACCTCTCTCTCTTCTTTCTACTTACCCTTCTGTGCTGGTTTGGCTGTAAACCAGCAGGGGAAATTAACCCCACACCGAATACCTCGAGAGATTTTAGGTCAAAATTACAATTTTAATAAAAAAGGTTAAAATAAATGCAGTAATACAGAAACACAGGCTTAAACAAACCAACAGAGTCATGGTACAACCTGATACCCTGTTGACCAGGGTGATAGCTGTGCAGTCCAGTTAGGCACTGGTCCTGCAGGAAGGCCTGGTAGTTCAGTCCCGGTAGTGGAGTGGAGTAGCTGAATCCCATTCCGAGGAGTGAAGTCCAGTCAAGTCGAGAGTCCCGTCGAGAGTGGAGTCCCGAGAGTGGAGTCCCGTCAAGTCGAGGGTATTTTCTCCCATCCTAAACCCTTGTTTTATGCTGTGCTTCTTGGCTGGCACCTCCCCCAGGGGTGGGGACTTTCACAATGGAAGAGGATCTTCCCAATATTCTATTGGTTACTTCGGTAATGAGCTTGGATGAGCCTTAGGGTCCTCCGAGATGCTCCTGAGGGTTCTCAGAGATGATCCGGGGTCCTCCGATGGGGTTCAGGCTAATTAGTCAGGCTGGGTGGTGCTAATGGGCCATTACCCGAGATCAGGTAACCAGGGTGGGCGATGCTTCTTGTTGGCTGGAGTGCTTATCTCAGTTGAGCTAAGGAGTCCCAGGTGTGTAATTATGAAATTTATCCAGCTTTTGTGGGTGGTAATAGACTGTATAACTAACCCAGGACACCTTCTGGCATCTGAAGCCATACTCGTTATTACAGTCATTACAAGGTTCTGCTAGGATGGTTGACTAATCCAGGAATAACACTGTTGGTAACACTGTTCTGGAAATACAAAAAGATAAACCATATAATGCATTTCATTTTAGAATTTCACATTTTGTTACAGCTTTTAATGGATTTACTGTTTACTATATTGTCCAAATACAGTTTCTCTGTGTTCTTTTCTCTGGAGTTAGTTTTCTTTATCTGTAGATTTTACAGCGGTGTGGGTAGTCAGCAGTCCTTCCCGCTGCTGCTTAAGCAGCTTTTTGTTTCATGTTTGGATGTACACTCAGTCTGGTGAGGAAATACTTGAACATTCAGAGTTATTACTAAGAGAACAAACTTGCATGGTGATAAAAGCATTTTTCCTGCAGTAGCAGTTCTGCCCCTGGCATCTGGTGGCGGGCAAGGCTTAACACTCACTGCTGCCAGAAGCAGGCAGTGCAGGAGCATTATGCAAAGTTTCATTGAAAATACAGTGAACCAAAATTTCCATGCATTTTCAGTGAGCTTTTGGGGATATTCCAATTTACCCCCCACTCCCAGCTCACCTTTTGGGAGTGGTTCCACGAGTTTCTTTGTCTTGGTCCCAATCTTTAAATTTCGGTATAAATACCAATAACTTGAGATGGAGCCAATGGGGTATTAGCTCCTTCTCTGTCATTGTTTGGAAGTTTGCCACTTCCCACACACTCCCAGTATCTTTATCACGTGTTGGAGTGGGGAGAGAGGTCAGTCCTCCCCCCTCCAGCACGTTTAAATTTTTCATGTAACAATTAGCATTCCAATTAACAGATCAGAGTTTTTTGCCATGTGCTTTCTTTTCAGAAAGCTTTATTTCATTTCCTTCGGGCTGGTTGTTGGTTCTTCCCTGTAACTTAGTCAATCTTGTTGCAGGGTGTGGTGTAATTACCTCCAGGTCTGTGTCTGAATGTGTTAATTCCTTAATTTCTTTTGTCAAGCTTGTTTCATCTTTTTACAGAAAAATAGTGTGGCAAAGATCTTATGAATGCATAATTTGTTTCAACCAAATTTATCTTGGAAGTTGGTGCAAGAATTTATAAATATATGAAATCATACATATATGTATTAACCTTCCTAGTTCTGCCTCGGAAGGCTTCTAAAATTACTATAATTTGGCTAAATTTTTCAGAATTATTAATTAGTGAACTAAAGAATCCTAACAGAACAGAAAAATGTTACATGAGAAATAGTTGTCCCCCTCCTAAACCAGGACAGACAGCTATGAATTGCAAATAGAATATGGATAAAATACAAAAAGCCTTTTACCAACTCTCAAGCCCACCAAAATATTCCAACCTGAACATCTCTGATGCCTTAGAAGAGTATTTAAATTTTACCTTGCTTCTTTTAATTATGCTAATCAGTGTGGTAACCCTAGCACACTCTGCACCACACATGCTTCTTAGTTATGGGTGCAGAGTACAATGAGAGCAATTTGCCCCCTAAAATTCAAAAGAAAAAGGGTTACTTGGGATAATACAATTAAATTTGAAGGAGAATTAATTTCTTTTTTTAAATCCCACCAATAATAAAGCTACAGCTTCTGTTTTGTGTCAAATTAAATTACAATAGTGCTATAATCTATTCCCTAAAAAATAGAACATGGCCCTGTATCAAGGGTTGACCTGGAGGCAAACTGTAGGAAACAGAGAAGTAAAAGCTGATAGTGGCTTTGATTTACAACCTTGGAAGAAACTTGGACTAGCTTAATTAACAGTGATTTATGGCTTTAAGCAAGAAGATTGCAACTCTGTGTTTTTGTAGTGATAAGCAAGAAGCACGTTTTGGGTGTTTATGGTGAAGGATTTTAAGTATAATATGTAACTTTATAGTTTAAGTTAAGGATTTAGATGTTACAATAGAAGTGTCCATGAGTACGTGACATGATGAGTGGTTGGTCGAAACACAGCCGCATTGCAGGTGTCAGGTTCTACAAGGATAGGTTAATAAATCAAAACAAGTCATTTTAACGGCTTATTGGTCTAAAAAGTCATAAATTGTCATGCAATGCTAAATCCTGGGACATGTGCCATTTTACAATGTGTTGTTAAAATCTCACGCTAAACTGAGACTGATGCCTTGTTGTTATTTTAGCAATAAACTGTTAAAGTCACTTCTGTCCCATCTCTCTGATTGAGAAGATCTGATGAGATAGCAGGGAGTGCCGAAAAGGCACCCCTGAAGCAAAATTTAAAAGACTTTAAAAGTTATACAAACTCCAGATCCCCACGCTTAATTCTTCAGAGGAGAGGAGACAGCAAAAACAGGCTGCAAACTTGAAAAATGATTAAATATTTATTTCACTAACACTACTAAGAATAGAAAGAGTAAAAAATAATGAAAAATATTAAGGCATAATATACAAATATCATTCTCCTCCCATACATTCCAATCCTTCTCACTGATCACATAAAAGACATAAACATGAGATTCTGATCTTTTAATTAAGAGTTCTTATTGCCACTTGATGGGATAAAGAGTTCTTTCTGTAGTGTAGTGGGATCCATCCCAGGGAAGACAGTTCCCTACAGAGTATCTTCGACATGGTTCCAAACCTTTCAGAAACACCACAGCCTGCCCAGGTTTTGCAGTGGTGTATCCTCTCTCCCGCAAACACTCCGCAGTTTGTGGGTCACAAGAAAAGTCTGTTGGGGTTAAACGTTTTAAGAATAAGTCACTCCAGCCTAAAGGCACCAAAGGCAACAGGCTCCTGCTTTACTCATAATCTCCAAAGGCTGTAAGCCTCATCTGCACACAACATAAAACTGTTCTTATTTTAGACTGTAAGTTTCAAACTTACAAAATTGTGATTTTAAAAAGATATTTAGTTTGGTATTACTCCAGATCACACAGCACAGCTCACAGAAAAAAAAAAGGATCTCGATGCTGGCAAAGAGGGCTTCCCTGGCACTTCCTGCCACTCCTTGTCTTCTCTTCTGTTTGGGGTACTGGACTCCATATTTAGTCTTTCACATGACTGCTTTCCTTTCCCTCTAGCTTAGAGAAGAGGTTAATATTTGCAGAAAATGCCTACAAAAGTATTTATAACAGCTACATGCTCCCACTGTAATGAGGCTTGCTTTCCCGGGCCCAAGGCTCCTTCCTCCCCCATTCTCTTTTCTCTGCACTGGCAACCGTCCAAATTTTAGTAAGTCTTTTGGCTGCTAATAATTTCTACCTTATCTTAAAAGCAAGGTCACTCTTCGATCTCACCAACTCAGCTCTCTCTGCGTAGCTTGGCTCTGCTTAGCTTCTCCCAGCTTTTCTCGGCTTTTCCCCGCTTGGCCTAGCTTAGCTGCTTCTCTGTTTGGCCTTGGTCCAGATGGCATTAGACCAGCTCCTCTCAGGTCCGCAACGGCACAGGACCGGTGAGGGGTGAGGCCGGCTGCCCCCGTTGGCCCCCCGGGCCATGGGCCCCTAGCCCGGGGGTGGGGGGGGGAAGCCTCTCCTGCTTGTGGTCAGCAGGGAGCCAGGGAGCAAGAGAGGAAGTGAGAGCAAGTCTGCATCACTTCCTAGATGTTTTTTATAACATTCCTTTCACAGAGACATCACAGGAACACTAAGTGGCTCATAGAACTGTCCTTTACCTGTTTTTAACCAATCAAATTTGTCTCACATCGGGTCAAACTGTGACGCCCTGATGTAAAAATGTGTTTGCATGAGAACCTGTTGTATGAAAATGTTTTTATTTTGTGATTTCGGTATAGCAAAAATTAACTTTTCATGATCTGTAGAATTACCCAGCAGGGCAAGAATATTACCTATAAAGTTCCTCCAACTATATATGGATGGGGTCCAGAGAAAAACCTATTTTAAAGCCTTTGAAGTATGTAACCACACATCCTCAACAAACCCATTTACATTTGTTCCAGGGTGCAAAGTTAATGGGAGGTGAGAATCCTCTTGAAACTCAACTGATTGATACATGTTAATATGTGTATCTTCTGGATTTAAAAATCAAAACCTGCTGTGTAATTCTATGACTAATTTCAAAACATATTAAGTCAACATCCAAAAGATACAGTACTGTGGAATTCCTCACACCCACTATTCATTTCTTAGGATTCACGGGGTGGGAACATTTACTAATAAGGATTGGATTAATGATTGCAATTGAATTTACATTTCTGATTATTGGAATAGCTATTGTAGCCTATATGATTACTCGCATTATTACCTCTACTACTTCTGTCTTTTCTCCTACTAACCACTCTACATATATGTTGTGGTTTGACATGGGCCAGAAGCCAGGAACCCACGAAAAAACCACTCACTCACCCTCCTCTGGTCTGCAGCTGGACAGAGGAGAGAAAATTTAACGAAGGGCTCATGAGTTGAGATAAGGACCAGGAGAAAACACTTCAAGGGCAAAACAGGCTCAACTTAATGATATAAAGTGAATTTATTACTAACAAGTTCAGAGTAGGAGAATGAGAAGTAAAATAAGCCCTTAAAAACACCCTTTTCTCCCCCCAACTCCTCCCTCCTTCCCACCGACGGCACAGGGAGACAGAGTGGAGGTTTTGGTAAGTTCGTCACCTGAGGTTTTCTTCTGCTGCTCAGGGAGAGGAGTCGTTTCCCTGCTGCACTGTGGGGTCCCCTCCCACGGGAGACAGTTCTCTGCGAACTTCCCCAGCGTGGGTCCACTCTCACAAGCAGCAGTACTCCCAAAACTGCTGCAACATGAGTCCATCCCATGGGCAAACAGTCCTCCCAAAACTGCTGTGGTGTGGGTCTCTGCCACGGAGTGCAGTCCTCCAAGGACAGGTTATGCCAGCCTGGAAGCAAGGCCTCTCTCTCCAATGGTACTCCCGATGGATGACAGCCTCCTCCAGGCATCCACCCGCTCTGGTGTGGGCTTCTCCCCTACAGGCTGCGAGTGGATCTCTGTATCCCCTGTGGACCTCCATGGGCTGCAGGGGAACCCCTGTTTCACCATGGTCCTCACCACAGGCTGTAGGGACATCTCGGTTCCAGGGCCTGGAGCACCTCCTCCCCCTTTCTTCACCGACCTTGGTGCCTCCATTGTTGTTTCTCTCACATGTTCTCACTCCTCTAGCTGGAAAATTATGACTGCGCACCAACTTTGTTGTGATTTCTTCTTAAATATGTTATCACAGAGGTGTTACCATCATCTCTAATTGGCCCAGCTTTGGCCAGCAGCATGTCCATCATCAGAGCCCTCAGGGATTGGCTGTGCTGGACATGGTGGAAGTTTCTAGCAGCTTCTCACAGAAGCCACCTCTGTGGCCCCTCTGCTACCAAAGATCAGGCCCTGCAAAACCAACACAATATATAACCCCCATGGATAACCCACAAAGAAGAAAAATCACCAGGAAGAAGAAAATTACTACTATATTACTATAATGTTTAACCCACAGGGTGGAATGTGAGAGACTGAAGTGTTATGGTTTATGGCTTAAACATTCTTTATAAAGGACTTTTGCCTGTTATAGCAAAACTGTATAACAAAACTGCAGCAAAAGGAAAAACTACACCGAAGACCACTGCCACCCTGAATGGGCCCTCTGGGCTAAGGCCCTGGACTGTAAATTGATTTGAAATAAGATAAAAATGACACCTTTCTAAGGTCTAGGCTGGGGGAGAACAATGCCTTCACAGGACCATCAAGCCCAGCAGCTTCGGGGTGGAGGCCTTAGCCCCAGGCTTATCTGCTGTGAGGTTTGCAGAGAGTTCCCCAACCAATGGGGGAAGAGGAGAGCTTTTGGGGGTGTGTGTGTCTCAGTATTGAAACAAATTTAAGAGAGGACTCTCTTGACTGAGTCCTTGTCTCCAAAAGGGTTCCAAAAATCCCTTTCCACCAATAGGAAATGAATACTAATAGAAGAAAGTGGAAAAAAAAATTAAACGGTTTATTAAGAAACAGAATGTCCACCCACAAGGCTGGGAAAGAAAAATAAATAACTGTTAAGCACTAAACCATCAGAACCCACTTCCCCCCCCCCCCAAACACAGGAACAAAGACCCCAAAAATGTCCAGAGAATGGGGCTGGTGCAGGAGGAGATACCCCTTTCCTGACATGTGGTCTGAGATGGCGCCAGCTTTCACGCTGAGGGGAGTAGAACTTCCATGGGGCAGTTCCAGTGGGGCAAAGCAGGGGGAAACCCAGCAGCTACCGGGTGTTGACTGCTTCTCCACAGCAGTCACAGCAGATGAAAACAGCTGGGCTGGAGCTTTTTGGTGTTTTTTCTCTCCTGTTGAGCAATGTCCCTTTTTTGGTGTAGCTGTGACCACAACTAGCAGAAGCGCTGCTGGTTCTTGGCAAGGTGATGGCTGCAGTGACTGTCTTGCAGCCAGCAGGGGGCGCTGGCAGGCCCCGGTGAGGTGGGGCGGGTGTGATGGTTCCCCCAAAGGAGGCAGTCCAGGTCTCTGCTCTTAGCACAGGAGCAGCCACGGCAACAGAAAAAGAAAATGGAGCAGGTGGACTGAAGCCGGCGAGCCAGGCTACAGTGTAGCAAAGCAGCTGACTGCTCCTGGCAAAAATGCCAACTGTTCTCTGTTCCCAGCCAGGCATAGACTGACCCACCCCCACCTAAGAGACTGCTGAGTCACAATGTAGCAGTACCCCGGCAGGATACACACACACCTCTCCACAAGCAGCCGTTTGCTCCAATCCCGGCTGGAAGAGAAAGAGAGCAACTCCCGGCCCCACCTGCTGCTGGGATCTCAGACAGGCTCCCAAGCATTGCGATGCCGAGCCAGGAAGGGGGGAGGGGGAAGAAAGAGAAACATTAATTTTGGGCACACCCTGAATATCAGATAACGATCCCCAAGACAGTGTGGTGAAAAAAGCCTTTGGTCAGAAGAATGCCCATCCTCCACTGTGCAGATGCAGGAGGCCCCTCACTCCGGGAAAAGCCACATCTACAGGACATGCACATGAAGGGGCAGCAGAGGCAGTGTCAGGGCCCATTAAAGGCCCCCCTGAACAGGTCCCCAGACCCTGCACCAGAGCACTGCACGTGGTGCAAAATGATGCAACAGACCCAGAGTCTTGCAAGGGACAGTTTCAAGCTGGCGCCCTGCAGGGGTGTGTGCTGGTTTGACTGTAAACCAGCAGGGGAAATTAATCCCACACAAAATACCTCGAGAGATTTTAGGTCAAAATTACAATTTTAATAAAAAAGGTAAAAATAAATGCAGGAATACAGAAACACCAGTCTAAACAAACTGACAGAGTCACGGTACAACCTGACACCCTGTTGACCAGGGTGGTAGCTGTGTAGTCCAGTTAGGCACTGGTCCTGCAGAAAGGCCTGATAGTCCAGTCGAGCAGTGGAGTGGAATGGAGTCCAGTCGAGTGGAATGGAGTCCAGTCGAGTGGAGTGGAGTAGCTGAGTCCAATTCCGAGGAGTGGAGTGGAGTGGAGTGGAGTGGAGTGGAGTGGAGTGGAGTGGAGTGGAGCCGAGGGTGTTTTCTCCCATCCTAAACCCTTGTTTTATGCTGTGTTTCTTGGCTGGCACCTCCCCCAGGGGCGGGGACTTCCACAATGGAAGAGGATTTTCCTGATGTTCTATTGGTTGCTTTGGCAATGAGCTCGGATGATTCTCATGGTTTCTGATATTTTATTTCAATGAGCTCAGATGATTCTTGTGGTTTCTGACATTCTATTTTTACCAAGTCCAGTAATGGGCCATTAATCAAGCTAGGATGGGTGGTGTAATGGGCCATTAGCTGAGATTAGATAATCGGGATGGGTGGTGCTTGCTGTCAGCTGGAGTTCTTATCTCAGTTGAGATAAGGAGTCCCTCAGGGACCAGGTGTGTAACTGTGAATTTATCCAGCTTTTTGTGGGTGGTGATAGAATATATGGCTAACCCAGGACAGGGTGGTACCTGGGCATTCCCACCTGGCCCAAAGCGCATATTAATCCAATGGATTCTATGCTTTGGTGGCAGTTGTGGCGGCGATGGGGACCCTCACCACCAAGAAGACCAGATATAAGGGATCAACAAGAAGTTGTTGGGACCCACGGAGGGCTGATATGTTTCCACTTAACCTCTGTCACTCTTCCTGTTCCCTTCCCCTCCACACACACCTCTTTTTTGTTTTTCTTTCCTTCTCTTTCTTTCTCTCCCTCTCACTTACTGTTAAATAAAGTACATCAATTTTTTTGGAACCAACATTTAGCCTTGTTTGGCTTTAATCTGTTTCAAGGTATATTCGAACCTTCAGGGGTCTTTCCACTTTATGCACAGAGAATTCCCTCCTGTGATTAGAGTGGATCGTAACAGTGGGCTAGTGATTTTCCTGGGAGGTCCAAATGGGCAGAACCTGTAAGCATTGCACTGAAACCAGGAGCCACACAGGTAAGACAAAAACAATACCCTTTGAAGTTAGAAAGTTGTAGCGGGTTAGTCCCTATAATTGAAAAGTTCCTTAAATTTGAGCTATTGGTAGAATGTGAATCCAAATACATCCTGCCAGTAAAAAAGGCTGATGGTAGGAACTATAGATTGGTGCAGGATTTACGGGCAATTAACAAAATAACAGAGGATATACACACAGTCATAGCTAACCCCTATACTCTTGACCACATTGACAGACGATTTAGGGTGGTTTACTGTGTTAGATCTCAAAGATGCCTTCTTCTGCCATCCTGTGAATAAGAATAGTCAAGAACTTTTTGCTTTCAAGTGGGAGGATCCTGAAACGGGGAGAAGAACCCAACTCACCTGGACCATCCTACCCCAGGGTTTCAAGAATAGCCCAACTATATTGGGAAACCAGCTGGCAAAAGAATTGGAGGACTGGAGAAGACAAGAACCAGGAGGGGTTGTTCTACAATATGTGGACAATATTCTAATTGCTGCCAAAGACTGAAACAGCTGCATCCAACTCACTGTAAGTTTATTAAACTTTTTGGGACTAAGTGGGTATAGAGTCTAGAAAGAAAAAGCACAAATTGCCAAGGAAGCAGTGATTTATTTGGGGCTTGAGAGCTTTTGGGGACATCGACAACTCAGCAGAGATGGGAAAGAAGCCACCTGTCATCTCCCCGAACCTAGCACTATGACAGAAATGAAAGCCTTCTTGGAAATTGAAGGTTGGTGTCACTTGTGGATACCAAATTATGGGTTACTGGTAAAACCTCTGTATGGAGCACTAAAAGGGGCCGATAAGGGATTTGTGATGCGGACAGATAGTACCAAAGCCACATTTAAACAGCCAAAACATTCTTTGATGTCAGCCCAAGCACTGGGACTGCCAGACTTAACTAAGCCTTTTGAATTATTCACCTATGAGCAACTGAATGTTGCTTTGGGGGTACTGGCACAGTTCCCTGGAAACCAGCAAAGAGCTGTGGCCTACTTTTCAAAACAGCTAGACAGTGTTAGCTAAGGGTGGCCTGGGGGTTTGAAAGCTGTGGCAGCTACTGTCATCTTGATCCAAGAGGCCCAGAAACTCACCCTTGGGCAACACACTGTAGTGTATGTACCCCATGCAGTACTAACTGTACTTGAACAAAAGGGGAGCCATTGGCTGTCCCCTATCAGGATGCTTAAATACCAAGCTGTGTTGTTGGAGCAAGATGATGTTACCCTAAAAACAACTTCTGTTGTCAATCTTGCCATGTTTCTGTCCTCCACACTGATTGACAGTGTGCCTGAGCATGACTGTTTACAGACTATAGAAGAGGCCTATTCCAGAAGACCAGACCTGAAGGACGTGCCTCTAGAAAATCCAGATGGGGAATTGTATACAGACAGAAGCAGCTTCATGAGAGATGGTAAGTGAATGACAGGTTATGCAGTGACAACCATAGATAAGGTAATAGAGGCAAAGGCCTTGCCACCAGATGTATCATTACAGAAATCTGAAATGATTGCACTGACAAGAGCTCTAGAACTGAGCGAAGGAAAGAAGGTAAATAGATGGACCGATTCTAAATATGCATTTAGTGTTGTGCATGCCCATGGAGCCATCTGGAAGGAAAGAGGGCTGCTGACCACTCAAGGTAATGGAATCAAACATGCTGAACAGATCCTTGCACTCCTGCAGAGTATTTGGAAGCCTACAGAGGTGGCTATTATGCATTGCAAGGCTCATCAAAAGGGGAAAACAATTCCTTAATTAGGGAATCGTTTTGCCGATGAAACAGCAAAAGGGGCTGCGGAAAAAGGCATTCTAGCAGTGGTACCACAAAAAGAAATTAATCTCTCAGGTTTTACCCCAAAGTATGATCAGAAAGACCAGCAGTTAATTGAGTCCCTTAAGGCTGAAATCAAAGAGAGTGGGCTGTTACACCAACAGGACAGGCTGTAGTCCCATCCCTGCTCTTTCAGTAGATTGCTCAGCAGGACCATGAAGGTACCCACTGGGGAACAGAAAATCTTTTGAAACATCTGAAAAAGGTAGTAACAGGAAGGGGAATGACTGAAATTGTGCAGTCTATAGTAAGCGAATGTGAAATCTGATGTCAAAACAATCCTGATATGAGCAAGAGTGGTGTTAGGGGTGACAAAGGCCGGAGACCTTCCTGGAGACTATTGGCAAATAGATTTTACTGAGTTACCACGTAAAGAAGGATACAGGTGCATTCTGGTGTTGGTTGACACCTTCAGTGGATGGCCTGAAGCTTACCCGTCGTACTAACACAGCAAAAAAAGTAGTAAAAGTTCTGTTTAATCGTATAATTCCAAGGTTTGGGGTTCCTTTGGGGTTGTCATCAGATAGAGGGCCACACTGTTGCAACAGTAGTGGGAGAGGTTAGTCGAATTCTGGGAATCATTTGGGATCTGCACACACCCTACAGACCCCAGGGGAGTGGTAAAGTTGAATGTATGAATAGAACTCTCGAAACACAGATTAGCAAAATTTGTCGAGAGACATCTATGACATGGGTTCAGGCCTTGCCTATAGCCTTACTGAGAATCCGCATACAACCTAGGTGGAGAGACAACATAAGTCCCTATGAGATATTGTATGGCAGGCCATATCAAATTCCGCATATCCCAGGAGAAATTCACATGAGGGCGAAAATTAACTTACAAAAGTATTTAATAGCTTTACGTTCCACTTTGCAGAAGCTCCAGAGATTCATCGTATTATCCAGACCCATAGGACTGGACACACCTGCTCATCTGTTCCAGCCTGGAGACTGGGTCTATGTGAAATGGTGGGACAGTGACTCCCTGCAAGGAAAGTGGAGAGGACCATTCCAAGTCCTGCTGACTACCCTCACCACAGTCAAAGTCTTGGGCAAAGGACCCTGGATTCACTACTCCAGAGTTAAAAAGGCTTCTGCTCCTGAAATAACTGGAAAAACAGAGACTGATACAAATGATGATATGGTTTAAACTGTTCTTTTTGTGTTTGTTATCTGCACAGTTGGTAATCATGACTCAGGTTTGGACCTAAAATTTGCATGTGGCCCTAGTCCAAAATGTATCCAAAGCTCTTCATAAGAACAACTGTTGGATTTGTACTCAAATGCCAACAATTCACAGGAATAATAACTGGCTGTTGATTGGTGTTTTACTGAATAAGACAAACCATGACGAGAAGTGGGAACAAGTCACTAAGGCCTACCTGCCTATAACCCTAAGTGGCTTAATTCTTGATCAAGAAAATTATAAGGTTCCCTGTGTGATTATTAATGTCACAGAAAAGGTCATTCTCCCTCTGTATTGTCAGAAAACCAAATCTGAATAAAAGGCAAATCCAAAATCTGTAATAGCATGGGCACGGACACCATGGAGAATGGTTCCCTCACGAGGGTCAAGATGGTACTGGATATGTAAAAATGAGGCCTGGAAAGTTTTGCCCTTCAATAAGGATCGGGCCTGTGCCCTCGGGGCTGTAATTCCAAACATAATATTTGATCACATCGAAGAACAAAGAGGGTGGATGAGAACTTATGTAAGGAGGATGAAAAGATCCAACAATCCCCTCATTGAGTGTCCCAAGATTTTCCATAGTGCAGTTAGGGCTCTTATTCCTTTAGGAGTAATTAAATTGGAAAAAGCAATTGTTAACATTTTGGCTGTTATTGAACATATTGAGAATCAAACTTCAGATGCAATCATGGCCTTATAAGAAGTCATCCATGGTTTGTCTCATGTGATTCTGTAAAACAGAATGGCTCTTGATTTTCTACTAGCCGCACAAGGGAGTGTGCGTACGGTCATTAATACTAGTTGTTGTTCTTATGTAGATCAGAGTGGAAGGATTAATAAAGATTTGGCTGAAATCTGGAAAAAAACTCAAATTTTACATCAAGTAACTCTTGAAGATGACTCATTGGACTTTGAAAGCATCTTCCATACACTTACTTCATGGTTACCAAACTGGGCTTGGATAAAACGACTATTCATTCTGGCTATATTGGTAGTTGGTGTCTGTATAATATCTTGATGCATGATTTGCTGCTGTGATTTCTGGTCATCTTTATGTTATAATGTCAAATGTAAGCGGTAGAGACTAGACAATATAGAATTTTTGTCAAGTCTCTAAAGGGGGGAATGATGCCTAAATATTTTTAGCTTTTATATAATTTTCATATATTTGTAGCTTTGTAGATTGCTAATGCGTGGCTGTAGCTTCTAGTACTTTTCCTAACCTTTCTCCCTACATTTTAGAACAATAAGCTAACCTTCTAACACATTCTTGAAACACTGTTTAGTCTTATTTCAAGAAGAGAACCTACAATAAGGACGGGTGTTTTTCCAACCAGAATCTGAGAAGACAAAACAAGGAATGGGGCAAAGAAGCCCCTGGACCAATTCCAATGGGGCAGTACCTGGGGAAAAATTACCTAACCAACTGCTCTTCTAATTGGACAATATTTGATAGGTATACTAATCAACTAACCTTATAAAAATTGTAGAACTACTGTATCATGGGGGCGTTTTGCCATATTGTGTACCTGAAGGCTTTCAAGTAAAGGTTTGCTTTTATATTATCATTCTAACGATGTTTGGAAAGGTTTTGTTCTATTCCAGGCAACACAGGGACAAATCCCCAATAGAGGTTCTCATGATATTGGGGAATTTACCAACAAACATTTTGGGGCTTGATTTGCTTAAAGGACATGCTTGTGTTACCAGATAATAAATTGTCTACACCTGGTGAGCTAACACAATGCTTTTTCTCCAAAAACTACTGGCCTATGGAACTGCACAATGCCCATTGTGTAAGAAGGAGAACTGGAAGTTCACCAGTCCCAGTGCCCTGCCAACTCAGCCAGGGGACATTGGGACTGGAACATTGGGGTCTATGACCACCAGAGACCACCAGAGAGACACCCAGGACAGAAGAACGCATTCGTAAAGGGGAGGGAAAATATGTTAATGATTTCAGGGAAATGATTATCATATGTATGTTTATTCTGGGACAACTAATGAATATGTATGTGTCATGGTTTGACCCGGTGTGAGACAAATTTGATTGGTTAAAAACAGGTAAAGGACAGTTCTATGAGCCACTTAGTGTTCCTGTGACGTCTCTGTGAAAGGAATGTTATAAAAAACACCTAGGAAGTGATGCAGCACTTGCTCTCACTTCCTCTCTTGCTCCCTGGCTCCCAGCTGACCACTAGCAAGGGAGTGGCCTCTCCCCGACCCCCGGGCCTGAGAGGAGCTGGTTTATTATCATCTGGACCAAGGCCAAGTAGCAAAGCCACCAAGCCGAGAGAAGCCGAGCTGAGCGAAGTTGAGCCAAGCATGCCATGCAGAGAAAAAAAACCCTTTCGAAGGTGTACCGGTGAGATCGAAGTGTGACCTTGCTTTTAAGATAAGGCAGCGATTTAAGTAGCAGCCAAGAGACTTACGAAAAATTTGGATGGCTGCCAGTGCAGAGAGCATACGGGGGGAGGAAAGGAGCCTTGGGCCCGAGCCAGGGAAGCAAGCCTCAATACAGCGGCATTATCTAGTGGGAGCATGTAAACTGTTATAAATACTTTTGTAGGCATTTTCTGCAAATATTAACCTCTTCTCTAAGCTAGAGGGAAAGGAAAGCAGTCACGTGAAAGACTAAATATGGAGTCCAGTACCCCAAACGGAAGAGAAGACAAGGAGTGGCAGGAAGTGCCAGGGAAGCCATCTTTACCAGCATCGAGATCCATTTTTTTCTGTGAGCTGTGCTGTGTGATCTGGAGTAATACCAAACTAAATATCTTTTTAAATCACAATATGAGCCATGGGGGAGTGAGAATTTCAACAGCCTGAAATAAGAACATTTTTATGTTGTGTGCAGGTGAAATTTGCAGCCTTTGCAGCCTTTGCAGCCTTTGGAGATTATGAGTAAAGCAGGAGCCTGTACCTGAGTGCCTTTACGGTGGAATGACTTACTCTTAAAATGTTTAGCCCCAACAGACTTTTCTTGTGACCCACAAACTGCTGAGAGTATTGTGGGAGAGAGGATACACCACTGCAAAAACCTGGGCGGGCTGTGGTGTTTCTGGAAGGTTTGGAACCACGTCGAAGATACTTCTTAGGGAATTGTCTTCCCTGGGATGGATCCCACTACACTACAGAAAGAACTCTTTATCCCATGAGGAGGCAATAAGAACTCTTAATCATAACATCAGAATCCCATGTTTATGTCCTTTATGTGATCAGTGAGAAGGATTGGAATGTATGGGAGGAGAATGATATTTGTATATTATGCCTTAATATTTTTCATTATTTTTTATTCTTTCTATTCCTAGTAGAGTTAGTAAATAAATTATTTAATCATTTTCCAAGTTTGCAGCCTGTTTTTGCTGTCTCCTCTCCTCTGAAGAATTAAGTGTGGGGATCTGGAGTTTGCCTCCAGGTTAGCCCTTGACAGTATGCAAAATACAGTATAAACAGAAACTTTCTTGTGCTCAGCTTGCACGGCTTCGGTAGGAGCTATCCCCCCGTGCATCCGGCTGAATAAAGAATGCCTGCTTCTTAATGCTACATTGGTGTTAAGGAGTTTTTTATTTTACTGAATTTTTGGTAGCACTTGGGCAGATTTGAAAGGATGAGAGTGGGTGTTAGGTCCACCAGCAGTCTCAGTGAGACTGCTACAATCCATGCCAAATAACCTCCCTCTGAGATTGTAAACATTAAGTCCTATCCTCTCCCTGTAAGGGCCAGAGAAGGGATTAGCCCAGTAATTTCAGATCTGAAAGAGAAGGGAATAATTGTCCCTGTGCATTCCCCCTATAATTCTCCTGTTTGGCCTGTAAGCAAGCCAGATGGCAGATGGTGTCTAACAGTTGATTATCGGCACCTAAACGCCAATGTAGGTCCCTTAACAGTCGCTGTGCCGAACATAGTGGAATTGATTGTAACCATTCAGGAACAAGCCCTCCAGATTTTGGCAACCACTGATGTAAAAGGTATGTTCTTTATGTTCCTCTTGCAGGAAACAGAGAGCATTTTGCTTGTACACGGGAAGGTGTGCAGTGCATGTTTATATGTCCTCCCCGGGGATACTGTTATTCACCAACTATCGACCACGACGCCTTAGCACAGGAGCTTGCCCAGATTACCCCCCAGGGAGGGAGTCAAAGTGTATCAGTGTCGCTTTGTCCCCCCTTGCTGTATCCAGCTGGGGCCGGAGCGACCTGCTGGGTTTTTTCAGTCCACAAAAGCTGACAGCTTTTTACCACAGGCAGTTTCACAGAGGCAGCAGTGAAGGCAAAAGGAACGAGAAAGTGGACTTCTGCAAACTGATATTTAAAGGTTTTATTTTCTCTGCCCTGGAGGGCAGGGTTCATGACTTGAAGGGAGGTTAGCAGAGAGCCCCCCTGCTGGCTCTCTCTCTGTTGTTTTAAGTGGTAGGGATAACAGTGTGTAACCAATGAGAGTAGAGATACATGAGAGAAAACCAATGAAACATCTTCAGAGGAAGAACAAATTCAAACTGACTAATGACAATACAGTTAGAG
>JACAXG010000332.1:98607-151141 GCA_018881555.1 Amblyornis subalaris
AGGTATGGAGTGTGATAAAGAAAGAAGGGGTGAATAAGGATCTGTTCATTATACATCTACATGGACACTTATGCAGTGTTTAAAGGGTGTACTGAATTACTTCCCTTTTGGGAACAGAACCAGTGGGAAGTTAATCGACTGCCAGTGTAGCAAAAGGATAAATGGGAAGAGATTTTGGACATCTCTAAGCATAAGCCTATCTTGGTGGGATGAGGTGCAGCCCACCAGAAGGGAAGCAATCTGGCTCACCTCTTCAATAACCGGGTGGATTCCTTAACTCGGTGGTGACAGCAACAGCAGGAGAGGAGGAAGAAAAATGAGAACCTTTGCTAGAGTGGTTACATGTTCAACATGGCCACTCAGGAGTTAAAGATCTCTTTAGAGAAGCTGGGAGTTGAGGGTGGCCAGTGACTCAGGAACTAGGCAGTACTGTTATTTCCGCATGCAGTCAATGCCGTGCATGTCTTGATCACCACCTCCTACGAGACCCCTCACTTCATCTGAGAGATAACAAGGGTCTATGGGAGACATGGCAAATGGATTATATAGGTCCTTTCAAGAAACCGTAAGGAAAACACTATGTGCTGGTTGGGGTGGAAGTAGATTCAGGTCTTATTCAGGCTGAAGCAGTAGCACAGGCTACTGGAGAAAGCATGGTAAAAGTGCTGAAGCTATGGTTCAGTTATGATTCAAAGAAAATCACTTAACAGCATAAACTGTTAAGAAAGCATTCCTTTATTCGATATTGAGAACGTGCTGGGGGTGTCCCTTCCATAAGCACATTTGCTCAAGCACTGTTCCCTTGGGTTTATATACATTGTAATATTCAAAAATTCCCCAAAGTCTGTCCTCTTAGTTACGTAATAGGTATGTAATTTAATATTTCTTGGATTTTTGGTCCTTTATGTTTTCGTGGAACAAGATGGTCACCTATTATCCATTGTTCAGAACTGTATCCCTCCCTTTTGGGATATCGGGGTGTTTTATTTGATTCCAGCGTCTTCCTCATTATGTCCTCTGAAATTCCAGATTCGCACATGTGTGGTTCCTCTTTTGCAGACTCATGTAGTTCTTATCGAGCAACGTGAGACTCATGCAATTAGCCTCAGCAAGGCAAAACTTGACTCTTTCATCTGGACAGGTTTCTTCTTATTTAGTGCTCTTGAAGGTCTTAGGTCATTGTGATCAAGCCCCAGCTGGCAAGGTTTGCTCATCTTCAGTTCCTTGTTATCAATGTTCCAATGAGTTAATCACAATTAAAACAAAGCTACGAATGTCGGTTATATGGTAAAACTAAACTATAGATTGAAAGTTACAAAGTTTAAATTATAAAATGAAAGTTACAATGTTTTAGGCAAACAAGTAAAAACAAACTACCAAACTAGGCAAAAATACAAGATTCTTTGTTTAACTCCTTTCAGTTACTTGCCTAAATCCAGGTCTATCCAATCTGACAGTGGTAGTCACTTTACTGCTAAGGTGGTCTAAGAATGAGCAAAACATGAGGGAATTCAATGGATATTTCATATCCCCTACTATCCCCAAGCTAACAGAATAGTAGAAAAACGAATGAGGTATCAAAACCTGCCCTGAAACTACACAATGCAGGATGGCCTGCATGACTTCCGGAGGCTGTGGCAAAGGTCAATAACAGATGGGGAAAGAATGGATGTCCCTAACTCATTGCCTTCTGCCCCGAACTCTCTTCCTTGTTGTCAGAGAAAAGGAAAGGCAAGGATCTAATCAAGCCCTCTCACTATCTGAGACAGCCACCGACACCCATGGGAAAGACTACCGTATTCATACTCAGTGGATAATCCCATTCTTTTAATAATTTTCTTTTTTATTTATTCTGTATATATGTTGCAGATTATCAGAAGAAACAATGTGGGATTCATGTTGATTTAGACAGTATTAATCATTGTGTGCATTTTTGTTTAATTCCATTTGTGATTTTTGTATGTTTGTCAAGGGTTAACCTGGAGGCAGACTCCAGATCCCCATGCTATATTCTTCAGAGGATATGAGATGGCAAAAAACAGGCTGCAAGCTTGAAAAATGATTAAATAATTTTATTCACTAACACTACTAAGAATAGAAAGAATAAAAAATATAAAAAATATTAAGGCATAATGTACAAATATCATTCTCTTCCCAATACATTCCAATCCTTCTCACTGATCACATAAAAGACATAAACATGAGATTCTGATCTTTTGATTAAGAGTTCTTATTGCCACTTGATGGGATAAAGAGTTCTTTCTGTAGTGTAGTGGGATCCATCCCACGGAAGATAGCTCCCTACAGAGTGTCTTCAGCATGGTCCCAAACCTTCAGGAAAACACCACAGCCTGCCCAGGTTTTGCAGTGGTGTATCCTCTCTCCCACAANCCACAGCCTGCCCAGGTTTTGCAGTGGTGTATCCTCTCTCCCACAATACTCTCAGCAGTTTGTGGGTCACAAGAAAAGTCTGATGGGGTTAAGCATTTAAGAATAAGTCATCCCAGCCTAAAGGCACCAATAATACAGTCTCCTGCTTTTACTCATAATCTCCAAAGGCTGCAAACTTCATCTGCTCAGGCATAAAATGTTCCTATCTTAGGCTGATGAATTTCAATTCCTCCATGTCTCATATTTTGTGATTTATAGAGAAATTTAGTTTGGCACTATTCCAGATCACACAGCTCACAATATAAAAGGTGAAAATTCCGATGCTAATAAAAATGGCTCCTCCTCTGGCACTTCCTGTCACTTCCATCTTCTTGCTCAGTAGTCTGCTGGTCTCCATATTTAGCTCCTTCACGTGACTGCTTTCCTTTCTGGCTTAGAGAAGAGGTTAATATTTGCAGAAAATGCCTACAGAAGTATTTGTTACAGTTTACCTGCTCCCATCAGATAATTCAGCTGTACAGCTGCATCTCTAGTCTGTATCAGACTGTCTTCCTGGGCCCAAGGCTCTCCCCCCGAACTACTACGTTGTCTATGCTTGCAGCTACACAATTTCACAACAGTCTTATTAGTTACTAATAAATTCACTGCAATTCGCCTTATCTGCAGCAGCAAGGTCACCCTTTGATCTCACCCATCCACCTCCAAAAGGGAAAAGGAGGGGTTTTTTTTCTCTGCAAATCTCTGCTTCTCTCGGCTTCTCTTGGCTTGGCTGCTTGGCTTGGCTCTTCTGTGGCCCAAATGGCAATAGGCCAGCTCCTCTCGGGTCCAAGGCTCCAGGACTGGTGGGGATGAGGCCGGGGCCCCCCACTGGACCCCCCAGGCCATGGGGCCCTGGCCCGGGGGAGGGAAGGGGGCCTCTGCCACTCGTGGGTGCGGCAGGAGCAAGTGAACAAATGAGAGTTACTTCCTGGACGGCTTTTTATAACATTCTGTTCCACAGAGGCGTGTTCTGAAATCAAGTGGCTTATACAACTGTCCATCACCTGTTTTAACCAATCAGATTTGTTTCACACTGGGTCAAACCATGAAAACATTGTATTCAGAAAAGATGTTTTGGGCCACTGTCCTTATCACCCTCAACATCATTGGTACCATACGAAGAGAGGAATCCTGAAATTTAGCCTGGGAATTGATAAAAGGATTTGTGCCTCTTTGGAATCTAACGGACCAAGGGATATGTGTCTCCCTCTCTGGTTCAGCAGCAGAAGTGCTTAAATTTGCTATGATTAATCTAAACCTGTCTACCATTTTAGTTAGAGCGCTGTTGCGGATAAGGTAAAACCTTACAAAATGAAGGCATTGTTACTCTTATAAAATCATGGCTTACTCACTCCTGTTACTTCGGCTAAGGAGAGAAGGACTCTGGGAATGAGCTCAGCTGACTTAGAGGTAGAAAACCAGATTATATAACCATCGCGTGTTCACATCGTGGTTTATGGTGGTTGGTTGAATTGTATTTGTTGTATTTCAAAGGTATGCAACCGATAAAGACCTAACTGTTTAAAAAGGCCTGGTTTTTGCAATAAACGGATTCCCTTTTGCACCTGCCTGGAAGGTCTGTGTTGCTCTGCTTCCCTAGAATTGGCACCCACACAACGGATATTGGATCGCAGTGAAGAGTTGGACTGCAACCGGCAACAAAGCCCCACGGATCCAGAACAGCGGGATATCAGATTGCAATGAAGAGATGCACTGCAACTCAGCCAGGTGGTCCTTACGACCCTGGACCCCCAGAATGCAAGCAGAAAGCAGAGCTCAGACCCTGCTACAATGACAGGGGACTTTATTTGCAAACCACAATCCGACGGAGAGCAAAATGCCGACACAGCCTATAAGGTTAGGTCAGTGGTATTTGCTGGACAAGGAACCATGGGACTGTGACTATCCTGGGCCCGGGGGAGTGTCCCAGTAGCGTCAGTGCACCTTAAGGATATTGCAACACATTCTCCACATTGGAGCAACTTTTATTATGGGTTAAAGAACCCTGTAACCATTTCCTAAATGAGACACGCTTTGATATTAAAAGCCCTGTGCGTAGCTGCGGCAGGGACTGCTGGAAAGGCTACTGGTAATGAACCTGGGCATGGATCCATGGACTGGATTCAGGGAACAAATCAATCCTACACTTGGAGTAACGGACTAAAAACGTGCGCACATTCATCACTTCAAGGTGAGCTAAGGGGTAAATCATGGCAGCAAAAATGTCACTTGAACAAAAGCAGAGCCTAGAGAATTTACGACGGCTCTTACATTGACAGAACAGAGACATTTCTGATGCTAAGTTACTCGCCTTGCTGGATTGGATGTCCACGCATGTAAAAGACTTCCCCACAGCTAGCACTTTTCAACTGGACACCTGGCGGGTAGTAGGACAGAAACTTTTTGATGCTGCAAGCACTGGCGATGCCAATGTGTCCAGGCACCTTGCTACTTGGGGAGTTATTATGGCAACTCTTAAAGAAACTCACACAGCCTTACACTCTCAGCTGCCTTTACAAGCTGACTCCCTTGGCCTGTCAGCTCTCCCGGTGCCGGCTTCCCCCAGAGCTATGGGGCCATGGGCCACTGCTACAGCTGCTAGTGGACACGGGCTTTTGGTTAAGTGACCATATAAGGAATGAGACTGATGTATAACCCATATAAGGACTGAAAATGTGTGATTGGTTGAGTGAGCAAAAGAATACCATATAAGGAATGAGACGGGTGGCCGAAAGAACATATATAAACTGCATGTTCTCTCAGTAAAGTGATTTTACTTGTGCACAGTGTGTTTGCATGCGCTGGCAGGGTCCGTGTCACACGCCAACAAAATACCTGTGACAACAGAAAAGAGGAACCTGTATCGTGTTAACTTTAGTGTGTAGGTGAAAATCCATTGTGTGTGAAAGAAGTGTTGAAGAAAGGACCGGGGACCCATGCTCCCCTTTCAAAAATTTTACATGGCATAAAATAGTTATGACTTTCTTAACGTTTATGTCTCTCCACAACCCTTTAAAAGCTGGGGAATTATTAGCTAAGTTAAGAATATTATTAAAGGGGAAATGTATATTCTAGGAGTGTTATTAATTATAATATGTTCGCCTTATTTAATTCAATATGTGCAGAAACTAATTGATAAATCAATAAAACAAATAATGCTAGTTAAACAGAAAGGGGGAGATATGGGGCCACGGGCCACTGCTAAAGCTGCTAGTGGACACAGGCTTTTGGTTAAGTGACCATATAAGGAATGAGACTGATGTATAACCCATATAAGGACTGAAAATGTGTGATTGGTTGAGTGAGCAAAAGAATACCATATAAGGAATGAGACAGGTGGCTGAAAGAACGTATATAAACCGCATGTTCTCTCAATAAAGTGATTTTGCTTGTGCACAGCGTGTTTGCATGCGCTGGCAGGGTCCATGTCACACGCCGACACGGAGCGGCCTCTTTACACATCACCTCCCCTGCAGCAGCCACTCCGCAGGGTGCCCCTCCAGCCGCAGCTTCTTCGCTGCCCACTCCTCCCGCAGTGGCTCCTTTGCCACCTGCCCCACCGAAGCTAGCCCCCCTCACTGCTGCTCCATCGGCGGCAGCCCCCTCGGCCCCCCCGGCCCCTTTTGGCCCCCTGGGTCCCCCTGCCCATCTAGGCACCCTGCCCCCCCAGTCCCTGCTTGCCCAGAGGCAGTTGGCCCTTGATAGCTATCCTAACTCAGGACCCATAAATCACAGGCAGACGGCAGGTTTATACCCTACACGGAATGCTGATGCTACGGCACTTCACTGCCAGAAAATGCCAAGAGGACGCGTTGAAACACGGAAATCTGTCGGTTATTACTGCGTGCCCAGTTGTTTATGAAGAAGGTCAGCAACCCGCTTACAGAGACTTAGACTACACTTCTGATTTTCAGTGAGCTGTGGATTTTGACAGGACTGTTTTTTGGAGAGATTCGGGGTTATCTCTGTGTGAATGTGGCGTGTTTCTGCATGCAGATGGCATTATGTGATTCCTTGCTTTAGCACTGCTTGGCAGGGTCTGAATTCTTCAGCGGACATGCTAGTGTGTTGCATGATTGGTAGGACTTCTCATGTGGGATGTGTGCTGCCTTTTCAAGAATTTTGATTTGGAGGTCTGATTGGACTGAATTAATACTGATTCTTTGCTCAGTTATAATGATGTTAGCTTTTACCACGAAAATTAGAAACTTGTATACCTGGAAAAATATTTGCAAACCCAGTACCCTCAGAGCATCATTTATCACTATGTGGATAACATTTTAGTTTGCGGATAGGAAGATTCATGTTTGTAAGATTATGTGGCCCCTTGGAAAATTCAGTAGATCCCTCCTTGGAAATATTTATGGTGCACATTAACGGAATAAAATGTGAACCACTGTAATTAACTTTAACGCCTGATGTCAAGGCTTTGCATGATTTACAAGAGTTACTGGGAGCACTTAGCTAGGTGAGGCCCATGGTAGGCTTAGCCACTCATTAATCAAAGCATTTCTTTGCTCCCTTTCTTCATTAACGTTATCTGCAGAAGCTATTCAAGGTTTATATATAATTAGCTCACAACTCTCCACTGTAAAGGCAGGCAGAATTCTGCTAGCTTTACCTGTTCACTTGTTTCTTACCTCACAGCTTTAATAAGGTAATTTTATTGTGATTCTTTTGCCATGAAGAAACATGTGACAGCATTTCAGAGATACAGCTATTTAGTGATTCCAGTGTAGTTATTCTTCCTTGCCACTTATGAATTGAAATTGAACTTGATATCAAATCAGTTTAAGTACATTGATGGACCACAGGTGGAGTAAACATGAGCACACTCCTTTAAAATCATCTGAAACCATGACTATGTAGCTGTTTATATATACATATCAGTCTTATACATCCACTGACCTAACAGAGTTACATGTGCAAAACTCATGGCAGTATTATATAACTAGATCCTTGATGTTTTATCCTTACATATTTATATCCCATTAGCTTTAATAGTCTAAGGTCAAATCTATTGTACTGACAATCACAGGAAAGCCGTCTTACCATCTGTGAACTGAGCAGGTTTTAAATGTAATTTGCCAAAGCATACAATGTTGTCATTTTTGGAGTACAGTTGCAATTTGGAAAATCATGCAAAACTGTGCTTACACTAGAAAAGTCCTGACTGTGAACCGATATTTTCAATAATGTTTGCAGTTATCATGAGCCATTCTCACAACTAAATTATGTAAAATCACAACGTATTTACCACACCTTTATAATCTCTCCAGTAAATCCCTGTTGCTGCTATTTCGTTTACGAATCAGTTGTTTGCTTGCATATTATTCATTGATGTTTAACTGTTGTATGACAAATTTTTAGTAGCTTTCTTGTAGTGATGGAGTCAAGATGAGTTAAATTCTGTTGTATCTGAAACTTTTGAAGGAACACTCAGCTCTGACTTTAGTTTTGTTAAATTTAAATTATGTTAATTTTAAGTTCTGTAAAGTTTAAGTGTTGTTAAGGTTAAGTTCTGTTCAGTTTAAGTGTTGTTAAATTTAAGTGATGTTAGGTTTAAGTTCTGTTATTTTACGTTCTGTCCAGTTTAAGTTCTATTAAGATTAATTTCTGTTCAGTCTCAGTGAAGTTACCTTTAAGCTCTGTTAGGTTTACTTTCTGTTACGTTTAAGTGACGTTAAGTTTGAGTGACATTAAGTTCTGTTGAAATATGCTCATTTTAATTGAAAGATACAGTTCTTTTGTTATAGAGATAAGATGGAACTGACTGAAGCAATTACGATGGAGAGTTGGTAAGCAACTATTTGAGAATATAAGATAATGAGTTGTGTAAAAATATGTTGTCACTGTTTGGACAAACTTAGGAGGAAGACTGGAAGAGTTTCCTCTGCAGAAGATAGGGTTCTAAAACTCCCTTCCCCCCCACCTTAAGAATTTCTGGGAGGAAAGTGGGAAAAAAACCTGTTTATTTAACAAAACCAGCTGCTGGGGGGGTTCACACGGGCACCAGGGGAAGGGAAGGAAAATAAAAAATGAATAATGTTAGATAATAAACCTCTCATGGTGGAGAAAACCTGGATGAATTCAGAGTCCTTTGTTTCCTGAGTGTCATTTCTGCTCTGTCTCCTGAAGGCTGCTAGATTACAGTGTAGACCCCTCTCTGGGCCTAGGGTGTAGGCCTCCGATGGTGATGGTATGTGGAACAGAGTTCAGTTCTGTGTTGTAAAGTTCCAAAGGAAGAAGGAAAAACCACGGTCCCAGAAAAAAAGCTGTCTTCTTTCCTTGCCTCAGGCAGAGGCTAGGTAAAAAGCCAAGAGTAAGTTTTAACTCTCTCCGATCTCCCTCTCCTGAGTAAAAGCAGGGCTGAGAGCTCACAGGAAAGAAAGGTAAAAATAAAAAAAAATGTTCCCTTCGCCTTCAGCTAGAGAAACGGCTGCAGCTGCTGCAGCAGTAGTGATAAGTAAAAAAATGTAAATATCCTTGAAGAAAATCAAAACACGGTGCCTGGCTTCTCCAGCCAGCTTAAAGACACAGAGCTAATATTTTGCATTAAGCAGGTGACTGGGATATATAGCATCATAAAGTCACCCCAAGACATATGTGAAGATGCAGTTTCTTAGATCCTTAATTTTCGTTGATAATTCTATGGGTATAAATGCTCTACATTGGTCACTTGAGATAATTATTCATAACACTCTTTGCTGTTTGATCTTCCATAGGTGACACAGAAAAATGAGTAACAATTCCGAGTTATGGATATTATTAATTGTAAGCTGTTTAGTGCTTTCTTTCTTGCTTTTAAATTTGCTTTATTGTCATATATGCATAGATGTGTGGAAAAATATAATCTCGACTTCTTAGAGCAGTTATTGTTGCTGTATTAACGATTCTGATTATGTTGTTAATGTCAGCGTGAACTCACTGACCTTTTATAAGGGACATTATCTCTACGATATTACTTGATGTTACACATATGCATTCTTTTGTTTGTTTGCAGTTTGTTCATGGTACCATTGACTACTTAGCTAGAGATAAATTACAAAGCTGGCTGCTTTACAAACTTTTACATACCGTTGTGCAGTTATCTGCAAGGACTGTATACTTTTAAGAAACTTTCCCAACTGCTATTGATAGGGGCTTGTCTGTAGGATGTGTTAGGAAAACCCTTCCAGTTAAGGCCTTGGCTCTGGCCAAGCCCTGGCCCTAGCTGGTTGGGAGTATGCCAACAGACCCAGGTGTTTCTGCACTAAAAATGTAATCAAGTCACTTTGGCTTGCCAATCTGGCCTTATAAAAGCTGGATCCCCTTTCGAGGTACCCTTGGAAGCCTTGCCCAGGAAGGTTCTCCAGGTCCTCACTGTGAAACAGGGCTCACCAGCTATTGCAGACTCTGGGTGATGCTACCGTGTTTAGGCAATTGATGGTGTATCGTTCTAAATCACTATCCTTTCTCTTGTGTGCTAATGATTACATATATTACCTTGCTTATTTTTGCTCGGTATGATTTTCTTGCCTTATTACATGTATTGTCTTACTTTTATGTCATCTTCATAGTAAGAGACGCGCATGTTATTAAAAAAAAAGCAGAACAAAGAAGGGGGAATACGGCTCCTCAAGAACATTTACATAATGCAATATTTACACTAAAGCTTTTGCAGGCAGATCATCAATTTTGATCCCCGTCAGAGCAATACTGCTCTGAAGATTTGCATGTGCAGAACCAATTTCTAAAAGTTTGGCTCACTCCTGTTACTTTGGCTAAGTAGAAAAGGCCTCGGGGAATGACTCAGTGGAATTAGAGGTCGAAAAACAAGTTACATAACCGTCGTGTGATCACATCGTGGTTTATGGTGGTTGGTTGAAATTATGTTTGTTGTATTTCAAAGGTATGTAACTGATAAGGGCCTAACTGCTTAAAAAGGCCTGGTTTTTGCAATAAACGGACTCCCTTTTGCACCTGCCTGGAGACTCTGTCGCTCTGCACCCCTACATCTTTCCTCCTTCTTTTCTTCCTCTCCTTAAAATTTTAATCACTGCTGCCACAGGCTGTTCAGAAATCGCTGTTGACATGTGTTGTTCAGAAATGTTTAAATCATTGCCCCCACAGGTTGTTCTACCTATCATAAGGTTTAAATCGTTGCTGCCAAAAATGAAACTTTCTTATTGATCATTTGGCATTGTTTCACCTTAACTTAGCCCAAGGGTATCTCAAACGTCTACCTTAGAGTAAGCAGTCCAGGACTGCCCTCTAGAGACCCAACATTTCGCAGCTGTCCCAGAGCAGGCAGCCCAGGACCACCCTCTCTGCACCGGACAAGTAGCTAACTTATTCCGCTCCAGAATAAGCTTAAAAATGTTTCAGAATTATATATTTCTAGAAATATTAATCTTGAATAGACTGAGACAAGCTTTAAATATGCAGCATTTGATAATATTAACCATAGAGAACATTTTAAATTGCATCAATTAAAGGAAAACTTAAAAAAACTTCATTAATCATTGTGTGAGTCATCACAGGCAGGATGCAGGAACCACAAAGTCACAGAGGAAATGCAAAGAGTAAATTAATCTTCATTACCTCTCCAACTGGGGTATCCCTGAAGCAGCACTCAGGCCGAGGCACAGAAGCAGGAATGCAGGCACCTCAAAGCTCGATCCTTGCTAGACAATCACTGAACCTGCTGCTTTCGCCTGTTTATCCAGGACTCACACAGGTAGTTTACCACTGTGCTCTGATCTTTCCCACAGCAGGGCAGGAACTTCAAGCATGTTCTATATGGTTCCCCTAAAGCTGTCACAGGCCTATGCTATCTAAACACAGATATTCTACTTGTCTGTGGTGGGTTGACCTTGGCTGGATGCCAGATGCCCAGCAAGCCGCTCTATCACTCCCCCTTCTCAGGTGGACAGGGGAGAGGAAAAAAGATGCAAACAACTCGTATGTTGAAATAAGGCAGTTTACTAAAGCAAAAGTGAAAGGTTGCGCATGAACAAGCAAAGAGAAAAAAAATTATCCTCTACTTCCCATCAGCAAGTGATGTTCAGCCATGTCTCAGGAAGCAGGGCTTCAGCACACATAGTGCTTGCTCCAGAAGGCAAACTGTAAATAACAAATGCCCCCCTTCCTCCTCCTTTTCTTAGGTTTTATATCTGAGCTGGCATCATATGGTATGGAAGATCCCTTTGGTCATTTTGGGTCAACTGGACCAGTTGTATCCCCTCCCAGGATCCTGCCCACCCCCAGACCCTTGATGGGGGGAATGTTGAGAGACAGCACTGATGCTGTGCCAGTGCTGCTCAGCAGTAGCCAAAACACTGGTGCGTTCTCAACACCTTTCCAGCTCCTAATGCAAAGCACAGCACTGGGAAGGTGCTATGGGGAAATGAACTCCAGCTCAGCCAGACCAAATATATTGTTAAACACACAGGGATAAACAACAATTAGTATAATATATATGTTTTTCAACACCCCCGCTGCAAGTCAGTTGAGAGTGTTTACAATCCTCCTTGTCAATCTTCCATTATTTTCCCACAACCATTAACAATAAGGAAATTATTTTATATTAATATTTTATATTAATGAGTCCCTTATTTTATATTGATACAGAACTTAGCAGGTACACTCCTTAATCCAAAACCTCTTCTTCTCTTTTGGTCTGCTGCAGCAAAAAAGTTTTATTTGTATCCTTGGCTTCTAATAAAGGATTTAGAGTATGCTATAGCAGGACTGCTACACTGGACTTCCCAAGGGCAGACTTGGGTCCGTTTTGGGGCCTGGTCAGCAGAGTCCCTTGGAGGCAGTCCCAAAGGGCAAAGGAGTCCAGAAAGACTGGATATTGTTCAAGAAGAAAATCTTAAAAGGCGCAGCAACAGGCTGTCCCTATGTGCCAATGAATGGGCTGGCAGGAAGAAGACCAGCCCGAATGAACAGAGAGCTTTGGCTGCAACTCAGGAAAAAAAGAATTCATGACTGCAGCAGGATGCCCTCCCCTGGAATGCGGTCAAACAACTCAATGCCCTATTTTGCAAACTATCAGTGGTCGGCTGAGAGGGGCATCATGCTGGTTTTTGGTGTTGAATTATGCTAAAACTCAGTCTGGCGCACCAAACTCAAATCAACATCCTGATAGGGAGGCAAAGATTTGGCAGATAAGCTGCTAAATTGACCTGGAGACATATGACTGGCAGTCAACCCCTTTACACTATAAAAGTCCAGTCTACTTTCTATACAGTAAGTTGTTCTAACATATTCCTCTTTGGAGCGTGGAGATTCCTCCCCTGGGTTTTGGGGACTCCCACCAAGGATATTCCTCGAGGTTAAGAGAAGGAGATTTGCCCATGGTCATTGGTCCAGAGAAGGGCAACAAGGCTGGTGAGGGGTCTAGAACACAAGCCCTATGAAGAGCAGCTGAGGGAGCTGGGGTTGTTTAGCCTGGAAAAAAGGAGGCTCAGGGGAGACATTATCACTCTCTACAACTACCTGAAAGGAAGTTGTAGCCAGGTGGGGGTCCATCTCTTCTTCCAGGCAACCAGCGACAGGAAGAGAGGACACAGTCTTAAGCTGCACCAGGGGAAGTTTAGGCTGGACATTAGAAAAAATTCTTTACAGAAAGAGTGGTTGGGCATTGGAATGGCCTGCCCAGGGAGGTGGTGGAGTCACCATCTGTCCTGGTTTGAAGGACAGGTGTCTGTCRAGGAAGGTGGGAAACCTCCCTTGAGCACAGGAATGACCCCCTCCCTCCTCCAAATTACTGTGCCTTTGAAATTACGGGGCTCTCAGGCAAAGATGTGGTAAAAAGAATAACAGTTCTTTACTAGGGTTATATAAATTATATACATATATATATATAAAACAAGACGGTTAAACGGCAACCATAAGAGAACAGACAAACCCCTTATCAGTTCYTTGTGTGGTGKTGGGAAAAATCCRCTGCTGRGGCAGAGAGGCTGCGGTGACTCCYCCGCGGCTGCAGGGGGCGCTGTGGCGYGAGYGCRACGACCCTCACGCGGCAATGGCGGCTCCGGCGAACGGGAAAGGGGGGAAGTCGCCCCTGGCGCGACCCCACGGGGCAGCMGCCCGGCTCCACCAACCTCGGCAGCAGGCAGTGAGCAGCGCAGGCAGGCAGGGTTGACTGGGGAGCGATGGATCTTGGTATCACTCACCGACAGACCAGCAGAAGGCAGGAAACAGCCGAGACGAACAGCTCCGGCTGGAGGTTGGTCACAGCGTAACTCTGAACCCTGTGCCGCGGCGGGACCCTCGGAGATGTCRCAGTGTATCCGTGCTCTGGAGCCAGCTGGCGGAGGCGTCGCAGTGTAGCAGTGTTCCCGGAGCGAACCCGGCACTCGCTGCAGACACGACCGCCTTCACCCAACGCAGAGTGGGGAGTGAGGCAAGCCCCGGTCTCCACCCACCTCTCCCCTAAGTCTCTGGTAGTCCTCCCGAGATGTTTCAGCCTCTGAGGAAACATCCCCCTTCAGTATTTCCAAGTCTCTGTTTTCTTTAATCGAGGGAATTGTCCTGGCTTCTGGGCTGGGCAAGTGGTCCCTTTTGTCCTTAAGTACCGTCCATTCTGCGTCATTACCGTGGAATGCAGCTGAACAGATAACTCCCTTTTGTTCTTAAGTATCGCCCATCAATTCCCGGCCAGCCCCTCCCCAATTACACAGCCTCCCTGGTACCCCGGGGGGGGGGGGAAGGAAACAAATTTGTAATTACTTTTTTTCCTAACCCGTAACACCATCCCTGGAGATGTTTATAAAAAGACTGGATGTGGCGCTTAGTGCCATGGTTTAGTTCCTAAGGTGGTGTTTGGTCATAGGTTGGACTTGATGATCTCCAAGGTCTTTTCCAACCTAGTTGATTCTGTGATTCTGTGATTTTGTATGGGTGAGTTACATCAATCTCTAATAATTGGGGTTTTTTGCTAGCTTTAATATAATCGCCTTAATAGTGCTTTGTTATAGTGCACTATCCCATCTTATACTATAATAGTAGGTTTAGCTTTTATACTATGTAGTAAATAATTCTGATTGATTTCTTTCTGTCTAATCACTGATCATAATAAGTAATTCATTTTAATATAAATATATCTGATTTGCCATCATTAAAACCTGTGGGACAAAGTTGTTAAACCATTGACAAAGTCGGGCTAGGACTGGATCCAGCCACACCCAGGGTCCTCTCTCTGAGAAGGAGTTTAGAAAGCAAGGGGGTCCTTTTCTGCATTATTCTCTAATTCCCATCACTTGGTTGATTTTAAAATTTTCAGTGTAATGAGACAAAAGGCAGGAGAGCTGCTATCCTGGACATCGGGAGAGCAAACTTTAAGCTATTCAGAGATCTACTTAACAGTGTCCCTGGGAATCTGCCTTTGACAACTTAGGAGTCCGTGAGTGCTGGTCAGTCTTTAAGAACCACCTTTCAGAAGCACAGGAGCAGGCAATTCCACTGTGTGATAAATCAAGCAAGCAGGGCAGAAGACCAGCTAGACTGCACAGGGAGCTCAAGAGGAAAAAGAAGTTGTATGATCTCTGTAAGCGAGGTCAGGCTTCGCCAGAAGATTACAGAGCTATGATTTACATATGTAGGGAGAAAACAGGAAAGGCCAAAGCTCAGCTAGAGTTACTAGAGTTGAAAGTGGCGAGTGTTGTGTCAGACAGCAAAAAAAGGCTTTTTTAAGTATGTTAATAGCAAGAGGAGCCCTAAGGAAAACATTGGACCGATACTTGATGAAGATGGTCACCTGACTAATAGGGTTGAAGAAAAAGCAGGCATTCAATGCAGTCTTTAATAATACTGGTAGACCTTGGGCTGCCCAGTTCTCTGAGATGGAGGGCCATGACTGCAGAAGCAGTGACTTTCCATTTGTAAACACTGAAATTGTAAGGGGCCAGTTGTATCAGCTGTATGATTGTTACAGCCTGTCACAGGAGACAAGAGTAACCCAGGTTCTTGTTAATATATTCCTTGGAGCAGATTAGAGTGAAACAACACTGAATGATTGGTGTTTATAGCATATATTGGTATATATAGGGTTTATTTTAGAACAATTTGGTTGCAATGGAAAGCAGGTATGTAGCCATTTTGGTTATTATTATCTATAGTAATATAACAATATGAAAGCATAAAAACATTACTTTAGAAAATGTATAAGGAAAAGAAAGAGAAAGAAAGGATAAGAGCAGAAAGATACACAATCACCACCCATAAATCTTGTGATGAGACTTGATTGTTGCAGCTTAGACATCCCTTGGTCGAAGTGATGGTCCATCAGGGGTGGGGGATGAAGCCCACGAAACAAAGTCCGATGGGTTAAAATACACTCAGGCTAGGTGGGAGTGCCCAGGTACCTTCCCTGGGGGGGAGCTTTCAGTCCTCTGGTGGAAGGCCTCAGAAATTCGTCTGGGGGTGCTTCAGGGGTCTTTGACGGTTTATGACACCTTCTAAGACATGACAGCTGCCTCTCATGTCAGCGCAGTCCAGCCAAGAATGTCCCACCAGACCTTCCCCGGGGGAGTTTTACAACCCAGTGGTTTGTGTAAGGGAGGACAACTTAGCATGACAAGAGACACCATCCTGTCTCCACAGGATTTGTTTCTTATCTCACTCATAGCCCATCATTCATCCTCTGTCTTACCAGATCAGAGATTAGCCATTACACACCCAAAAGCTCACCTCCTCCATCTCCAAACCTGGCTTCAACAAAGCACCCTGGTTCCTCCACAAATGGGGAATGTTTTGAGTCATTAACCTGTAACAGTCCAGTCTCTCACAATGATGAGTCCATAGGACCTGATGGACTTTATTGCTGAGCACTGAGAGACCTAGTGGATGTTACGGCAGGAATTCTCAATAATCTACCAAAGGTCTTGGGAGCCTAGGGAGGACCCGCTGACTGGAATGTAGCCAGTGTTATTCCAATTTACAAGAAGGGCATGAGGGAAGACCCAGGGAACTACAGACCTGTTAGTTTAACCTAAGTTCCTGGAAAAATTATGGAGAATATCATACAAGGCACTTCTGAAAGGCATTTAAAGAACAATGTAAACATCAGGCACAGTCAACATGGGTTCACAAAGGGAAAGTCCTGTTTAATTAATTTGATAGCATTCCATGATAATGACACCTGCCTGGTGGATGAAGGGAAGGCAGTGGATGTTGTTTTTCTAGATTTTAGTAAGGCTTTTGATACTGTCCCTCACAGCATCTTTCTGGACAAGTTGTCCAACTGTGAGATGAGCAGGTACATGGTGTGTGGATACTGAAAAGCTTTCGGCAGAAGAATTTTCCAACTACTTGTATTCTGCGAGAAGCTGTCCTTTCCCATAGAAGCTATGAAAAACAGCGAGTTGCTTTCTTTTAGAAAAACATCTTATCATGCACCTGAGAGTTGTTGTGTAGTATTGTTATGATATGTCTAGAGAAATATTTTCAATAAGGCGTTGTAGTAACCTGGCCAATCATCCTGAGAGGTGGATGGTCAAGGGACCAATGACCTTATGGCATTCAAGCACACCAAGATATAAAACAGCTCTTTATATTAATAAATATATGCACTTTTCACATACTCCTTGGATTGTATTTCGTGTCCTTCTCTGCCTGTCTTTGATACAACAGCCACAATGGTGTGCTGGGTGAAGAAGTGGCTAAACAGCAGGGCTTAAAGGGTTGACAGGCTCAAACAAGAAAACAAATATTAAAACAACACATTTCCTCTCTGCTTTCCCAGACCCAGCTTCACTCCTCTATGCCCCCAAGTGGAACAGAGGGACTTGGGGGTAAGGGAGATAGAGTAATTACATAACAGTTTGTCTCTCTGCCAATCCTTCTTTCTAGCACTTTTATCTTGTTCCTGCATGTGTTCCTCGTGGACTGTAGTCCTTCAGGAAAAAATCTGCTCCAGTGTGGATTCTTCATGGGCCACAGATTCCATCAGGAAAATATCTGGTCTGGCATGAATCCTCCACAGGCTGTGGTGCCAAAGAGCACTGCATCCTTCTCTGACCTTGGTATTCCCTCTGCTGTTTCTCACTGTTTTTTTCCCCTCTTCTTCACTCTGTCTGGTATTTTTTGCCCTTTCTTAATGCGGCAGGTTGTCATGGTTTAGGAAGGGTATTCCCCAATTTAGTCTTCCCACTGAAACACTCCAAACCACATGCTGCTCACTCACTCCCACTCCCCCTCCCCCTGCAGCAGGGTGGAGAGACTTTCAGGCACAAAAGGTAAAGATCACGGGTTGAGATAAGAACAATTTACAGGACTGGAAGGGATACTGAGCAAGTTCGCAGATAAAACTGGGAGGAGCTGTTGACTCCCGAAGACAGGGAGGCCCTGCAGAGACACATTGACAAATTAGAGATGGGCAATCACCAACCATATGAAATTCAACACGGGAAAGTGGCGGATTCTGCACCTGGGATGAGACAACCCTGGATAAACAGACAGACTGAGGAATGAGAGGCTGGAGAGCAGTGCCACAGAAAGGGACCTGGGGGTCCTGGTCAACAGAAAGTTGAAGATGAGTCAGCAGTGCCCTGGCAGCCAGAAGGGCCAACTGTCCTGGGGTGCATCAGGCACAGCATCACCAGCCAGTCAAGGGAGGTGTATTGTCCCGCTCTGCTCTGCACTGGGGCGGCCTCACCTTGAGTCCTGGGGGCAGTTTTGGTCACTGCAATATAAAAAAGATATTAAGCTATTAGAGAGCGTCCAAAGGAGGGCAACGAGGATGGTAAAGGGCATGGAGGGGAAGCTGTATGAGGAGCAGCTGAGGGCACTTGGTCTGTTCAGCCTGGAGAAGAGGAGACTGAGGGGGGATCTCATCGCAGTCTACAACTTCCTTGTGAGGGGAAGAGGAGGGGCAGGCACTGATCTCTGTGGTGACCAGTGACAGGTGAAACAAAGAGGTTTAAATCTAACAGCAAAAAAGCTGTTAGATGAACATTCCTAATAACAATTTTGAGTCAAAATTGGGAACATATCAGGAATTTGCCATAGATATGTTCAAAAAACCAACAATTTTCAGGCATTTATACACACTATAACATTCAAGACTTTTTATAGACACTCCCAAAAGTCCGCCCAATTCATTGCATCATGGTATAGGTGTTTTGTTTCTTTTAATTACTACTGGAACATCTCATCTATCTTTGTTTACTGGATAACCCAGGTTTTATCCAGCTAAACAGAGCTTTATTTAATTTACTGTTCTGGTTAGACAATTACTATTGATTAAGTTTTCTGGGGTGTACAAGCCTATGAAGTGGCTCCCTTACTGCACCTGCAATGTATTAATCAAGTTTTCTCGGCTTGTATAGGCCTTTGACTCCTTTGCTTTCTCAAAATATCTTTCTTGTTCTATGACATTTAATTCATCTTTAGTTATATGATAACCATTAAACAATTCTTTATTGAATTTTGTTCTTCAGCTATTGATTAAGTTCTCTAAGGGGTATGGGTCCATGGAGTTCCTTTCTGCAGGTGCAGTGAGATAATTTCTCAGGGTTTTCTACTGACACTCAGCTAACACACATCTAAATCAAAATCAGCTGAAATCACAGTCAAACATTTCTTAACTAATTAAACATAGTTCATTACAATTTTTTTTTTTCAAATCACAAAACTCCTGTCTAAGATGTAACTCGCTGTCACAGGATCCGAGGGAATGGCCTGAAGTTGTGTCAGGATGTTGCGGTCCGGTGATTAAAATTATTTAGAAATGCCTCTGCCTGAATTAAGGCGCAAATGAGACCATATGCCCAAGTCAATAGTATGGGTTTTATTTAATAGTAAATACGAGAGAGAGAGAGAAAAAGGAAGAGAAAGAAACAGAAAAGAGGTGGGGGGGACAGAAAGATAGTGACAGAAAGAGATTAAAGAAAATATCACCACTCCATGGATCCCAACGATGTTCTGTTGAGCCTCTCCATCTGGTCTTCTTGGTGGTGAGGGTTCCCCAAGAAACATAGAATCCAATGGATTAATATACGTTCAGGCCAGGTGGGAATGGCCAGGTACCTCCCCCGGGGGGGGGGGTGACACAGTCTCTTGCAACAGACTCTGGATCTGTTGCATCACTTTGCATAGTGTGCAGTCCTCCAGTGCAAGGCCTCAGGAATGAGTCTGGGGAGCACTTCTGGGGGTCTTTGATGGATTATGACACCCCCTCAGCTGCCTCCCCCGTCAATGTCCCGTGGATGTAGCCTTCCCAGGGTTGGGGGTTTCGTAGCTGAGCCAGTTTGTGTAAGGGAGAATGGGTGTTCATTGCCTCTGATCAGAGGTTATGCCACACACCCGAAACCACCTCCTTCCCCCTCGGTTAGGGGGGGAGCCTTCCCTTAGCAAATGGGTCTGTGGGCTAAGGCCTCCCCCACCCCAAACCCAGCCAGAGATGATTTTCAGCACAGTTGCTGGGTTTGGCTTTCTTGTGGATGCATTCTTTTCCCTCAGCCTTGTTTACTTCTCCCTAGACCTGAGATGATTGAACCATAGTGTCCCCTTTTATCTTATCTCAAGTTTCCTTAGGTGGCTTAATTCACAGCCAAAGTTCCAGTCTGTCGCCCTGAGTTTTGCAGTTCTTCGATGTTTTTCATTTTCTGTAACAGAGTTCTCATGCACTTTCTGTAAACATAGCCATGTTTTGCTAACCATTCCTTATTGTTTGAATTCCATTCTCCTAGGCGGAGACGTTTGATGGATTTTTCCTTTGACCAGTGTGATTGAGAGGTGGTAACTTCACCCTCCAATCCACGGTGGTTTCTAAGAACATATAAATAAACAAGCTCGGGGTCGTCGGCCCCCTTCTTGCTTCCTGTCTTGACAGAGCTGAGTCTGCATGGTTCTTTTCGTGTCCAAGTGCGACACCAGTCAGGCATCTTCAGGGAGGGGTGGGCTTCAGTGGTAGTAGCTTCCTGTAGATGTGAATTTGCAAAAGAAACGGAGCCAACCCCTGCAGAGAAATTAACATCCATTGTGAAGCTATCACCTGTGATAAGACCCTGAAGACACCACCCGTTGTGAAGACATCTCCTGCTGTTATCAGGGGTGCTTATCACACAAAGGCCTGAGGGCGAGAAGGACATTTGGCTAACCTAAACTCCGATAAGAAAGCTAACAAGGTTTAGGGGAACTGACTTTTGAAGTTCTGCTGAACATAGCAGGTTTTACTGCATAGGTATCGTGTAAGTTCTGAAAAATACAGATTCACAGAATTCACTCTCAGCCTGTGTGTCTCGCATTTCATACACCACAAATGGTGCCCGTACCAGGACTTTTTCAGCTGTCGTGATCCAGCACTGGTGGTGTACTCCGACCGAACGACCCGTAGGTATGTTCAACTGATCACAAAAGGAGCTCCTCTCATCGCTGGCTATAGAAACAGGTTAGCCTTTGCGAGCGGTCGGATAGCATTTCTTATAATGGGGCAAGGCGCAACTAAACCCCAAAAACTGCACAAAGACTGTCTGTTGCATATTACCAGGGAACAAGGATTTAAAATCCAACCCCTAAGACTCATACAGCTACTTATATGGGTCAGAAAATTTTGTCCTTGGTACCCATCTGACGGTTCTTATGAACTTATTCACTGGCAAAAAGTGTGAGTGTTTGCAAACCCACCAAACTACTCATCACAATGTCCACCCTGACGATATTATTACTTGGCGTGTGATATATTCTTCTTTGCAACAATTTAAGGATGCGGACTGTGTCTTAGCAGATGCCCTGCCTGCATTATCATCAGATTCTGTTATTTTTGTTAATGAAATGCCACCTGAAGAGAATAATGTGGAGGGGAAGTATCCGTTTGATCCCGGTCCAATTAACTCCGGACAATGACCAGATTTATATCCTCCTCTCGCTCCAGTACATGCTATGGCAGCAACTGCTCCTAGTGCGGAAGGAATACTTCAAGCAGCATGCAAAAAGGCTGCAGCAGACATTTCGCAAATTAGACCACCATCCTATTCCTCTAGTGACTATGATGAGGAACCACTAATACCTATGGGACCTGAGCCAGAAAGCTTTATACAAAAATGCTGCAGATGTGCTTTGGAAGAGGGTGTGCTGCTGTGCTGCATTCTTAGTTATCAAAAGAGCAGTCTGCCACATAGCAACATTCCCTAGATGTCACTCACTTTACGTTTCCCCTCCGTCACACAACCTTAAGCTTTGTAACAGGTTAGCTTGATTTGAAATTCCCTCTAACTATAATGTGATTAGCCAGTTTACATGTGTTCCTCCTCTGAGATGTTTCATTGGTTTTCTCTCATGTATCTCTACTCGGATTGGTTACACTCTGTTATCCCTACCCCTTAAAGCAGCAGAGACAAAGCGGGAAATTGTCTCTCTGCTAACCTCCCTTCAAGAAATGCACCCTGTCCTCCAGGGCAGAGAAAAATAAAACTTGGAATATGGTTACAGAAAGTCCGTCTCTCTCATTCCTTTTGCCTTCACTGCTGCCTCTGTGAAACTTCCTGCGGTGAAAAGCTGTCAGCTTCTGTGGACTGAGAAAAACCCAGCAGGTCGCTCCGGCCCCAGCTGGATACAAGCAAGGGCGGGGAAAAGCGACAAGGGTGATATTTTTCCAAGCAATGCCTGTTGTATATCGCAATCAAAACCCACATCATGAACAATTACCTTATGAAATGGTAAAGGAACTGAGAAAATCAGTAAAAGAAAGCAGTTTACATTCCTCCTTTACTGTGAATTTATTGGATGCAATTGCAGAGGCTCATACGATGTTACCTGTAGATTGGAAATCTCTTTTTAAAACAATTTTGACGGGAGGGCAATACTCTGTCTGGTGGACAGAATTTGTGGATTTGGCTCAAACCCAGGTGTTGAACAATGCTAACCAACAACCACCTATTAAYATAACTGCATCACAGCTCTCTGGCACAGAAGCGCATGCTACTGCTYGGGCACAACTAAGGCTCCTGCCACAAGCGTGGGACCAATCTGCTGTTATTGCAATGCGTGCACTCCRAAAAGTGCCTGATACAAAGAAATTGGAGCCTGGTTTCGCTGCTGTAAGGCARGGGCCCCAAGAACCATATATCACCTTTATTGATCAGTTACAATCAGCTGTTAAACGGCAAATTGATATCCAGGAAGCAGCTGATGCTGTTTTAAAATCTCTCGCTTATGAAAATGCTAACAATGACTGCAAAAAAGCTATGGATCCAATACGTAACCGTTCTGATGTTACACTCTCCGATTATATCAAGGCGTGTGATAACATCGGCTCAGAGCAATTCAAAGCAGAGCTACTTGCTACTGCAATAGCCCAGCAGCTGCAAGTGGCCAGAGCAGCTGTCAAGTGCTTTGAATGCGGGGAGCAGGGGCACATCAGAATACAGTGTCCAAAGGGACAAAGAGACAGTAAAAAGCCCAATAAACCCTGTCCCCGCTGCAGAAAAGGGTTTCACTGCAGCAATCAATGCCGATCTAAATGCGACAAAGACGGCAACATTCTTCCACAACAGCAGCAGGGAAACTTCAAAAGGGGTGCGGGTTCTGGTGCCCCCAAAACCAACAGGAATCAGATACTAATGCAAGCACAAGCCTTGCAAGGAGCTCCCCCGGGAATGCCGGTCTGGAGCTGGCCGTCAGTGCTATCACAACCCTGAATGACACCTCGGTTCACCTGCTGCCCACCTCTGTGTGCGGGCCACTGCCATTTCAAACACATGCTTTACTCCTGGGATGCTCCTCTGCAACCCCCACAGAACTGTTTGTGCTACCAGGAATCATTGATGCCGATTACAAAGGGGAAATTAAAATCATGGCTTGGACACCTAATCCTCCCTGCACAGTGCCACACRGAAGCCGACTGGCATAATTAATACCGCTGCCAGCAATTCCCTGCTCAGCACCGACCTTGCAGCAACAACAAAATGCAGGAGGGTTTGGGAAAACAGACACCTCACAAATATTTTTGTCAAAAATCATAGGAGTACAACAACCATTGCTCACTTGTCAAATAGAATCTAAGTCTTTTACAGGTCTAGTTGACACTGGCGCAGATGTCTCCATCGTATCCCAAAAGGAATGGCCTCCTGATTGGCCCCTGGCACCCTCTACAGCCATCGTTGCAGGAGTTGGCAGACAACAGATCCCATGGCAATCCGAAAGGGAACTAAAGGTCAGCGGGCTGGAGGGCAAGACCGCCACCCTGCGACCATATGTACTCCTGATCCCGGGCACACTCTGGGGATGAGACCTTATGAAACAATGGGGTTTAATAATTTCAACACATTTTTAATAGGGGCCATTGATGACAAGCTGCTTCTTAAATTGACTTGGCTTTCAAACAAGCCTATCTGGATAAACCAGTGGCCCTCTAAGAAATGAGTGGTTTCACCAAGCCAGAACCCTTGTCCAAGAGCAACTACATTTGGGTCACATAGTTCCTTCCACAAGTCCCTGGAACATACCTATTTTCATTATTCCTAAGAAATCAGGAAAATGGAGACTTTTACAAGATCTCAGAGCAATCAATGCAGTCATTTCACCTATGGGAGAAATTCAGCCAGGCATACCGAATCCCGCGATGATTCCAGAACATTGGGAATTAGTGATAATTGATTTAAAAGACCGCTTTTTCACAATTCCTCTGCATCCTGACAATGGCCCTAAATTTGCATTCTCCTTACCATCTGTCAATCATGAAGCTCCCATGGAACGATACCACTGGGTTGTGCTACCTCAAGGGATGAAAAATAGTCTCACGATCTGTCAATTCGTCTTTCACTCAGCGATACAACCAGTACGGCAAAAATATCTGTCTGTTTTGATGTATCATTACATGGACGATATTTTAATTGCTTCTGACAATTCTCTATTACTACGTGACTGTCTTGCTGCTTTAAAGGTAACACTTGCCAGCAGAGGCCTGTGTGTAGCTGCAGAAAAAATCCAGGCTGAGCCTCCCTGGAAATACTTGGGCTTCAACTTGCTGGAGACAACAGTCACCCCACAGCCGGTAATCTTAAAAACTGACATACATACATTGAACGATTTGCAAAAGCTATTAGGCACCATCAACTGGATTCACCCCTTTTTGGGAATCACCACAGAAGAATTATCCCCTTTGTTCCAATTGTTAAAAGGGAACCCAGATCTTTCCTCCCCTAGGCAGCTAACAAAAACTGCCCAAGAGGCTTTGGCACATGTGAGTGACAAAATTAACAAGTCCTTTGCCACGCGTCGGAACCCGAATTTACCTTTACGATTGTTCCTAATTCTGCAATCTTTTCAGCCCTATGCTCTCATTGGACAATGTGATGTACAGGGACATCATCTCTGGCTACTAGAGTGGAATTTTTTGCCACACACTTACACAAAAACTGTGACCACCCGACTTGAGATGCTGATTCGGCTGCTGTCAATGGGACGACTCCGATGCAAGAGCCTAACAGGATGTGATCCAGCAGTGATACATCTTCCTATTGCTGCAACAGAGTTGGAAAACCTATTCAGAGACTCACTATCATTTCAAATTGCTCTCACGGATTACAATGGACAATTCATTCACTCAATACCTAAACATCCACTGTTACAATCCTTCAAAGAACTTCCCTTCCAACCGCGGCGATTACAGTCAAAAACACCCATCCCTGAGGCAAAAACTGTTTTAACTGATGGATCAGGAAAGACACACAAAGCTGTCACCCTGTGGAAAGATGATACAGGACAGTGGAAACATTCTATAACATTTCAACCTAGTTCCACCCAGCTAGTTGAACTAGCAGCCGTGGTAGAAGCATTTCTCATTTTTTCACAGGAACTGTCCTGGTTTGAAGGACAGGTGTCTGTCAAGGAAGGTGGGAAACCTCCCTTGAATACAGGATGACCTCCCTCCCTCCTCCGAATTACTATACCTTTGAAATTACAGGGCTCTCAGGCAAAGATGTGGTAAAAAGAATAACAGTTCTTTACTAGGGTTATATATCTATATATAGATATATAACAAGGCAGTTAAACAGCAACAATAAGAGAACAGACAAACCCCTTACCAGTTCCTTGTCTGCTGTTGGGAGAATCCTCCGTTGGAGCAGAGAGGCTGTGGTGACTCCCCCGCAGCTGCAGGGGGCGCTGCGGCGCGAGCACGACGACCCTCACGTGGCAATGGCGGCTCCGGCGAATGGGAAAAGGGGGGGTTGCCCCCGGTGTAAACCCGCAGGGCAGCAGCCCGGCTCCACCAATCTCGGCAGCAGGCAGCAAGCAGCACAGGCAGGGTTGACTGGGGAGCGATGGACCTCGGTATCACCCACCGACAGACCAGCAGAAGGCAGGAACAGCAGAGACGAGCAGCTCCGGGTGGTGATTGGTTACAGTGTAACTCTGTACCCTGTGCCACCGCGGGACCCTCGGAGATGTCACAGTGTATCCGTGCTCTGGAGCCAGCCGGCGGAGACATCGCAGTGTAGCAGTGTTCCCGGAGTGAAACCGGCACTCGCTGCAGACACGACCGTCCTCCCCAAACGCCGAGCGGAGAGAGCGAGAGTGAGGCAAGCCCGATCTCCACCCACCTCTCGCTCAAGTCTCGGGCAGTTTTCTCGCGATGCTCCAGCCTCTGGGAAAACAACCCCCTTGCCAGCATTTCCAGGTCTTTGTTTTTCTTTCATTGGGGGAATTGTCCTGGCTTCTGGGCTGGGCAAGTGATCCCTTTTGTCCTTAAGTATCATCCATTCTGTGTCATTAGCATGGAATGCAGCTGGACACATAACGCCCTTTTGTTCTTAAGTATCGCTCATCAATTCCCTGCCAGCCCCTCCCCACCTACACAGCCTCCCTGGTACCCCAGGGGAAAGGAAACAAATTTTCATTTTTTTCTAACCCATAACAGGAACCTATTTAACACTGTATGTGATTCCCTTTATGTCACAGGAATTGTTGAGGGAATTGAGCATTCGTTCCTGAAAGAAGTCTCTAACAAGAATCTTTTTGTGTTATTAACCACTTTGTATAACCTTTTACTTCACAGGAATCATGAGTACTACATTCTGCACCTTAGGTCACACACCACTCTGCCTGGACCTATAGTAGAAGGTAATGCGAGAGCAGACGCCCTTGCTATGACAGTAACTGTACCACAAAAATTAGGGCAGGCAAAACTCTCTCATGATTTCTTTCATCAAAATGCCCGATCTCTAGCCAAACAATTCGGTTTAACTTTGCCACAAGATAGGGATGTAGTGAATACCTGCTCACAATGTCAACAAACCTTTTCATTACCACAAACATTAGGGACRAATCCACGAGGRTTRAAACCTAATGACATTTGGCAAACAGATGTAACACACATATCAGGCTTTGGGACCTTTAAATATGTCCATGTGTCCATTGAYAYCTTTTCAGGATTCAKAGTAGCAACAGCACACAAAGGTGAGAAATCAAGGGATGCCACCCGACACTGGATGCGTGCCTTCGCAACTATGGGYGTGCCTCAGCAGATAAAAACAGATAATGCACCCGCATATACATCCCACAAAACACAAGATTTTTTCCACACCTGGGGGATCAAACATGTTACAGGCATACCACACTCTCCCACGGATCAAGCCATAGTGGAAAGGGCACATTACACATTGAAAAACATGTTGCAAAAACAAAAAAGGGGGAACCCAGTAGGTGTGCTTCCTCAAGAGCAACTTGACAAAGCAACCTAAGTTTTAAATTTTTTAAATCTCTCCACAAGAGATGACTTAACAGCTTATCAAAGATGCCTAGGTCAGACTGCTGACAGAGAAGTTCACCCAGAAGTTACATACAAAGATGTACACAGCGGTCAGTGGAAAGGTCCAGTTCCACTGTTAGCTTGGGGGAGAGGTTATGGATGTGTTTCTTTATCTACAGGTCCATATTGGCTACCAGCGAAATACATCAAACCCAGCCAAGGGCGGCAACAATGAGTCCTGTCATCTTTCTACTGCTGTACTGTCATCAAGCGGTGGAAGGAAGAATCTACTGGGCTCATGTAATCCAGCCTCCAGTATTTCGCCCGTTAAATTGGTGGGATCCAGAACCTCCCCTCAGCAACAATGGAACAGAATGGGTAGGAGGAACTTGGCTTCCTCCCCTAGATCAGGATATTGTAAATACATATATTATTAATACTACCTTTGTTACAGATTTACCACCTATATGCTTAATGTGGAATCAGACAAGTACCTCTTTACCTTTACCTTGTGCTAACTTTTCTAGGCAATTACATTTAATCTATGTACGCTCAGAGACTGCAAAAAAATTGACTGCTGTTACATTGCCAGCCATTCTGTCCACCTCCAACAAATCTGTGAATGCCACTCCACTGCATTATCCAAAATGTTGTTTCACACCCATTTCCAACTTGAAACGTTTGGAATGGGCAGCCTGTATAGGACAACGGCCACAACAACAACTTTTACAGCATGGGAGGGTGATTGATTGGGGACCACATGGTATCTTTAGAGAAAAGGGGACCAATTCGAACATTTTCCCATCCCAAACGGCAAATCGCAGCATTGTTTGGCATGATGGTGGAATGGCTGGATCATTAATTCAGTATTACTTAGGCAATAACCAGTCACGTGTGCATAAGAATTTGTGGAAAATGTTGCTACCTGCCTTTGGCAMTAGAATATACCAAGTGAAAATAGTTAAGAATGCTACAATTGTTAACTTGAAGCTGCTAGAAGATCAATCACTAATAACTTGTACTTCGCACCCGTATGTTTTTRCTTTAGCTAATAATTTTTCGGTAGACTATAGAGATAGTTTGTATTTYTTATYYGCTGATTCTTTTGTTTTCAAAGCCTGTGTAACCTRTGAAGATAYGCRTAACTATTCTGTGCTTCTTCCATTTAAAAGAAGATCTGAAATCTGGGTACCTGTAAATCTAACTCGAGATTGGGAAGGACAAAACAGACTCTCACAGTTAGCTCGATTGCTGCATGAGGAAATCCAAACAAGTAAGAAACAAAGTCACAGATTTCTGGGCTGGCTAATCTTTGCCATTGTCTCTGCTGTGATAGTATTAACTACAGCTTCTGTGGCCGTCACTGCCTTAACTCACTCCATCCAAACTGCCCACACTGTGGGGAAAGCTTTAACTAATGTCACAGAAGAATTACAAACGCAAGAAAACATTGATAGAGAGAGAATGGCCAGATTAGATGCCCTGGAAAGTGCTCTTTTATGGATAGGCAAGAGAGTTGAAGCCCAAAAAACTCGTCTATCCCTGCACTGTGACTGGGAACATATCCACAATTCTTTATGTGTCACTCTCCTTCCTTGGAATGACACAAAACAGAATTGGGAATCAGTTAAGAACCACCTCCAAGGAGCCTTTGATAAAAGCTTGCAACAGAATATCCCGTCACTTCACACTCAATTGAGGGATCAACTTAAAACCTTACAAAGTCTGCAGGAACAAAAAATACTGACAAATCTGAAAAATTTTCTCTCTTGGCTGAATCCGAAAAATTGATTTTCAGGAATAAACTTAAGGGTTTGGGTTTTCATTGGATTAGACTGTTTAGCAGTGATATCCCTTTTGGTCTTCTGTCTTGTCCTTTTCAATATAATCAAAGCCATAAAAGGAACACAAAAACAAGTGGTGGTCAATTTAGCCTTGAACTCAATAAAAACAAAGGGGGGAGATGTAGATGTGAATTTGCAAAAGAAACAGAGCCAACCCCTGCAGAGAAATTAACATCCATTGTGAAGCTATCACCTGTGATAAGACCCTGAAGACACCACCCGTTGTGAAGACATCTCCTGCTGTTATCAGGGGTGCTTATCACACAAAGGCCTGAGGGCGAGAAGGACATTTGGCTAACCTAAACTCCGATAAGAAAGCTAACAAGGTTTAGGGGAACTGACTTTTGAAGTTCTGCTGAACATAGCAGGTTTTACTGTATAGGTATCGTGTAAGTTCTGAAAAATACAGATTCACAGAATTCACTCTCAGCCTGTGTGTCTCGCATTTCATACACCACAGCTTCCTTATACAGTTTTTGCTATAATGGGCAAAACTCCTTCATAACAATGTTTAAGGCATGAACCATTTCAGTCTGACACAGGGGAGGTTTAAGTTTGATATTAGAACAAGGTTCTCCCACCCAGAGGGTGGTTTGGCACTGGAATGGGCTCCCTAGGGAAGTGGTCACAGCACCAAGCCTGACAGAGTTCAAGAAACATTTGCATAATAATCGCAGGCACATGGTGTGACTCCTGGAGATAGTGCTGTGCAGAGTCAGGAGTTGGACTCGATTCCTGTGGGTCCCTTCAAACTCAGCATATTCTTTGAAATAAGAAACAAACAGTAACAACAACAATATTAATAACGGAATGCATCAGGAGCTCACAACTGGTGTATCTGGAGCAGTCCACACTCATTTGCCATGGTAGTTATGGCACACAGTGGCACTGTCATTCAGCAACCAATATCATAAAATTCAACATTACAGACTGTTCTCACCAAAAAATCAAATCCTCTTGAGGTACGCATTGTGTTTCCCCGTCCCTCTGCATTACCCACCAACAGCACCCAGATCCCTGAGAAAAAACAATCCCATGGATGGGTTTGCCTTTGCTCAAGGCAGGACTAACCCAAATTGTCTTCCCTAACCCATTCCTCCTATGCACCACGGGGACTTTATCCCCTTCCATGGTACATGAGGGTTTTGATTGGACAGGGCCAGCTCAATTGGTAGAGCGTCTAGTGTTAACTAACCAGGTGGCCTTCGCTAAATGTAGACCCCAATGTTTGACTGTCCCACCACCCATTGTTTTCAATGTGATTTTTAATAGTCCATTGTACCGTTCAATTTTCCCAGAGGCTGGTCCATGATAGGGAATATGATGCACCCACTCAATCCTGTGCTCTCTGGTCCAGGTGTCTATGAGGCTGTTTTTGAAATGAATCCCATTGTCTGACTCAATTCTTTCTGGGGTGCCATGTCACCACAGGACTTCCTTTTCAAGGCCCAAGATGGTGTTCTGGGCAGTGGTGTGACTCACAGGGTACGTCTCCAGCCATCCAGTGGTTGCTTCTACGATTGTAAGCACATAGCGCTTGCCTTGATGGGTTTGTGGGAGTGTGATGTAATTGATCTGCCAGGCCTGCCCATATTTATATTTCAACCATTGTCCCCCATACCACAGAGGCTTTACCTGCTTGGCCTGCTTGATCGCAGCATGTTTCACAGTTATGGATAACCTGGGGGATGGTGTCCATGATTAAGTCCACCTTTGGATTATGAGCCTGTCTGCATGTTGCATCTCTTCCCTGATGACCTGAGGCATCATGGGCCCAACGAGCCATAACTAATTCACCCTTATGTTGCCAGTCCAGATCTACCTGAGACACTTTCATCTTAGCAGCTTGGTCTACCTGTCCATTGTTGCGATGTTCTTCATTAGCCCAACTCTTGGGTACATATGCATCTACATGATGTACTTTTACAGCCAATTTCTCTACCTGGGCAGCAATGTCTTGCCACAATTCAGCAGTCCAGATGGGTTTATCTCTGTGCTGCCAATTGGTCTTTTTCCATCAGTCCAGTGATCCCCACAGAGCATTTGCTACCATCCACGAGTCACTGCAGAGGTAGAGCACTGGCCATTTCTCTTGTTCAGCGATATCTAAGGCCAGCTGGATGGCTTTCAGCTCTGCAAATTGACTTGATCCACCTTGTCCCTCAATAGCTTCTGCGACTTACCACATAGGACTCCATATGGCAGCTTTTCATTTTTGATGTAGTCCTCCAATGCATCAGGAACTGTCAGTGAAGAGAGTGTGTCATTTTTCATTTTCTGGTAGCTGATTATATGGTGGGACCTCCTCAGCACGCATCACTGATAAGGACAGTAGAACAGAACAGCATTTTACTCACTTCATAAGGATAGTAGAACAGAACAACATCAGCGCATGAGTTCCAACCAGGAGATTAGGTCTACTTGAAAGACTGAGGAACTGCTCCTCTCCAGCCAAAGTGGAAGGGACCTTTCCAAGTACTATTAACAACTTTTACTGCATTGAAACTGGATGAAGTAAAATTGTGGATACATTACTCCAGAATTAAAAGGGCCGAAGACCCTCGGGTAATCACAGAATCACAGAATTAACTAGGTTGGAAAAGAACTTTGAGATCAAGTCCAACCTATGACAACACCACCTTACCAACTAAACCATGGCACTGAGTGCCATGTCCAGTCTTTTTATAAACATCTCCAGGGATGGTGACTCCACCACCTCCCTGGGCAGCCCATTCCAGTGCCCAATTGTCACTAGTGTCCGAAGGAATACGACATAGAGTCCAGAGAGAACAAAGCAATGCCAGCTTTAATTAATAATTATAATTATACAGAGGCTTATATCCCTTAGCTTGCTTGAAGTTTACAGAAGTGTCAAGAGTCTATTGGACCCTTGGTCAGCCACCTACCAAGTTCATTGGTCAGCTCTAACAACACCTATTCCAAAATATTTATCTAAGCAAGAATGATAACAAAGCGCAGCTGCACAAAACTTAGTCAAAACTTAGTTAATTTACAAAAGCTCCTAAGATTGTTTATAATAGTTTTGCTTGGGAAAAGAGAGACAGAGAGAAGTCTCACAAAAATGCTGGGAGAGTTAGAAGGCCTCGCTGCCGACAGCTTTTCAGCAGCCACACCCAATCACTCTTTCAGTGAAGAATTTTTTCCTAATGTCTAGCCTAAACTTCCCCTGGTGCAGCTTAAGACAAAGAGTTGTCTGAGAAAAAACCAAGATGCTTAAGTCTTGTTTTGCTATCCTGACAATAGTTAATTCAGCCTTGACTTGGGAGCAAAATTCTCATCTAGTTTTATTACAAAATGTGATCAAAGTGTTGCACAAAAATTATTGTTGGGTGTGCACCCATTTACCTGAAAACACTATGAAGCCATTAACCATTTATGCAATTCCAGTTCCAGAAGAAAGTAACACTAGTTACTGGATGAACACTTCCTTTCACCAAGAAGCAGACATACTAGTTAGTGTGCAAGTACCCACCAACATGTCTTATGATCATACATGTGTACAAAGATGTAACCCTTCCCAAAGGAACAGAACAACTAGATTGTACTAATGAAATTGGAAAATTTTTGTTGGAAATTGCCACTCTGCCCTTGCCTGGGTCCAGCTGGACCTGCGGCTTTCTGAGTTCTCAGCCCGCAAAAGCAGCGACTGATGAATTAACTGAGGTTTGCGTGCCTCAGTTTGTCTGGTCGGACAGCCTTTCACAGCAGGCAGTTCATAAGGCAGCAGCGAAGGTAAAGAGGAAAGAGACGGAATCTCTGTAGCTGCAGTCCAAGTTTATTTTCTCTCCCCTGTGGGGGCAGGGTACATATCTTGAAGGGGAGCTAGCAGAGAGACAGCTTCTCGCTCTGTCTCTGCTGCTTTAAGGGGTAGGTATAACAGAGCTTAACCAATAGAGACATCTCAGGGGAGGAACAAATTCAAACTAACTAATAACAATATAGCTGGAGGGAATTTTAAATCACGCTGGCCTGTTACAAAGCTTGAGGCTCTGTGACGGAGGAGAAGACGTAATGTGAGTGACATATAAGGAGAGTATGTTGCTATGTTGCAAATTCCTCCTTTGATAACCTGGGCTGCACCATAGCAGCAGGAAATCACAAACAATGTACTCAAACACTTAATATTGGGCAAGTAAATCATCCTTGGCTGGTACTGAATGGAACAGGGTGGTATTGGATGTGTGGAAATAAAGACCTTAAAGTGTTGCCCCTAGGCTGGAAAGGCATTTGTGCTTTAGGAGCCTTAGTCCCTAACATAACAATAATTAATAAAGACCAGGTGCCCTCAGGACTATGGATAAGAAGCTATTTGGGGCATACAAAATGAACCTTAAATGCTATAGCTGAGCAATCAACTAAATTTCATAGTTTCATAAGATGGTTTTTTACCCTGGCTAGGAGTAAGTGAATTAGAAAAAACAATAGTGAACATTTCTGCTACCATGGAATACATAGAAAATCGTACAATAGATGCCATTACTGCATTGCAGGAAGAAGTTAAGAGCTTGTCACAAGTTGTTTTACAAAACCGAATGGCACTAGACCTTCTTGCAGCATCACAAGGAGGAGTATGCACTGTCATTAACACCAGTCGCTGTGTATACATTGATCAAAGTGGTAGTGTGTACAGATGTCCAGGAAATCTGGAAACAAACCCAGATTTTACAAGGCACAGCTCAAGACGACACCTCCCGGGGATTTGAAAACATCTGGACCAAACTTAATTCGTGGTTACCCAGCTGGACTTGGTTAAAACATCTATTTATAATCGTCACCATAATAATTGCTCTGTGTTTTAGCTTGCATCATGATTCAGTGTTATAGCTGTTGTAATGCCTCACGCTATAAAATGAAATATAGATATTAAGAGACTAGTTCTCATAAGGAACTTAGTCTCAAGAAAAGGGGGGACTTGATAAGGACAGTAGAACAGAACAACATAGCCTTGGAGAAGTAGATAAAGGATTTAACTTAGGCAAAGAGAAGTCATGCAAAACACAAGCAGGATGCCAGCTCAGCTCTGCAAGGCTGACAAAGTAGAAGTTATGCAAAACAAAGATATTGCGCTTACTCAAAAGCGGGGGTCGAGGAACAGCCACCTAGAAAGGACACTGGATGTTGAAGACCACCGAAGAAGACCCCCAAAGAACCATATGAGGACTTCCAATAAGGAGTGCGGCTATGTAAAATAAAATAATACATATACATCAAGTAAGCGGGGATTCCTAATGAATATGTAATCAGTGTGTATATTAAAACTCTGTTTACCTGATGCTCAGGGCACTCAATTAGAGCTCATAGCCTGAGGGACCAGGTGTGTACCCAGCTACTGTGAACGACCCATCGTTAACCAGCTTATCAAGGAATTGTGTGGATGGTGATAGAATACATACTTTGGTTAAGCCACGACATTATCCACTCCTTATTCTATATCATCCACATCATGCTGGAATTAACATCACAGACAGTTCTCACTCAAAATTGTCCCCTTGAGGTACACAACGGGTTTCCCCATCTGTGGATGCTGAAAAGCTTTCAGCAGAGAAATTTTCCAGCTTTCACAGCATTCTGTGAGAGCCTGCTTTTTCTCACGCAAGCTATGAAAAACAGTGAGACGGTTTTGTAAACGAATCCTTTTATCTTGCACCTGTGAAGTTGTTATGTAGTATTGTTATGACACTGACTAGAGAAATATTTTGAAAAAGGTGTTGCAAGGTTCAGCCAATCACCAAGAGGTGGGTGGCCAAAGGACCAATGACCTTATGGCATTCAAGTATACTAAGGTATAAAACGAGTCTGTAAATTAATAAATAATGCCATTTCACCTTCTTCCTGGATGGTACTTTGTGTCATGATTTCTCTCTGTCCCCGGTACAACAGCGACATCTGCTGACCCACGGCATATCCTACAACCGCGTCTTCCCCGGGAGGTATGTGAAAACCCCCCGGGGGCTATGGGGACAGAGCCCTGGTCTAGGCACCAAGGTTTTAGACAAAACCTGAAAAGATGGGACAAAAAAGCTCGAAAGAAAGCACAGTACTTTCTGCCTGGAAGACTGTGTTAGCTTTAACAGGGGCTGATCTGTCTGAAGCCTCCCTGAGTGAGTTATTGGACTGGGCAGCGGCCCGTGGGTTTTCGGCGGAACCTGATACTGCATTCAGCCTCGAGACCTGGCGATCACTGGGGCACAGGTTAACTCATGAGCTCACGTATGGAGAAGATGATGTGGTCGAACTGGTCCGCATCTGGTGGTTTTTATACGATATCTTGTCACGAGTTAAGGAGGGAGGAGGAAGCAGAGGATTGCCTGGCCCGGAGGGTTTTGAGGGGGATACGATTTCCGAGGGACCTGAGCCATCAGAGAGTGCAGAGACTCAGGGCAGCGTGAGTGCCGAGTCCCCAGAACCGTCTCCAGCGTCGTCCCCGGCACCGCCGGAGACTGAGATAGTTCCCGCATTTCCGATACCATCGGGGCCGGGGAGGGTCGCGGAGGCTGCATGGGGATCCTGCCCTTCGCCCCATGACTATGTTCTGCCTATATATCTGTCTCCGCGTGACTTCGTTATGCCAAAATATCCCTTGCCCGCAGAACAACTTGCGAAAGTAGCCGCACAACAAGAAGGGTTTGCAAGGCGCAAGCCCCCCTTCGCTCCGGGCCCCCCCCCTTCTGTGTCACAGATGCCTGCATTGCTGCCTTTAGCTAGCACCCCTGGAGCCGTAGTTCCTATGGCCCCTCCATTGTCGCAGGCAGCTCCGGCAGCTGGGATCTTACCGGTTGCAGCTGTGCCGTCTCTCTCACTATATCCGCCGCAGCCGCCTTCAGCGGCCAGCGTGGCGGCACGGTCGATCACGCTGCCAGTGTACGATTTTTCTTCGGCGAACGTGCCCGCAGTGCCTGGCTGTTCTGCGCACGCGCCCGCATCCCGGTATCCTCCTGCGCAGGCGCATACAGCGCTGCCGCCGGGAATGGCAGGGCCGGGCCTCTCTGCACGGCAGCTGGCCGTGCTGCAGGAAGCAGCCGAGCTGCTGTTGCAGCTGACCACTCCACGGGACGCAGCTACCGGACAGCCGGCAGCGGCGTGGGCGGCTGCTGGACAGGCGGCGGCTATGACCGCTCCGCAAGCGGCAGCTGTCAGACAGGCGGTGGCGGCTATGATGCCCATGCAGGCGGCGGTACCCATACAGACAGCTGTGCTGCTACAAGCAGTGTCTGCACAAGCAGCACTACCACAAGCAGAGCCGTCTAGACTACCCCCGCTTGACGAAGCAAGCAGTGCTACAGAAGACATACCTGATCCGTGGCAGGAGACCAAGGCGGCAACCGGATGCTGGCAACCAGCGAGACAGAACCACCCTTGGACTCTCCCATCGTGTCAGGTGACTGCGTCCAAGGAACCCAAGACATTTTTGGGAGGACGTTAGACTGCGGGCTCTAGAAGAGGGGGACTGGGATTTGCTAGAGAAAATAGGGATACCTAGAGAGGCAAAGGGAGATGTGCAGGATCAGGCAGTTGGTACAGAAATTCAGGAAGGTGTACTGGTAGATCAAGGCGATAGTGAAACCTCACAGGGAGATATCCAAGCCTATCCTGTCTTTAAGGCTCTTCCAAATATGGGGCAACCTGACACGCATGCTACTATTGCATGGAGAGTGGTCCAGGATTTACAGTCCAAAGTAGCACAATATGGGCTTGGCTCTCCTGAAGTCATGCAAATTATTAGTGTTGAATACTGATCTGCTTGCTCCGTTCGATATTAAGCATCTAGGTCAGGTGTTGTTTCAACCTGTGCAATTTACAGTTTTTGAGAGTAACTGGAGAAGGATGGCTGAAAAAGCCGCAGTGGAGAATATGCATTTGCCTCCAAATGATCCCAGATGTGGAGTTGGAGTAGATGCCCTTATGGGAATGAATTTCTTTTCCAATCCTGATCTCCAAGCTACCTGGCATCCTCAGGTCCTTGAACAGGCTCAAAGGATTGGTATGGGAGCCTTAGTAAAAAGCATAGATATGGCTGCTCCTAAAACATGGTATGTGAAAATATCTCAGGGGCAAAAAGAGCAATTTTTATCCTTCATGGAAAAAATTGCTGCAGCCCTTGAGAAGCAGGTTGAAGATGGGATGTTAAGGCAGATATTGTGCAAACAATTAGCAAGAGACAATGCCAACGATGAGTGTAGAAGGATCATAGATGCTCTACCAGGGGACCCTACACTAACAGATATGGTCGAAGCCTGCTCTAAGGTGGGGTCCGGGGACCATAAAACGTCTGCTTTGGCTGCAGTTCTGCGGCCTATTCAAGCATATCCTGATCGTGGACAAAGGTAGTCTAAGGCTGAGAACAAACAGAAACAGGCTATACAGAAGCAAAAGGAGAACAAGGGAAGTTCCCAATGCAAGAGATGCGGTAGGCCGGGTCATTGTGCGGAATACTGTAGATCTGTGTACCATGCCAATGGTCAGCCTTTGATTAACTCGGGAAATTTGATCAGGAGCGCAAAGGGAAATTGCACTCCGACACAAATACTTCCCCGGGGCATGGCACCAACACAGGCCTACTCAGCCAGCCTAGAGGCAGGACCCAGGGATCAGCCGGGGTGGATGTGCACACCGCAGCAACAGTCGTCTTAGAATCCTGTCGTGTTTATAAGGTTCCCTTGGATGCATTTGGACCCCTAGGTCAGGGATTCGGTGCATTGCTTGTGGGAAGATCTAGTGTCACCCTTCAAGGAATCTTTGTACACCCAGGACTCATTGATGCTGACTTTACAGGCCAGATTTGTGCTATGGTTTCCACACCCACCCCCCTGTCACTATCCCTGAAAAGACTCGCATCGCTCAACTTGTGCCTTTTAAGTCGTGTTCCCAGGACAGAACAATGCAGTCGTGGAGATGGTGGCTTTGGATCTACGGGACTTCCACAAATCTTCTGGACTGCAGACATCTCCAGTCAAAAGCCACAGATGACGTGTACCCTAATCCTGCCAAACGCCCATCCGCCCCAGATCCAGCTCCGAGGTTTGATCAACACGGGCTCTGACATGACAATCATCATCTTCTCTGCGTGGCCTCCTACATGGCCTTTGGCCCCTGTGGGGTCAGCCATCGCAGGGTTGGGAGGAACCACACAGAGCTATTTAAGCGAACGACCTGTAGTGGTAAAAAATGCAGAAGGTCAAACAGCTACAGTTCGGCCCTATGTCACTATGGCTCCGCTTAACCTCTGGGGGCGGGATGTATTGGCAGCTTGGGGGTTACGGATCAGGACACATTTTTGATGTGGGTCACTGTGCTGAAGGGCACCCAGTATCCTACACTGCCTTTGCGATGGCTAGTAAAGAAACCTATCTGGGATCCTCAGTGGCCCCTTCCAAAAGAGAAATTAGTTGCCCTTCGTCAATTGGTTTAGGAACAATTACAACAGGGACACATTGAGCCTTCTACTAGTCCCTGGAATACCCCTGTTTTCGTGGAAAAAAAAAAAGTGCACATATCCTGCAGAAGCTGTTTCATTTAACGCCAACTGAGGCTCGTGACATTGTCAGCGCTTGCATTGACTGTCACGGACTTGCTGCACCTCTGCCATCGGGGTAAACCCCAGAGGCCTAAAAGCCTTGCAGCTTTGGAAAATGGATGTAACACATATCCCTGAATTTGGCCGATTTAAGTATGTGCACGTGTCTATTGACACTTTCTCCTCAGCTATGTGGGCATCTGCTCATACTGGAGAGAAAGGCCACGATGTCATTGCCCATTGGAAACTGGCTTTCGCCATCCTGGGCGTGCCTTCCTCTGTGAAAACCGATAATGGCCCTGCCTATGTTTCACAGAAGACACGGCAGTTTTTGCACCTATGGGGTGTAGACCATAGTTTTGGTATTCTGCATTCTCCTACTGGCCAAGCCATTGTTGAATGCACTCATGGCACCTTGAAGCGTGTTTTAGAGAAACAAAAAGGGGGAATGCATGGAGAAACCCCACAGAGTCGATTAGAAAAAGCTCTATATACAATTAATCATCTTACAGTGCCACCAAATTCAAATAATCCTGTTATTTTGAATCATTTTCTCTCATTGCAGTCTTCAGGTGAGACGCACCTGCCTCAAGTGAAAGTCTGGGTACGGGACCTACTCACTAACAAGTGGGAAGGCCCATGTGAGCTTATTGCTTGGGGTCGTGGGTATGCTTGCGTTTCCACAGATACTGGGGTACGATGGCTACCTGCAAGATGCGTTCGCCCTGACCTGCGGCACCAGAGGCAGAACAGGCAACCTCCGAATGATGACCAGAATGCAGACCATCAACCAAATGATCCTTCTGATGATGACCAGGATATCGACCATCAGTCGGATGGTCCTTCTACAAGCAGAGACTGAATTTTAAGATCTTTTATTATGGGGTCAGAACGCTATGGAGTCAGAATGTTAGAGCCCTTAAGGCTATTCAGAACTAGCAACTGATGTAGAGCCCTTAAGGCTATTTAGAATTAATAACTGATGTAGAATTGGGTTTGTTAGATGTATCTCCCATGGCACTGCTGGAGAATCTCTCTGCCTACTTTAAATCAGTGTCTGATTTAGATTCTGTTTGGTAACTGGCCAATTGCCAAATGGACATCTTATGCTGTGTTTGTTCTCCTTGCTGCAAGGGATCCCGCAGAGGATTGCAAATGCTACCTTTTTGGTCTTAAACAAAACGGGGGAATTGTGGATGCTGAAAAGCTTTCAGCAGAGAAATTTTCCAGCTTTCACAGCATTCTGAGAGCCTGCTTTTTCTCACAGAAGCTATGAAAAACAGTGAGACGGTTTTGTAAACGAATCCTTTTATCTTGCACCTGTGAAGTTGTTATGTAGTATTGTTATGACACTGACTAGAGAAATATTTTGAAATAGGTGTTGCAAGGTTCAGCCAATCACCCTGAGAGGTGGGTGGCCAAAGGACCAATGATCTTATGGTATTCAAGTATACTAAGGTATAAAACGAGTCTGTAAATTAATAAATAATGCCATTCCACCTTCTTCCTGGATGGTACTTTGTGTCGTGATTTCTCTCCGTCCCCGGTACAACAGCGACACCCATCTTTCTGCATTACCCATCAGGTTTAACCAGGTCCTTGAGCAAAAACAATCCCAAAAATGGATTTGCCTTTGCCTGAGGTATGACTTATCCAAATGGTCTTTCCTAAGATAGCTCTTATGTGTACCACAGGGACTTAATTGCTATCTATGGTATTCAAGGGTTCTGACTGGGCAGGGCCAGCTCAATTGATGGAGCCTCGTGTGTTGACCAACCAGGCGGCCTCTGCCAAATGCTACTCCCAGTTTTTGAAGGTTCCTCCACCCAGTGCCTTCAAGGTGATTATAAGCAGTCCATTGCACCGTTCGACTTTTCCGGCTGCTGGTGTATGATAGGGGATATGGTACACCCATTCAATCCTGTGTTCTCTAGCCCAGGTGTCAATAAGGCTGGTTTTGAAATGAGTCCCATTGTCTGACTCAATTCTCTCAGGGGAACCATGTCTCGACAGGACCTGCTTTTCAAGGCCCAGGATGGTATTCCAGGCAGTGGCATGAGGCACAATGTTGGTCTCCAGCTATCCGGTGGTCACTTCCACCATGGTCAGCACATAGTGCTTTCCTTGGCGGGTTTGGGGAAGTGTGATGTAGTCAATTTGCCATGCTTCCTCATACCTATATTTTGACCACTGTCCACCATACCACAGAGGCTTCACCTGCTTGGGCTGCTTGATTGCAGCACACATCTCACAATTGTGGATGACTTGTGAGATACTGTCCATGGTTAAGTCCACCCCTCGATCATGAGCCCATCGGTATGTCGCATCTCTTCCCTGATGACCAGAGGCATCATGGGCCCAATGAGCTAGGAACAATTCTCCTTTGTGCTGCCAATCCAGATCCACCTGTGATACTTTAATCTTGGCAGCTTGATCCACCTGCTCGTTGTTCTGATGCTCTTCATTAGCCCGACTCTTGGGTACATGGGCATCCACGTGACAGACCTTCCCGGTCAGCTTCTCAACCCGGGCAGCGATGTCTTGCCATATCTCAGCAGCCCAGATGGGTTTCCCTCTGTGCTGCCAGTTGGCCTTTCTCCAGCGATTTAGCCATCCCCACAGAGCATTAGCTACCATCCATGAGTCAGTGTAGAGAGAAAGCCTCGGCCACTTCTCCCGTTTGGTGATATCCAAAATGAGGTGGATGGCTTTAAGTTTTGCAGCCTGACTTGATCCACCTTGTCCCTCAGTAGCTTCTGCGACTCGCTGTGTGGGGCTCCATACAGCAGCTTTCCATTTCCTGTTGGTCCCTACAATTCGGCAGGAACCATCGGTGAAGAGGGTGTACTGTCTTTCACTCTCCAGTAGCTGGTTATATGGCGGAGCTTCCTCGGCACGTGTCACCTGCTCTTCTTCTTCAGAAGACAGTTTAAAACTCTCACCTTCGGGCCAGTTTGTTATTATTTCCAGAATCCCAGGGCAATTAGAATTTCCTATCCGGGCTCACTGTGTGAACAGAGAGATCCACTTTCTCCACGTGGCATTGGTGGAATGATGTGTTGAAGGAACCTTCCCTTTGAACATCCAGCCCAGCACTGGTAGTTGGGCTGCCAGAAGCAGCTGTGCTTCGGTGCCAATCACTTCTGAGGCAGCTCGAACGCCTTCATAGGCAGCAAGAATCTCCTTCTCAGTTGGGGTGTAGCTGGCCTCAGATCCCTTGTATCCTCTACTCCAGAATCTGAGAGGTCGTCCTCGGGTCTCCTCAGGTCCCTTCTGCCAGAGGCTCCAGGAAGGGCCATTCTCCCCAGCTGCAGTGTAGAGCACATTGTTTACACCTTGCCCTGTCCTCACTGACTGTATTGAGTCTGACTGAGGTAGAGTTCAGCAGCCCTCCCAGTGCTGTGCTTTGCATTGGGAGCTGGAAGGGTGTTGATAACACAGCAGTGTTTTGGCTACTGCTGAGCAGCGCTGTCCCTCTAACATTCCTTCCCCCATCAAGGGGTTGGGAGTGGGCAAGATCCTGGGAGGGGACACAACCAGGCCAGCTGACCCAAGTTAACCAAAGGGATACTCCATACCATATGATATCAGCTCAGATATAAAAGCTAAGGGAGAGATGAGGAATGGGGGGGGCATTCATTATTCTGTGATGTTTGCCTTCCTGAGCAACCAATACGCGTGCTGAGGCCCTGCTTCCTGAGAAGTGTCCGAACATCGCTCGCTGATGGGAAGTAGAGATTGACCTTTATTTTCCTTTTTGCTTATGTGCGCGCAGATCTTTGCTTGTTTCTGTCTGTCACTTTAATAAACTGCCTTATCTCAACCCACTGGTTATTTCTTCCATCTTATTCTCGCCCCTGTCCCACTGGGAAAGGGAGTGATAGAGCAGCTTAGTGGGCACCTGGCATCCAGCCAAAGTCAAACCACTACAGCCTTCTTGGCGCACCAACATGGGGAGAGATAAAAGTCGTTTTATATATATATATATAGCATGCTATAGTAAATGGTAAACAGTAGTTATCAAGTAGAAAGTGCGGGAGCTCAGGACTTCTGAACAACAAATCAATATGATTTCGCAGAAGACCTTTATTGTTTACATAACACTCTACTTATACATTTTAGAACTACTGTACACGCGATCACGCATTACTTGATTGGTCCCTCTATCTTGTCCATGTGCTCTGCACGCACCTTCCAGAAAATATGATTGGTTCTAGTCCAGTGCGGCACAGTCTTTCTTTATCTATTTCTTGCTGTCTTGGTGTTCTGTTCTTCAGCTTTTTCTTTCCCAATTTAGCGCAGTTTACATTTCAGTAACCTCGATGAATTCCTGAGGGCTCTGATAAGAATAACTGAGGATGGTTTGGCTGGGGCACATTTCAGGGCTCAAATACCTTACAACAGAGAGTTAGATGTGATTTCCCTTCAGTTGAATCAGGATCTAAGTTTGTATATTTAATTGCAGCTTCTCTCAACCTATCTAAAAAATCAGTGGGAGATTCATCTGGTTTTTGCTTTATTTCATAAAGCTTTGACCAATTTATAGCCTTAGGGACACCATGTTTTAATCCATACACTATGAAAGTTTGGTATCGTTTTAGCCTTGCCGTTTGTTTTGGCACGTTTGGGTCCCACCCTGGATTAGTCAATGGAAAAACCTCAGCAACTGTGCCCTGTATCGATCCACCTGCAATTTGTCCTTCTACAGAAGCTATAATAGCTTTATTAACCATCTCTCTCTCAGTGTGATCAAGCAGTGTATTCATCATAGATTTTAAATCATTCCAGTCCGGATTCTGAGTTTCTATTGCTCTCTCCACTAAGTCGGCCACTTTRTCTGGATTTTCTTTATATTTTCCAACGGTGGCCTTCCACTGTTCTAGTTCTGTGAGAGAAAATGGGACTTTATATATACAGGCCCCTGGTTACCCACGGCTTGCCGGAGTGGACCTTGTAGTACTGGTTCTTCCTTTTTTCTAGATTTACTACGTGTAGCTATGGGGCTTCTTCCTCTTATGGGCTTTCATGTTCCCCTCGTGCCCTTTTTCCTCCTCCTCTGTCTGGCCGAAGCAAGCGTGCTGTCCTCCTCCTCTTCAGAGGATGAAGAACTGTCTGAATTATTACTACTCTCCGTCTCTATTGGACAGAGTTTCCTGTACTGGGAGAACCGCTCAGTTTCAGTTCCACTAGCTTTGCTTTGCTGTGAGCTATCCCCTGAGCCTCTGCAGGAAAACGGTGTTCCCATGAAAACTTAAGCGCACGGGGCCAGCACCGAGAGCAACAGGGGTGCCGCCCCCCGATCCTGCCCCCTGAGCAGGCACGGACTGTTGCTGCTGGGGGAACAGGGGCTCAGCAAGGGCGGGCTGCTGCTGGGGGAATGGCTGCTCCGCCGGCTGCACCGGGGGCGGTGCTACCCACCCTCCTGTCTGCCCCGGTCCTGCTCCTTGAGCAGGCACGGGCTGCTGCTGCTGGGGGAGGGGGTGGGCCACCGGCTGCACCGGGGGCTGGATCGTCCACGCCCCCGGCTGCTCCAGTCCCGCCCCTTGAGCAGGCACGGGCTGCTGCTGCTGGGAGAGGGGGTGGGCCACCGGCTGCACCGGGGGCTGGATCGTCCACGCCCCCGGCTGCTCCAGTCCCGCCCCTTGAGCAGGCACAGGCTGCTGCTGCTGGGAGAGCAGGGGCTGCCCCGCCGGCTGCACCGGGGGCGGTGCTGCCCACGCCCCCGGCTGCTCCGGTCCCGCCCCTTGAGCTGACACGGGCGGTTGCTGTGGGAACGGGTGTTCAGCAGGGACAGTGTCCAGCTGCACCACCCGTCCCACGGGGGGTGGTTCCAGCCACTCTCTTGGCCCAGCCTCTCGGTGGGAGACCTCGCCAATCACCTCCTTCTCCATAGGCGGTGCCGTCGGGCGCAGGCCATCCCGCCGGGGCGATCCTATGGGGCGCATCCTCCCGCCCCCCGACTCTGCCCCCAGACTGAAGGCGTCCTCCCCCGGGGGCGGCGCCGCTGGCTGCACAGGGGGACCGTCCCTTCCCCGCCCCCCCCGCAGCTTGGGAGGAGGGGAATCAGGAAGGGGGGGCCAAAGGGAAGCTGTCCAGCGCGTTTCCACCGGCGCCATTCCCGGCCAAACGAACTGTCCCCCCCAACTCCCAAACCCGGGAAGAGAGGAGATCGGGGAAGAAGGAAAGGCAGGCTGGAGAAAAGGCCATAAACGTCTGAGAGGCAAAGTCCGCAAGAATTCGTCCCCCTCCTGTTCCTCCTCCTTTATGGGCGGTGGTTTAGCTGAGGCCCCGTCCCTCCCTTTCCCTGTTGTGTCGTCTGGCGTCGATGAAGGGGGGGACACGCCTCCCTGTCCGTCCCCTGCCGCGTCGGGCGGTGGGGAGGGAGGGGAGGGCGGTGAAGGGGGGGGATGGCGGTGAAGGGGGGGTAGGGGTGGCGGCTGGGGGGGCCCAGTTCTTAGAGCAGGAGCTATCTGATCCAGCTCCGCCCCCTCCCCACTCCCCACACGCGGCAGACTAAAACCAGGCTTTTTCTTTTCATTTTTTTCCCTTTCTTTCCTCTCAAAAGGAGCAGGTGTTGTACCTTGTTAAGTTCATGTAGCTCTTCATTACGTGTTAAAAGCATAAATAGTCTGGCATATTCAAACTCTGCGGGATATCGGCCTTGACATATATAAGACATCAAATTTGATATCAGTTCATGATCAAAGGACCCATACTTGGGCCATGTATTGTTGCTATCTAATTCATAAGTTGGCCAGACAATTCTACATAATCTTACAAGTTCTAGCTTGGAAATTAATGGGTCGTTCCCTGTCAAAGTTTGCCAGTTTTCCAGGATTAGACCCAATGGTGAATCCCCCGGGATTGGGGCAGTACATGAAAAAGGACATCCCATTTCTACAAGTAAAGCAAAACACACACTCATAAGCAGGGAGAGAGAGAAAAAAAGAACAAGGAAGAGAGGAGATTACAATTCACAGACCTGGGGAATCACAGGGCAGGATTTAACCCCCCTGCCCCACCCCTGGCCCTGTGCCAAAACCTATCACTGCAGTGCTAACCCTTGCTCTGATCCACCAAAGGGCATCCCCTTCATTAGGAGCTTAGCTGTTGTCTTTAGGACAACAAACAAACAAACAAACAACCAGACAACCATAAGAGATCTCTTAACCACCGGTTTTGTTCGGTATTTACTCACGTGTCTCTGTGATGATTCTTGGGCTCCGATACACCTTGGGCCGTTGTTACTGCTCCCCAAGAGTTGCCGGCGGGGGGGAGAAGGTAGCTAGATTTTACCCGGTCCAGAGGATTTTCAGGAGACCTTCTTGTCCCTTCTGGAGGTGCCAGAAACTGATGCCTTATCGGGACTACCTAAAAGAGAGAGAGAGAGTTGACAAATATTAAAAGGTTAAAAGCAGTGGTGTTTATTTGAAGGCCTTCGGGTACATCCAGGGCAGTCAAAGCTCGCTCAGGGGGGGCCTACACCCCAAGAGGACCCCCTGAGGTCCTCTCCCCAAGTTAGACCACCCAAGATGGATGACTGGTCACGAGTTGTCCATACTTTTATAAGTTTGGTCCATTAGCCTATCGGAGCTAGCTCTTCCAGTTACAGCCTCAGGTAATGAAGTAATTCCTCCGAGGTTTTTCCCCCCTTCACCAACGGTTGTTTACATATCTTGGGCCTGAAGCAGTAAGGTGTCCTTGAAGTTCAGGCCTGAAGATGGATTGTTTTGTCTAAAAGGCAGTAGCTAACACTTTTATATGGGCTTTAGAGTTACACACTAAGAATTGCAGGGTTACAATTATATGAAAAATATAAAAGCCAAAATCCTAAGGCATCATAGGCAGGAAGAAGTTCATTAGTTGGAAATGATGACTTTATGTTACCCGAATGCCCTCAGCTACGAGGGCTGGATGGTGATTAAGTCATTTTTCCTCGTATGGGGCCTTGTTTTCTCAGAGGCGATCGATGTTCATCCAGTCGATCAGGTAACCACTTTAGACCTGTCGGCAATAAGACACATGCGTACCTTCTCCCCTAGGTTAGTAACCAGGCACTGAGCAGAAGTAAGCAAGGTAAGACGTGATTAGTAACACATGACAAAAGAATAGTGATTTAAAACAATACATTTTCAATTGCCTAAATACTGTACCATTACCCAGAGTCTGCAGTAGCTAGTGAGCCCCGTTCCACAATGAGGACCTGGAGAACCTTCCCGGGCAAGGTTCACAAGTGTACTTCGAAAAGGGGGTCCAGCTGTAATAAATCCAAATCCGCAAGTCAAAGTGACTCAAGTACATTTTTAGTGCAGAAACACCTGGGTCTGCTGGTATGCCTCCCGACCAGGTAGGGCCAGGGCTTGGCCAGAGCCAAGGCCTTAACTGGAAGGGTTTCCCTAACATATCCTAAAAACAAGCCTCTATTAATAGCAGTTGGAAAAGTTTCTTTAAAATTACATATATCTTGTAAAGCAGCTGGCGTTGTCATTTATCCTTAGCTAAGTAGTCAATGGTACTATACATGAACTGCAAACAAAGAAATGCATATGTGTAACATCAAATAATATCTTATGGATAATACCTCTTACAAAGAATTGGTGAATTCACGCTATAATATTAAGAACATATTCAGGATTAGTAATACATCTCTAGTGACTTATTAGTCAACAATATCCATAACTTGGAATTGTTACTCATCCCTCTCTGCTACCTGTGAAAGATAAAATAACAAAGATTGTTATGAATAATTATCTCAATTGACCAATACAGAACATTTATACCCATGGAACTTTCAGTGAATTTAAGGAYCTAGYAAACTGAATCTTCATATATTTTTACAACTTATTATCTTRTATTTTTAAAGAGTTGCTTACCAATTCTTCATCATAATTGTTTCAATTGGTTCAATCTTATCTCTGTCTAACAAAAGAACTGTATCTTTCAATTTAAATGAGCATATTTCAGCAGAAGTTAAACTTAACTTCACTCAACCTTGTCACTTAAACGTAGCAGAGTAAATCAGACAGAACCTAAAGTTAACACCATTGAAACTGAACAGAAATCAATCTGACTAAAACTTAACAGAAGTTAAAATAACAGAACTTAAACTGAACACACTTAAAGTTGAAACTTAAGAGCACTTAAAATTGTCAGAAATTAAACTCAACAGAACCTTAACCTAACAGAACTTTAAATGTAACAGAATTTCAAATTAACAGAACTTAAACTTGACATGACCTAAATTAAACACCAGTTAAACTTAGCAAAACTTAGCCTTAACATCACCTAAACTTTACAAAACTGAAACTTAGCAGAATTTGAAATCAACATCACTTAAATTTAAGAAACTAAGGTCAGAGTTGAGAGTGTTCCTTTAAAAGATTCAGATACAACAGAATTTAGCTCATCTTGACTCCATCGTTACAAAAAGGCTACCAAAAATCTGTCATACAGCAGTTAAACATTAATGAATAATATGCAAGCAAACAACTGATTTTTAACTGAAATAGCAGCAGGATGGATTTACTGGAGAGATCACAAAGGTGTGGCAAGGACCTTGTGATTTTACATGATTTAGTTGTGAGAATAGCTCATGGTAACTATAAACATCATTGAGAATATGCAATAACACTCAGGACTTTCCTGATATAAGCACAATTTTGCAGGATCTCCCAATTTGCAGCTGTACCCTAAAAGAAGTGACAACATTATGTGTCTGTCAGTACCTTTCTGGTATAAGCATAAGTTTGCTAGGGTCTTTTAAGATGCAGCTGTACTCAGGAAAATGACAACAGCATATATATTGGCAAATTGTACTTAAAACTTGTCTTTCATGATTGCTAGTACAACAGAATTGACCTTGGGATATTAAAGCTAATGAGATATATTCATGGCAAAATATTTGCAATAAAATCAGTCTATTAAAACTGTGGGGCAAAAAGCAAGCAAAGTGTTAAAACTGGCACAATTTTGCCTGCCTTTACTTGTGGAAAGTCATAAATAATTTTTGAGATAACAGTAATGAGGGAGTGAGGAAAGGAATATTCGATTGATGAGTGGTTAAATTCACTATGAGCCTCACTGAGTCAATTGTTTCAGCAACTCCTGTAACTCATTAGGCTTTAGAGTTAATTACTGCTGGTTCACATTTTGTTTTGTTAACGTTCACCTGAAACATTTCTAAGGAGAAAGGACGTTCTGAGGATATTGAGTTTCCAAATATTCTGCAGGTAGACAGCAAAGAATCAGTATCAATTCAGTCCAATTAAACTTTTAGATCAAAATCTTTAGAAGGGCAGTATATACCCTACATGACAAGTTGTACCAATCATGCAATATATAGGTATTTCACTGAAGAATTTTGAACCTTGCTAAGCAGCCTCAAAGCAAGGAATTACGTAATTCCATTGGCATGCAGAGACAATCTCTCCAATAAACAATCCTGCCAGAAACTACTGACTACAAATACAGTTACTTCTAACAAAAGCCAAAAACGTTCCTGAGATGCAGTAGAACGCATTTTAAAACAAATTAAGTGTTTCCAGAAGCTCAAAATGAGACAGCAGTTCTCCTAAAACCACTAGTAAAAATGTGGTCCAGCAAGGTTTGCACGTACGAATTAGATAATCCATACTGCATTACAGCTTTCTGCCCTTCTCTCATGAGCTTCCAATCCAGCCCCACCCACTGGTGTTGATTTGGATTACCGGGGGTAGCTATTACTGGGAACACTTGTGGAATAAACTCACCCTCGATCAGGGCTTCCCGTATAATCCCTTGCTATCGCCGAGCGGGATTATCGGGCACAGGGCAGCTCGGGGATCCACGGTCAGGACTTTCTTTTTTCCGCTCCGGGCCTCGAGCCGGGGGATCAGTCAATCGTCGCATTCCCCGATTCCAGTCTAACCTTTGCCCCGGCTGGAATTTCCCCTCTTCCCCTTCTCGCTCCCGCTGTTTTCCCCCCCGAGTCGCAGGGCGGACGGACCCCCCATCGGGGCCTCCCCCCCCCAGGGAGCCGGGCCTTGTGATCCTCGCTCTGGCTAAGCCGCGGTGAGTCAGGGGGCGAGGGGGGCAGCGGGGGATATACGCGCCCTCCTAGTGCTATTGTTAACTCTTCAGGGGAAACCGCGGGACATCCCGTAGGTAATCCTGGCGGCTGGGGGGGGCTCATCCACTTCCATTTTCTCTGGTTCTGGTGTGGGCTGCGGAGCTTGTAACTCCGTCACCGGGGGTGCAGAAGGTAGGGACGGTATAACTGGGTCTGCTCCCCCAAAGAATTCGCGTGCATACGTCGGAAAGGCGGCTGCAGGACCACCTGGCTCTAGACGGGCCACTGCCCCTGCCACAGCTGTTTTTTTGGCTTCAATTTGCCTTAGCACCATTATTATTGTCTTCCATACCGTGCTAAGTCCCTTAGTTTCTATCAGTCCATCGCTTACAGCAGCCCAGAGAGCGATTCCCAGCCTTTCCCATTCAGGGCCGCTGACAACACTCCCAAGGGTGGCAAAAAATCCTCTCTCCCGACCCCATCTTAACAGTCTTTTCAAGACCTCTGGGTCATACTTAATTTCTCTCTCGGAGAGAATATGCTGGAAGACCCTGAAGGTGTCCTGTTCTTCTTTTGACAGTCCCTTTCCCATCCTCCAGCCCCCAGTCGCTCACCTCTTTGGGTGTACTCGCTGCAGCGTACACTTTCCAGAGCTCTTTTCCCAGGAGCTTTCTTCTGCTCCCGGACTCCGATGGAGCCGTCCTCTGACTCCCCCCACCGCGGTCCTGCTGCGGCAGGCTTCGACCGGGGCTTCCCGCCTTTTCACTCCACAGAACCCCCTTCAGAATCCAAAGGGCCCGGTCTGCTTCATTATCGCAGCGTGGATCACCTCGCGGGGTCACCAGCATGCGGGAGCTCAGGACTTCTGAACAATGAATCAGTATGATTTTGCAGAAGACCTTTATTGTTTACATAACACTCTACTTATACATTTTACAACTACTGTACACGCTATCACGCATTACTTGATTGGTCCCTCTATCTTGTCCATGCGCTCTGCACACACCTTCCAGAAAATATGATTGGTTCCAGTCCAGTGCGGCAGTCTTTCTTTATCTGTTTCTTGCTGTCTTGGTATTCTGTTCTTCAGCTTTTTCTTTCCCAATTTAGTGCAGTTTACATTTCAGTAACCTCGATGAATTCCTGAGGGCTCTGATAAGAATAACTGAGGATGATTTGGCTGGGGCACACTTCAGGGCTCAAATACCTTACAACAAGAAAGCTCCTGTGTGGCACACAGCACTTGGCAGCCACACTGCTTATGTCTTTATTTTGCCAAATTTGGGAACATGTTCAGACAAACAATGACAATGAGTGAATATGACTCCTTACCGCTGCCCAGGGTGGATTTGAATGTGGATGATTTTGTACTGCAGACTTCCACGGTCCTTGCTCATCCGTACATAAGCTGTTTGATACTGTTAATAATACTGGTTAATACTGGCCTTACGCTATGGAATTCATGGAATCTGTCATCATCCTGGTGTAAGAGAAAACAACCTTTAGGTGATGAGCTATTAAAATCTGCCCTGAGGCATCCAGTTCCTGGGTGGCAGGGAGCATGGAAGGATTTGGGCAGGTTCCTAGGGCAGTTATCACCTCCCATTGCCTGGGATTTTACGCCTGAACAGCTAAACAACCCTAACAAACTGACCTGTTGACTGATAGAAGTGTCCCTTGTTTACCCCCATGAACCCCAGCAGCTTCTTGCCCTGTACTGGGGCCTGGCCTGGGCCTATCGAGCCACTGTTCAATACTCTCAGAGGGCTGTGGTTGAGGCAGGAACCCAAACTGCATTTGAGGACACTAGGGCTGAGACAGGGACTCAAACCACAGCAAATACAGTAATTGCCCCAGTAGTGAAAACAAAAAAATGGACGAGGCAAGTTGCAGGCCCATACCGCCAATTAGTAAGGGAAGAAGAAGAAGAAGGAGAGGAAATAGTAGTAGAAAAGGAGGGATTAGATCCAGAGGCAGGCCCTTCAACAAAGAAGTCAAAGGTAGTGAGGCAAATCAAACATGAAACTGAAGTTACTCCGTCCCTGACTGTTGAGGAAGATGACCTGTCAATCAGTCTTCTGGACATGGATGTAGATGCAATTCCTGCATATCCCTAAGAAGTTAGTTAGGCCCGTGAGAAACTTGGTCTGTACCCGTGAGAAGCTTAGTCTGTACCCATGTGAAACTATGAAACTGTAGAAGCTAGAGCATAAACAACAAAAAGATAAAACTGCACCTGGACTAGGGAGTTCTTCTTAGTTGGTATGTGTTTTAACAATAGGCAATCAGTAGTTCTGTAAACAGGCCTGGAATAGATAAGCAATAGTGTTATATTATTGTTAAGCTGCAGCCAATTAACTTGCGACATGTAGGCTGGAAAATAGTATAAAAAGGCCTTCTGATTTATTAAATAAATTCTTCTTTCCGCCATACCTACCACCTGCGTGTGTGTATGCTTTGTGTCGTTTCGGACTCTACAGCGACCTCTGGTGACCACCCGACGTGGACCATATCATGCCTGCGAGCTGCGGGGAGAGCGGCCGAACCCACGCCGAATATAGAGGCGATATCCGCGGAGAGGGAATTTATCCCAGCGCAACGAGAGTGGCGAGAGCAGCCGCCAGTCTGGACGAAGACAAGAGTAGCGAGGACAGCTGCCAGTCTGGACTACGTTGCAAACACCTGAGGTGAGCACAGCTGGGGACAAAATGGGTTCACAGGTCTCACATGAAGAGAAAGCTATATTAAACATTTGGACCTTAATGCTAGACAAAAGATACATATCATATGACAAACACTCCTTAAAAGCTCTTTTATTATGGTGCAAAAGCCAAGGTTTAGAGGCTATGCCAGAAAATGCATTTTCTATGAAAACTTGGGAGAAAGTTGGACAGCTTCTGCTAGAGGCAGGTTCCCTACGTAACGAGACAGCTATATCTTTAATGCCAACGTGGAAAATATTGCTAGATACTTTGAAACGGGTAGTGAAAGAG